>CM068960.1:128497973-128514958 GCA_035128595.1 Eptatretus atami | reverse complement strand
TACGTTGGCAAGCACGTCAAATACGTTATGGGTAAACTTTTGTATACGTTAAGGCACGCTGGCATACGTTGTAGTACGTCGAGCTCGTCGACAAATTATTGTGCATGCACAAAATTTGTCGACGTGGCTCGGCGTATGACTCACAGACCATGGATCGGGAGGCGACGGCAGTTTGGCATGTATGACCAGCTCATGGTGGAACTCCGTAACGAGGAATTCTTCGAAGTTTTATTCGGCATGACTGTGATGTTGACACTTCGATGTCTAGTGCGGTTATGATTTGAATCGTCGAGCGGCAGCCGACGATGCAGAACTATAGTAAACATACACAAACGTTTCGATAACTTATAGAACTTATACAACGAATGCTTAGCGTGTTGTCGGCGTTCACAACTATGCCCAACGATAGTTCTAACTTATGCATAGCCGGCAGCGTATGCCGACAAATCACTCGTAGCCTATTAAAAGGCCTGCCGCTCGACGATTCAAATCATAACCTCACTAGACATCAATGTCAACATCACAGTCATGCGCAATAAAACTCAAGAATCCTCGTTACGGATCCACATAGCGTCATACATGCCAAACTGCCGCGCCTCCCATCATGTCTCACCCAGTCCTCTCCTCCGATTCACCTTTCTTCTCCTAGCTCTATTGGCCACCAACTGTACAGTTCAAATCGATGAGGTCATGTGATGTGGGAGGCAGCTAGTAGGTATTCTCGTCTCAGCCTTGCGATCCTCCATCTTCGGATACAGACAATCTGCTCACCATGGAGTCGGAACACTGACGGTTCCTCCGTGAACCCCATTTTATATACCAATTCCCTAAACCTCCAAACGCATTATATGGAGCGTAAGTTAGAAACACGTCAGAATTTCTGTGTCTCCGAAGACGTCAAATATTCTACAACTTCAATATGCGTTGAGTACTTACACATAGGTCAAAGCACGTACTCATAGGTTAGAAATAAGGTTCGTACGCTAACATACCTCGACGATATTTCGACTAGAGTAACTTACATAGTAACGTTCGACTTGTAAACATCTAACGGCCTACAACTTAGCCACGTACGGAGCGTGAGTCCATTACGCGACACGTCACAAATTTTGCATGCACAAATTGGACGAGCTCACTACTACGACGTAGCCAGCGTGCTCTTAACGTATACAAAATTAACCCATTAACCGTATTGACGTGTGCAGCGTATTCGCCAAATTTTCATACTCGGCATACCTGCTAAACTCAAGACAGCGCTAGCTTTGAATTTATCTGGAAAACTGTTTTTTTTTTTTAAACCACCTGAATTTGATTGACAAATATCAATAGACTCAGAGATGCATCTAAAATTATTGTGAAACTCACGGTAAGCCTCTGATGGGAAACTCGCGTTCAAAGCGCTGGATGTATCTTCACCCTCCATCGAACCAGGATGATGTAAGCATTCGCAAAGTGCTTCAGACGGCAATTAGGATTGCTCTTCACAAGGCTTCCAGATCATCGTCGTAGCCTGATAGATCATATATCGATGATAAAACATGACCACAAACCTGTTCTTATCAACGATCTATCTCTGCAATAATGTACATCCACACAAAATCCTCCAGCATATAAAAATAAACAACATATCAACTGTATTGTAGCCAATGGATTGAAGTTAACAAAAATAGAAATAAAAGATCAAAGACCAGGTGGCAAAAAAAAGAAAAAATAAAGCAGCAAAAATAGACCTTGCATTTGTTATGGAATAGAGCAGGAACATCACAAGCAACAATGCTTTCATGGAAGACTCATCTATGAAAGAGGATGAAGAATCCAACTGTAAGCAGTTAGACGGCCACGCCCATTCTGCCAAATCGATGAAATTACCATTGAAGCATAATTAATAAAACAAACTGGAAAGTTGGGTACTCAGCCTTTGGATTCATCGCTGACTTTGTCAAAAGTTCAGCAAGCCGAGCGAAAGCTTGAGCAACACGCCATTGGATTTAACAAATATAGATCATAAGCAAATATACCAACGCCGCTTATGATGTACTAGTAATACATCCCCTGCACCACTGACCAAACACGCGCGAAGAGAACACTGTTGTCTGAAACATAGTGAATGTTGGAACTGTAGCAATTCCATTTGACACTGCGTTAAGCCACCTTCTGTTGAAATAAATAAATAAATATAATAGTAAAATTCCTTATGATGAGCATGGGCAGCAGGGAGGGTCATGGTCTGACTTTCAAAGCAAAAACAATTATATTTCCATTTCCAATGACGTCACGGACACTCATGTCACAATGCTGATAACTCAGAGAAACAACTCCTGCGCTAGTTTACGCATGGCTCAACGAAACTTTTTGATTTGCGTGATATTTTTATTCTTTCAACAGTATAGGTAAAAGTAAAGTGTATGAACCCAAACCCTTGATCTATTTATTACGATTTTCGCACAACACTAACAGGTACATACTGCATACTCGATCACCGTCGTCAAGTTTGTAAGTGATGACCAAATTTGTTTCTCCATATTAATAATAAACTAAGCTTTCGCAATGATGCAAAAAAAACAAAAGGTCTTTCTCCATATTTAATCTTTTTGCGATTGTTGAGACGTGCGTACCGCCGCGTCCGTTTTCCTCTCACTCGCAAAGGCCGGCACGACGAGCAAAGCGAGCAAGAAAGCCGCAGTGGGACGCGATTGCAAACACGTCCAGCCTCCTCGCGTCACCCCCACCCCGAGTGTCAATCCTTCTGGTGCATATCCTGTGATGCCATTAACCTCCTCCCCACGTGAATCTCCCACCCTCCCAAAAAACCAAGCCTGTGCACCACACAGAAGTGATGCACCTGAAATGAAAAACAAGAGAACTAAATGCAATGTCACTCACGACATCGCCAGTATTCTCCGCCCAACAGATTACATTATAACATACTTGCACCAATTTGATTTCAATCCCTATCCCAATTAAAATATTAAATAATTAGGCTGCCAGACATAGCTCCATCAGGTTAAATTTAAACATGCAGTATATTCCACATGTCTACCGATCACAACTGTTACTTTCACACGATTTATGAATCGAATTCAAGAAAAAATTGTTTTTTAAAACCGTTCAAACAATGTGCTGCCAGCCATGACCTATTAATATTATCGTAAACACCTTGTATCCCAAGCTGGGCAACATACAAGTGAATCCCCATCGCAAACTTTCTGGAGAAATTTTAAAAGTTTATCCTTCAAAAAAAAAATCACAGCTGCCAAAACATGTGACTATGACATCATATTGATAACTTTGTTCCTCATGTAGAGCAATCACATACCTGTAAATGTTTTGCCTTGATCTTTCAGCCTATGGAAAATTTTTAAAACTTATGTGAAAAACAACATGGTTCTGAACCACTGACCTATGGGCTTTTAAAACGACTCTATCCACAGTTTTGTAGATCACGTGTGTGAAGTTTCATTTTTGAATCGGATAGTTCGTTTTCTATTCCAATTGCGCACACCACGCACTATGAATCATCATTTCCAAACAGATGCAGTATATTCGATGATACTTGTAAATTTCGCTTCGATCAGATAGCATTCCAGAGAAAGAAAAAAATTATTAATATTTCTCAATCCAATATGGCCGCCAAACCACTCGATGCATCAATTTTTTGTCACCTAGTATCCCCAGCATGTGAATAGGTTTTAAGTTCCCCTCGATCGTCAACCTCTGGAGAAGAGATTTTGAGGTTTAGGTAATCCAAACCTGCCAGACATGTGACCTAGATCAATATAATTATCAAACTTTATCAACATGCTAGTTACATATAAATGCAGTTACTTCATCTTTGAAGCAGTTCTGGAGAAGATTGATTTTTTTTAACAAGTGTGCTGCCAAACCACATGACTGATGATTCATAAAAATTTTGGTGTCAACCAATCTCCCGAGAGAACCTCACAAATTTCATTCCTATCGAATCAGTGATGCCGTGTTGCTTAATTAAGGCGGTGGCTGGTATCCTAGGGTCTGGTTAAATCTCACTCGCCTCAAATGAATACCAGGTGGGTTGACTGCCTGTCATCCTCCGAGGTCGCAAAATGAAACCAGCTTCCTCGCTTGGAATGACGAGCCATTCGAGTATCCTCTTCGGAGTAGCGACCGTCCAGATGTGTCAATGCCCAGAGACTCCTTCGCAGCACCGACGCTCGTACACGTATGTCCGATGGATGGATGATGGATTGCAGTGTTTTACATGTCGAATTTTGACTGAGGATACCACTTCACCGATATGCAGAGTCAAATTACTCTTATTCCCATGCCAGAAGTAGCCAGATGCCAAGTTTAATTTTTCCATGCCTTGTTAGAATACAGAATCCAGAACTTGCAAAATCAATCAGAATGATCAGCTACGGCCAAACTCCAGAACAAGATAGCTAACATTTCGGGTGTGAACCCTCTCAGAGCAAATGCCTAAACCTCAGATTTTTCCTTGCTTCCCACGCGGTTAGATACAGATCATACTCAATCAACTTTGTCGATTTCAATTCATACTCCATAAACAAACAATATCCAAACCCATTTCATCATGTGAATGACAAGGCTCCAGACATCAGTTCAGGAGCATCGCCAAAGCAGCGCGTCGCTGGACCACTTTCCGCCGAGTATCTTCAGAGCCTCCGTCTGGATCCCCTAGCAGATGCCTAACCATTCCATCTCCTCGAATGCCGATTCAACCATCGCAACCAGAGACATGTGTCGCCCATGGCCTCCTCCACTCACATTTCCCTCACTGAAAAATCTGTGTGAGCAGATCCAGCGTCGAAAACGAGGCCACATTCATACACCGCAGGATGACCTCACACTATGCAGGAAACAAATCTCATTTGGAGTTCCTCTCGCAAACAGCTCGTGACACAAAGTCCGACCAGCGAGAGCCAAGATCTCGAAAAGACTGGTACCAAAGAAATCAATCTTCATCTCAATCTTCAGAGTCCAAGTCTCATTCGTAGACAAACTGGAAGCACCAAACCTGAAGACTCGGACTTTCGCCCTCCTCACATACGACATGCACACCCATGACCATTAAATCCATGACTCCCCCCAGCCCGACACAGACGTCTGTTGACCTCTGCTCACAGCCAACAGAGACATGATATCACTACCAAGGTAAGGAGTCTCTCAATGACATTCCAACATCCTCACCACAAACAGCCACAGACAAGATAGCAGCATCCAAGATGTCATTGAAAGCCTGATCTAGTGACCCAGGAAACCTAATCGCAGCGGCTCGATCCCATTCAGCACCTCGAGCCCCCAAAATTATATCCGAGTCCGCAAAGATACGCATACATCTGTGAAATTCAAGGCAGAGATCTTGACATTTTCAAATGATTGCACCGCCAGCTAATCTCTCACATCCTCCCAGAATCCATCCATACAATCACTGAAAATGTGGGTCAGTACACCAATACACATCCTGACAAAAACTCAGTAACAACTGGAAATAATCAGAGATGGTATCACTAACATCTCACAGCATCCTGTCGCAGAGATAGCTGTTCTTGAATTCAGACATCAGATCGATTCAGTTTGTAGCACCCCACAAAGACCAAGAATCCTCAGAGCATCTCCGCATCTCCAGACATCAATTATGAACTCGGCCGATGCATCCATCTTGTGAATCTTTCATCAGAAATTGAGAGTGCAGTTTCAAAATGTTCAAAGTCATTTAATTCGTACATCCACATCAGTTAATTACCCACAAGCATTCCAAACTTGAGCAAATTCGACCAAAATAGCGAAAACCTTAATGCAATATGACAATACATGGACTTCGTACAGGATAAATCAGCTCGACAAAAAGAAACAGACAACGGCTGCTTTTGTACCGGATCACACAAGCCCCGCAACTCCATCAGGCAGAGATGCGGAAGCCATCGACACACACCGAGGCAGCGTCTCTCACCGTTGACAGCAGCGTCTGCATCAGCACCGAAGCTATCTCGTAGCGCTTACCCAAAAGTGTACACATGCAAGAGACCATCATGAAAAAATGAATACACTACAACACTTACACCTCACCATTAAATCTCCAAAATAACCACCAAACAATACATTCCTTTATTGTTAACCCAGGTTGCTTCTCACATTCCTCAAAGGACTTGAGAAAAATAAAATTATACATTCCCTTACCGCTCCACGGATTGCCTTTCAGTCAATTTGTTTTATTCTGAGATCTAATGCGTCTGAACATCGTTGTGGCGTCTACTCCACTATCATCTTCTCTACTTACAGTCATGTCAAACACACTGCTCTTCTTGATGCTGTTCATCTTAAATTTAGAATTGAGCGCCGCTCCAGTCTAGGACGTTAGGCGGTTTCAAACCCCGTCCGGATCCTCGAAAGATTAAAAATGTACGTGCTGCTTCCTGCTGTGGCATCTATCCATTTAAGATAAGATCACGGCCATCCCCATAAGGTGGCCCACCCATGGGGAGAAGAAATTCCTCCTAGCGGTGAAAAGCGTGCATGTTGTACGTCCTCGTACCAGAAACCCAGGAAGTGACGGGCACTTTCCCCAAGCCTCAGCCGTGTTAAGAGTTGCTCATCAGTATGGAGCAGTGTTTACATTGCACTGCATTAAGAGCCTTAACGTCGTCTTAAAAATAAAAATGCGATGCAACAGACACTTGTGAATGATCACATAGACATCAAGCAAACTATCCATGACAAATCGCCACATGTACCTTAAAAATGGTGAGGTCAAACTGCAACTGCTGGCCTCCTGATCATCTGAGGAGAACACAGATACCTTTGGATGTCAGTTTCAGCAGTCTCCACCATCTCATCATGAAATCATTTGAAAAACCTTGCAGCAGATATATTATACAGATGATGATATTCCCACATCACAAAAAAAAAAAAAAAATTCTGTTCAGAAATTACTATTTTAGCGATTAAACTATAAAAAAAAAAACAAAAATGGCGAAAACAAAAGAAAGGAAAAGAAAAAGTGCGATAGTTTGTTTAACCTTTGAACCTGAAGCTCCTTGACGTCGGCTCCCCCAACGGGCTCCCAGGAAAAAATCTGCCGCTCGGATATGAGTTTGACTACACCAGTAACGCGTAGGGTAATGGAGGTTGATAGCGACCACGAAACGGCCACTCAGTATATGAGTTGATCGACCAGGAAACCAGCCGCTTGTATATGGACGTTGAAACGACCAGTTAAACCGCGCCACTTCTTATATGAATTGAAATAGCGACCAGAAACTGGCCGCGGTATATGGAGTTTGAATAGCGACCAGTAAACCAGCCACTCGTTATATGGAGTTTGAATAGCACCAGTAAACAGACCGCTAGGTATAGAGGTTTTGTAATAGCACCAGGTAAACGCCACTGGATCTGGAGTTGGAATGCACCAGTAACCAGCCACTCGGATAGATTGAATAAGCGACCAGGAAACCGCCACTTGGGTATATGAATTGATGAAGCACCAGTAAACCACCCTTGGGTATATGAGGTTGATAGCGACCGTAAACCGCCACTGGTATAGGGAAATTGAATAGCGACCAGTAAACTGGCCCATGGTATAATGAGTTGAATACACCAGTTTAAACCAGCCCATCTCGGTATATAGTAATACGACCAGGTAGAACCAGCCGCTAGGGTATATGATTTGGTAAAAATAGCTCACCAGTAAACGCCGCTTGGTATAGAGTTTGAATACGACCAGTAAAACCAGCCACTCGGTATATGGAGTTTGAAAATCCACATAAACCACGCTAGTATATGAGGTTGAATAGCACCAGTCTAAACCCACTTGTATCGGAGTTTGAGAATAGCGACCATAAACCAGCCACTCGGTAATGGAGTTTGAATACGACCAGTAAACAGCCCTAGGTATATGAGCGTTGAAATAGCGACCAGTAAACGCCGCTGGATATAGTTTGAATAGCGACCAGTAAACCGGCCACTGGGTATATGAGGTGAATAGCACCAGTAAAACCCGGCGCTTGTTCTGAGGTTAATACGACCAGAAACGGCCGCTCAGTATAGAGTTGAATAGCACCAGTAAAACCGCACACTGGTATATAGGTTAGAATAACAACCAGAAACGCCCCCGGTATATGATGTTTAATACGACCAGTAAACGGCCGCTCAGTATATGGAGGTGAATAGCAACCAGAACGCACTCGCTATATGAGGTTTGAAAACGACAGAACCAGCCATCGATATCTTGCGAATCTGAACCATGAGCACACAACATTCAGTCCTATAGCTCATTATTTATAAGTGAAGTATAGATATCCCCTTTCCCTGTCTAATGGTGAATAAATGTAATGCGCTCGAGTTCCTGATGTCCAGGTTTCTTTTATTTTACACCACCAACGATAACTACAACACCAACGCAAAACCCTCTGTCCTGCATTCTCCGTGCGTGGGTGTGTTAGAATGCAATTTAGCAACTGATTCCATTCCCTAATATGACATGAATCGATTCGCTTGCTGCGCTCCAAGAAATATCTATCTCTATCTCTCTATACGATGAGCAACAATTCCCATCCCTAATTGTACACGAAATCAATCCTTGCTGCCTCCAGAAATGAATGCGACAGCCCCCACCAACGGCAACGAGCCACGCCGAAGCGATCCGTGCCCTGAAGGATAAAAAGGAACGAGACACAGAACGTTGCTTCTGGGTTCTTGGTTCTTAGTGGCTTGGTTTGAGTGTGGTTGTTGCTAGTCTACACGGGCGGTTGCGAAGGACGGACCCTCTTCTTCACAGGCGTTCTGGAGCCGAGCAGGATCCGTCGCAGCTCGGAGGCTACGCGGCCTCACCGGTTTGTCTGCATCAGCTCCCCCACTGTGCCCGGTTCAATCAGCCGACATGACACATGAGGGCGACGACAGTCCGAGTCAGGTTCTGTTCATGTTCGCATTCTCCATCCGAGCGAGCCTATAAAGACCACGTGGTCTGCATTCGTGTGTTGGTGTGTGTGTGTGAGGTGTGGGTTTGTGTGTGTTGTGTGTTGTGGTTGTGTGGGTGTGTGTGTTCACCAGTCGCTAAGTAATGTAATTGTCAATGCCTTCGTACATACTGTCTATCAAATTCGAACCTTCCCTTACGTGCTCCCTCATTCCCTATGTTAATAAATATCCCCATTGGAAATGCATCAGCTCTTGCTGCCTTTCCCATGCTTAGCATGCCACACGTGTGAAAATTAGCAAGGCCTTGTGCGCCGCTAGGAACCTTTGGACCGACGGATCTCGGTGACCATCCGCTCGGCACACCGTTCGAACTCTAGCGCCTCCTACGGTCCATCGAGCTGGGAGACTCGTAAATCGCCACGTGATATCTAAATTTGAAAAATTGCAAATAACCTGCACCAGTGGAGAAATATTACGCCACGGCCAATAAGACCCGCACTTTCGAGTTTCCGAAGAATACGATCTAAAATTCCTGGTGATCGTGAGTCACTCTACGCTCCATCTACGTCGTGCCTCGCGACACCCGGCCCGCAACTAATATGAGTTTGAATAGCGGACCAGTAAACCGGCGCTCGTGTATATGGAGGTTTGAATAGCGACATGTAAACCGGCCACTCGGTATATGATTTAATAAAACCAGAAACCGCCCTCGGTATATGGAGGTTTAATACCGACCAGTAACCGCGCTCAGTATAGGAGTGGACATACGACCAGTAACCGGCCGCTCGTATATGAAGTTGAATAGCGACCATAAACCGGCCACTCGAGTCAAAGATAAACAGCCGTTAATACAAGTAGAGACCATTCCATCACGCTCTTCTTCGCATTGCTTTATTAGAAATTCAATAGCACCGATAAGCCCATGATAATCCACGTATACATCATACATCTCATTTGATGCTTCCAAGGGAATGAGACAAAAGCATACGGTAGAACCAAATGTCAATGAATCTGCCAAACAATCAAGACAAACGCAACAATCCTCGTATGGCGACAACATGCAATAAAGACAACATAAAAACACGGGAAGTAATTTTAAAAGCTATCACCTCCACCACCGAAGTAGATGATTTTAGTTTTCATCCCGTTGCCTGTTTGTTTCCGAGCACATACTCAAAACTATGGGCAGATCGAAGAAAATTGGTAGACAGCTGTGATTACTTTTTGTGAAGATCCGTATTCAGATCAGCTATCAATATACACAAGCTGGCTTTGCGCTTACTTAGGGTGGTGGCCTGGATCCTAGGGCCCTGAGCCTCGAGGCCCCGTTGCCGATTGAATTAACACCACGGTTGGACTTCTAGCCTGCCACCTTCCGAGGTTGGCAAAATGAGCCACCAGTACTTAATAGGGCACGCATCAGCGAACGCACACCCCTCAACCAGCAGCCATCACTGTACACGAAGATGTGGATACAAAAACGTAAACGGTTTAGCCTCCGTGTATCTGCCCTACAGGATCCATTCTAGTTACTGTGATTCACAGCTGTTACATTCGAAGGTGAGTGGGCTAAACAAAACCAGTTGTCAATGTTCAATATTCAAGAGAAAAATGAGATTACGGAGTTTGAGATGGCAGCAGGGAATCACTTGTATACCGTATAAGTAGATATTGATCTTTTAGTCCTTTTTACTTGCTGATAAATCTATGAGAACAAAGATTCACACCTAGTTCAAACAAATCAAATTTTAACAATCATTATTACCTCATACTATAGCGATTCTAAGAGACAGAGAGAGCTCTCCAGCATTTGTACTGACATCGGCCAAAGTCACCCAAATGTGGACAAGCATTCCCCATTGTCCAAATTGCTGTGAAAGCAGCATGGTCTGTTACGAAAAATCACTCAAAAGGTCCCAACACGGGCCTGGAGCAGGAACAATCTACCAATATACCGAGCCTCTTCCCCTCATTGTAACGAGACATCTACTAACCTTGAGATCATAGAAACACAACCCCATCATGTTCAAGTATATACTTCAGTTAATAAAGTAATAGTTAAAGATAGTTAAAAAAATTTAATGCTATGAATCAGTCTAAACACAACTCTATTTAACATGCTCCCAAGTATACAAAACGGAGTTCTTGAAGTATTAATTATGAAGGCGATTTGTTTCTGGCGTTCAAGGTATAATTCAATTAATAAAGTTAAAAACGTTTAAAGTGGAATTAATAATTAATTCTGGGTTTTACTGCATTTTACCAGTGTCTATACAACACCCGTCCAACACATTACATTAGTTCTTCATGCTCGTGCTGTGTCCTTTATTAAACATCATTAAAAAATTTCCGTTTGAATGATTTTCATTTTTTCTGATTCCAGGCAGCTTAAAAGAAAATATTACTCACTCCTCTCTTGTGCATGCTACGCGATCAATTCAAAAGTCTAAGTACGTTAAAACAGCAAACTGTCTTAGAAGTTACAGGAAATACAAGAAAACGATACAGTGGAGCCATTCAGCCCATCATGCCGCACAAACCTTACAATTATCACACATACAAAGAGAAAATGCAAATATATATATATTTTAAATCAACTATTTATTTTAGTTTTTTGTATTTTGATCCCCCCCCCCCCCCCCCCCCCCCCCCCAGAGAAGGGCAAGAACTTGTGAAAACACACATCAACCACCCACACACCCCTTGATTAAAACCCCTCCAAACACACTCATACACATGCACACAAACCACCCATCAATGCTCAAACTACCTTAAATCTTATCAAATCCCCATACCCCTCTGTCTCATAACTTCCATACCTATCTAATTCGAAATTTAAACTATCTCCGTCTCGCCACTGCCTTTCCAGGAGACCATTCCGTGCATCAACTACTCTCTGAGAAAAGTCCCCCCCTCCCATAAATCCAAATCTATTGATGCTCTTTAAACTCCCTCTTCTTTCCTCTCAGCAATGCCCTGCGTCTTCACTGTCTACTCTGTTCGAATAATTCATCCGTACTTATTTTACTCTACCTTTCCACAACTAAACATCTCTCTCATATCTCCTCTAATCCACTCTTTTCTAGGTATTAAAGCCCCTGTCTCCTTCAGGCTGACCATAGCTAGTCCAGCTAGCCCAAAATCAATCCAGCTAGCTCCGGCACTACCTCGCTATGCATCTATGTCCTTCCGAACTGTGTGACACAAAAACTTTACACAATATCTAAGTGCCCTCACTAAATCCTGGTACAATGTTACACCACCTCTTTTGAATTATAATTATCCCCCCGATTAAACCTAAAACCCTATTTCTCTCCCTATAGCTGCCTGCTTAACCTCCCGCAGTATATTACCACCCTAACCCCCAGATCCTTCCCTGTGTAACACACCCAAATTACCCCTTGCATCCTTAATCTTATCTACTATACTAAAAAAATAGAATATTTTGTTTGTAGTAGTGTGTTTTGTCTCTTTATAGCGGCCGCCGAAACCGTTGATGAATGAGATAAACTTGCATGAGAAGCGAACATGGGGGTCAAGTCAAGGTCAAAGGTCACGGTCAAGTTCAAGTCACCGTAACTTCAATTCATCCATCAGAGACGACCAACGCCATTCACAATAATCAAAATAATACTTAAAGAACCAATTTTGGCCCCGTCGTGACGGGTTTCGGCAGTAATTACATATCCACTGCCTTCCCATTCCACCCAATCAGACACATACTTCATAAACTCTAAAAATTTGTAAACAAGAACTACCTTAGTTGTATTTTTTTAAATGTTCTGATCTAGGACCCTAATTAAATCTCCAACATTCTTCCCCACAACTGAAGTCAAACTAACAGTCTATAGTTCCCAAATTTCTTCTCGATCCTTATTATATAGGTTGTTACATTGCTATCCTCCACTCCTCCGTACCTGTCTGACTCCAGGAACTATTAAAATATCCATTAACATCTCCTTACCTGCTCAGCTACCTCCCACCATACTCTCAGGATATATGTCTGACCCGGAAGCCTTATCTTCTCTTAGATACCTCGCTTCCTTACTTCCTCCACTCCACCTGAATCTTTGTAAAAAGCCCTCTTCACTCCTCGATAGATATCTCACCCATTGGCAATTATCCTGACTTCTGGGTAAAAGTGAAAAAAATACCTGTATAATAAGCCTCTATCTCACTTCATCCAACCACTCTCCCGTGCTCATTCTTCAATGCGCCCACACTCGTCCAACCTGTTCTTTCCCCTGATATACTAAAGAAAGCCTGTATTAGTTTAATATTCTTACATTCTCTTCTGCATACTCTCTTTTATGTATATAAATACATAAATTGGAGTGTTACTGCGTCCATAACTACCAATCCCACGTAGTTAGAGAATGTATGCGGGGGGGTATATATTACTCAGGGGAGTCGTTACCCTGTGACCCACACGGTGATATTTCCCCACATTTCTTGCTTCGTTTCAGGTAATTTAAACGCCAAGTCAATGATTCCGACAATTTCCCCAGGAAAAATGGCAACGCATACGCAATAAATAGATGAACACTTCTGTACTCGGTTCGTAACTCATTCAGTTCCATGTTCTGTCGAAGCGGCGTATTTTATCAACATTAAATATGTTTCTCTGAACCAGTACCTATGAAGCAAAACTTTGAAACCCATCATCTCTCAATTCTCAGTTGTATCAAAGTAACGTCTGTGTACCGCGTCATCACTCCACATATAAATGGCATATTAGTTAATATTCTTAGCCCATGTCCTTCTCATACTCTCTTTGCTTGCGATTATTTCTAACTGCTCTGTTTATCCGAATATTGAGTCACCAATTCCAGTCCTGTATTATACCTCAAAAACTTCTGCTTCTCCTTTATAGCATTCCTCAATCTCACTGTCAACCACCCTTGCCTCTTTCTGTTTCTATTTTCACCTTATTCGGAATTACTTACTCTCACTCTACACATCTTCTCCTGAAGGTTCTCATTCTCCATGCCGATTGTCCTGTGTGGTGTTCCCATCACATCACCAACTCTCTCCTCATACCCTCAATGTTTGCCCCTGAACCTGAAATCTAATAGCCTTGCCCTACTATCCCTGAAACTCTAATCCATTTACAGAATCTTTACACACAAGTTATGGTACTTGATCCTAAATCTCCCACCTCCACCCCTCCACCATATTGATTCTTTACTTAAAAGGAGGTCTAAACACTGCACCTCCCCTCGTGCGGGATTATCTACAAAACGGTGGAAAAAAGCAATCCTAACTAAAAAAAACTATGGAAATCCTCAGCGTCTCCCTGTCCCTTCCTGACCCAATCTATCCCTGGACAAGTAAATCCCCCATAATCAATACTCTCTCCGCTTATCCGCATTTATCTTCCGCATTAGTAGTCAAAATACTAACATCTCAATTGCAATAAGTTTTTCCTGATCAAAACTATAAGAAGATGGAAGATGACCGGACGACCTGGACCAATTGGTCCAGCTCCGTCCGTTCGCATGCACGGGTAACTGTTTCACTTTCGCATGTGTGGGAACTCCAGCTAGCCACGACCTGACTGTGCTAAACAAGCGTGGCAAAAATACAGCTAGGCCCTACCCACAACATATGAATAGAAAGCACAACTTACCAACTACCCTGACCTCCATCCATCCATTGAGACGATACTCTATGTCAGACGGTTGTGCTGCCTCAGCAGTCTCCTTGCCATTGCACAATCCTGGATGTGTCACCACTCCGACACAAAATACCAGCAACGTTGCACTTCATTTGCTGACCTCGAAGAGGACAGCCGACAAACCCACCTTATTAATTCAAACAGCCAAGTGGGATCTGAACTCAGATCACGATCCAAGCACACCACACCCAAACCATAAGCCAACCACCAACAACCTAAACTCTAATCCACAAATGTAAACAAAACATAGGACGCTGCCAAAACGTTAAACTTACCTTCGATCACAAAGAGAAAAAAAAAACCCAGATAGAATTAATATTGAATTGAAAATAATAAAGTGCTTAGGAAATCCAAGTAGCATATTGCAAAAGAAGAGTAGTAGTTATTGTATACAGCCACATACCGTACATTAAGTTGAAGGTAAACTGCGCAATGCAAAACAACAGCTAAGCCCGACCTCTCGTTTCTTCGAAATTCAAAACGGCCTCAGTGACTGGTAGAGCACAACCAGAGAGAGAAAACTCAACAAACACTACCCAACTGCATGCTCCAGCTGTGAATCACCGCATTTACAGGGTTACGCGCACATGAGAAAATAATGCAAGACATCCATCTCCTCGAGCCTGAATGGTGGTGTCATTTTGTGCACCATGCAGTACTGTTAAAGTACGCCGGCCAGAAGCACAGGGACGACGACCTGCGCATGATGTGAAGAACCTCTGACGTAAGATCCCATGCAACATCTCGTGAGAAAGCTGGTTCAGAGACCAGGACAGCTGCAAAAATAGTCCCGCAAGAACAAAGACTCAAAGCCATGACACCATACATCTACATGCCTCAAATTCATTCCCACCCAAAATTGACCACATGGTCAACTCAGAATATTATAGGGCCAAAAAAAGGATCCCCATGACAAGGTTCACCAATTAAGCAAAAGTAAATGTAAACGCGAAAACAACATAATATTGAGCGAAAAGACAAATACAGTTTACGTAACATTACCTCGGTGGCTCTTCCTCACTTCCATCTAAACCCGGATGCTCCCGGGGACTGGAGAAGGATGACCCCGCATCTGACAGCAGTTTCAGAAGCTCTCAGATTCTGAAGTGGAAAAGACGATTCAACTCCTGAAATGAACCGCATGTTTTAACGGAACGCAACACTTTCAGCGGTACAACTGTAAAGAACAAATTTCTCATTAATGAACCATCATTAACGTAAACAAGTAGTATTACATGAGGAGAGATGAGTGCGGATTAATATTTAACAACAAGGAATAAAAAGCCGCACAGGCTGCAGCATCAAGCCTCGACGATATGAGGGACCCGTTATGGTTCAGTCTTGATCCTCCTAAGAAAACGAACATTCGGAATAACTGCACAATACAGAGCATTAATGAATGAAAAATCATTTTACCAAACAAGCCTTAAAACCATGAACTGGCATATACCACACATTTGGGATTTTTTTTTTCTGTGAGAATCGGATGTTTTCAAGCTGAACAATTTCTTACAAAACGAAAACCTCTTTATGAACAAACTCACAATGAACAAAACGTTGAAATAATTCACCGCAATGTCCAAAAACTCTGCTTGTGCCCAGATCAGACCCCATGCCAACTTCCCATTCCCCCCCACCCCCACCATTCCCAAAACTAACTTCTCAGTTTGTTGACTCTCATTCTACCCTACGGTTATGTCTCCCTCACTTCTTGTTCGTGTTGTCGGGTCCTCACGTGTTCTCACTTCTTCCATGAGCCTCGATGTATCCACAAAAAAACAACAACAAAAGAAAACCAGTGAAACATCACTGATCATACTCGAAGCCCATTCAAGTCAAAACATCTTGTACTACAAACCGAACCTGCACGTCGCAGAACTCCTTCTCGGAACCGAACGAAGTCAACACATTCTGGATAACAGCTCGAGCCACAAGGAAACGTACGCAGCGAAGCTCAAACCGTACAGCCTGCCTCTGAATCAGAAGAATGAAAAACAGTGCAAGAAGATTCCAAATGAGGAATTTGAGAGATAGAAACTTATCCTTATTATGCATTTCAAAAATAAAAATTAAATTAAAACTGACAACCAGTTACCCGGAGCTTCACGCATGCATCCTTTTTAACAAATTCAACACTATCACCCTGTCCCCCAACGTATTTATTGTTTATTCCCAAGCTTTTCCAAATTTTCATCACAGAGTATCCAAGATTAGAAATTAGAGTCTGCAATGGATCCCTACGCCCTAATGTTAATCAAGAAGATTGTTTAAACCATACATACATTGGATATAGAAAGAAATTCATAAATTGGACAATCGAGGCTGATGAATTTTCAGCCCGAAAAATCCAATAACTAACATTGCTATAAATTTACATGCAACTTAGGACGTT
>CM068960.1:128483815-128497076 GCA_035128595.1 Eptatretus atami | reverse complement strand
ACGGACCCTAGATGGAGCCGTAAGAGCTCGACTCCACCGATCACCCGGAATTTAGATCGTACTTCTTCGGAAACTCCGAAAAGTACGGGCCATTATTGGCCGTGAAGCGTCAATATTTCTACCACGTGGTGCAGGGTTATTTCCAATTTCAAAATATCTAGATATCACGTGGCGATTTACCGAGTCTCCACCCTCGATGGCACCGTACGGAACGAGCCGCTAGAGTACTCGAACGTGTGTGACCGAGCGGATGGTCACCGAGATCCGTCGGTTCAAAGTTCCCTTACGGCGGCACACGGCCTTGCTAATTTTCCAACACGTAGCATGCTAAGCCAATGGAAGAAAGGACACGAACGAGCTGATGCATTTCACAATGGGGATATTTATTAACAATAGGGAAATGAGGGAGCACGTAAGGGCAGAGGTATCGAATTTGATAAGCACGTATGTACAGCAAGGCACTTGACAATTCATTACTTAGCAGACTGGTGACACACACACACACACACACACACACACAACACACACACACACAACACACACACACACACACACACACACGAATCAGACCAAAGTGGTCTTATTAAGGCCCCAGCTCGGATGGAGATGCGAACTGAAGACCAGAACCTGCCTCGGACCTGTCCACCTCATGTGGTCTTCGAGCTGATTCGAACCGGCACCATGAGGGCGAGCTGAATCAGACACCGGTGAGCCGCGATCAGCCTCCCGAGCTCCGACGGATCCTCTCGCGCTCCAGAACACGCACTGGTGAAGCGAGGCGCCGATCCTTCGCAAACCGCCCGTGTAGACTTAGCCAAACAACCACCAACTCCAACCACCCACCGCCAACATAAGAAACAAGAACCAGAAGCAACTTCTGTGTCTCGTCCCTTTTTATCCTCCTCTCGGCACGGATCGCTTCGGCGTGGCTCGTTCGCCGTTGGTGGGGCTGTCGCATTCCATTTCTCTGGAGCGCAGCAAGCGATTTGATTCGTGTCCATATTAGGGAATGGAATTCAGTTCGCTCATCGTTGGTGGGACACGACGCATTCCATTTCTTGGAGCGCAGCAAGCGAATCGATTCATGTCCATATTAGGGAATGGAATTCAGTTCGCTAATGCATTCTGAACACACCCACGCACGGAGAATGCAGGAGCAGAGGGTTTTCGTTGGTGTTGTAGTTATCGTTGGTGGGTTAAAATAAAAGAAACCTGACCATCAAAGGAACTCGCACGCTTTACATTTATTCACCCATTAGACCAGGGAAAGGGGGTATCTTCCACATTCACTTATCAAAATATGAGCTATAGGACTGAATGTTGTGTGCTCATGGCTTCAGATTCGCACAATATACTGAGTGGCTGGATTTACGGTCGTTATTGTCAAACCTCCATATACGGACGGGGCCGGTTTACTGGTTGTTATTCAAACCTCCATATACCGAGCGTGGCGGTTTACTGGTCGTTATTCAAACTCCATATAACCGAGTGGCTGGTTTACTGTCGTTATTCAACCTCCATATACCCGAGTGGCGGTTTACTGGTCGTATTCAAACCTCCATATACCGAGTGGCCCGGTTTACTGGTCGTTATTCAACCTCATATACCCTAGCGGCCGGTTTACTGGTCGCTATTCAAACCTCCATATACCAGTGGCGGTTTACTGTTCGCTATTCAAACCTCATATACCTGAGCGCCGGTTTACTGGTCGCTATTCAAAATCCATATACCGGGCGGCCGGTTTTACTGGTTGTTATTCAAACTCCATATACCCGAGTGGCTGGTTTACTGGTCGCTATTCAAACCTCCATATACCTGAGCGGCCGGTTTACTGGTCGCTATTCAAACCTCCAGATACCAAGCGGCGGTTTACTGGTCGCTATTCAAACTCCATATACCCAAGTGGCGGTTTATCTGGTCGCTATTCAAACCTCCATATCCAAGCGGCCGTTTACTGGCGCTATTCAAACCTCCATATAC
This sequence comes from Eptatretus atami, assembly GCA_035128595.1. Classification (NCBI taxonomy): domain Eukaryota; kingdom Metazoa; phylum Chordata; class Myxini; order Myxiniformes; family Myxinidae; genus Eptatretus; species Eptatretus atami. The sequence continues at coordinate 128,495,096 of CM068960.1, read as the reverse complement.
CCAAGCGGCGGTTTACTGGTCGCTATTCAAACCTCCAGATACCAAGGCGGTTTACTGGTCGCTATTCAAACCTCATATACCTAGCGGCTGCTTTACTGGTCGCTATTCAAACTCCATATACCCAGCGGCTGGTTTACTGGTCGCTATTTCAAACTCCATATACCGAGTGGCTGGTTTACTGGTCGCTATTCAAACTCCAGATACCCAAGTGGCCGCGTTTACTGGTCGCTATTCAAACTCCCTATACCCAGCTGGCTGGTTACTGGTCGCTATTCAAACCTCCATATACCCGAGTGGGTTTACTGGTCGCTATTCAAACTCCATATACCAGCGGCGTTTACTGGTCGCTATTCAAATCTCCATATACCAAGTGGCCGGTTTACTGGTCGCTATTCAAACTCCATATACCCAAGCGGCTGGTTTACTGGTCGCAATTCACAACCTCATACCTGAGTGGCGTTTACTGGTCGCTAGTCAAACCTCCATATACCCTAGCGCGGTTTAACTGGTCGCTAGTCACACTCCATATCCCGAGCGGGCCAGATTTTTTCCTGGGACAGGTTGGGGGAGCCGAAGTCCAAGGAGCTCAGGGTTCAAAGGGTTACAAAACATCCAACTTTTCTTTCCTTTCCTTTTGTTCTCACCCATTTTTGATTTTTTTTTTATAGTTTAATCCTAAAAAGTAATTTCTGAACAAGAATTTATTTTTTTTTTTTGATGTGGGAATATCATCATCTGTATAATATATCTGCTGCAGGTTTTTCAAATGATTTCCATGATGAGATGGTGGAAAACCTGCTGAAACTGACTCCAAGGTAATCTCGATGTTCCTCAAGATGATCAGGAGGCACAGCAGTTGCAGTTGACCCTCACCATTTTAAGGTACAATGTCGGACTTTGTCATGGATAGTTTGTTTGATGTCTATGTGATCATTCACAAGTGTCTGTTGCATCGCATTTTTATTTTTAAAGACGACGTCTAAGGCTCTTAATGCAGCTGCCAATTACACACACATGCCATACTGATGAGACAACTCTTAACACGGCCACTGAGCTTGGGGAAGTGCCGTCACTTCCTGGGTTCTCTGGTACCAGCGACGTCACAACAATGGCACCGCTTTCTCACCGCCTCAGGAGGAATTTCTTCCTCCCCATGGTGCCAACCTATGGGGATGGCCGTGCTCATCCTTTTAAATGGATGAATGCCACCAAGCAAGAAGCAGCACGTACCATTTTTAAGTCTTTCGTACGACTCGGACAGGGGTTTGAAACGCCTACCTCCTAGACTCGGAGCGACGCTCCAACCATTCTAAATTTAAGCTGAAACGCATCTAAGAACGAGCAGTGAAATAGTTTGACATGACTGTAGTAGAGAAGATGATAGTGGAATGTAGACGCCACAAACGATGTTCAGACGCATTAGATCTCAAGAATAAAAAAAAATTGACTGAAAGGACAATCCGTGGAAGGTAAGGGATGTAATACATTTTATTTTCTCTCAAGTCCTTTGAGGAATGTGAGAAGAACCCTGGGTTAAACACCTAACAGGAACACTGTCTTGTTTTGTGGGTATTTTGGAGATTAAATGGTGAGGTGTAAGTGCTTGTAGTGTATCTCTTCATGATGGTTCCTTGCATGTGTAACAGCTTTTGGGTAAGCGGCTACGCAAGTCAGCTTCCGGTGCTGATGCAGACGCTGCTGTCCAAGGTGACAGAGACGCTGCCCACCTGTGCTGCTGCTGCTTCCCGCATCTCTCTGGCCTGATCGAGTTGCGGGCGCCTTGTTGTTGGACCAGGTACAAAGCAACCGTGTCTGTTCTTTTGTCCGAGCTGATTTAGCCCTGACGAAGTCCATGTCATTTGTCTATTGCATAAGCTTTCGATATATTCGGTTCCGAACTTTGCTCAAGTTTGGAATGCTTGTGGTAATTACATGTGATGGATGTACGAATTACAACGACCTTTGAACTTTTGAAACTGCCACTCTCAATTTCTGATGAAACGATTCACAAGATGGATGCACGCCGAGTATTCATAAATATGATGTCTGGGAATCGGGATGCCTCTGGAGGATTCTTGGTCTTTGTGGGGTGCTACAAAACGATCGATCTGATGTCTGAACATCAAGAACCAGACTATCTCTGCGACAGAGAGTGCTGTGAGATGTAGTGATACCATCTCTGACTTATTTCCAGTTGTTACTGGAGTTTGTCAGGGATGTGTATTGTGTACTGACCCCCACACTTTTCAGTGCTTGTATGGCTGGTTCTGGGGAGGAGTCGGAGAGATTAGCTGCGGTGCATCATTTGGAAATGTCAAGATCTCTGACCTTGATTTCACAGATGATGCAGTCATCTTTGCGGAGACTGAGATATCTTTTGGGGGCCCTCGAGGTGCTGAATGAGATCGGAGCCGCTGCGATTACGTTCCTGGGTAAACCTAAGATCCAGGCTTTCAATGACATCTTGGATGCTGCTATCTTGTCTGTGCCTGTTTGTGGTGAGGATGTTGATGTCATTGAGAGACTCACTTACCTTGGTAGTGATATTCATGTCTCTGTTGGCTGTGAGCCAGAGTCAACAGACGTCTGTGTCGGGCCTGGGGGAGTCATGGATTTACTGGATCATGGGTGTGCACTGTCGCGTACCTGTGCAGGAGTACGAAAGTCCGAGTCTTCAGGTCTTGGTGCTTCCAGTCTTGCTCTACGAATGAGACTTGGACTCTGACAGGGATCGAGATGAGACTTGATTCCTTTGTACCAGTCTCTTCGGAGAATCTTGGCTCTCGCTGGTCGGACTTTGTGTCCAACGAGCTGTTGCCGAGAGAATCATAATATATTCTGCATACCGTGACGCATCCCTGCGGCTGTATGCACATGTGGCTCGTTTTTCAGACGCTGATCTGCTACAGATCTTTCAGTGAGGGACCTCGTGAGTGGAGGAGGCCAATGGCCGACCACATGTCTCGTGGTTGCAGCAGGTTGATCGGCATCTCGAGGAGATGGGATGGTTCAGCATCTGCTGGGGATGACCAGACGGAGGCTCTGAAGTACCGGCGGAAAGTGGTCCAGCGACGCGCTCTTTGGTGCATGCTCCCATACCTACCTGATGTCTGGAGCCTTGTCATTTCAACTATGATGAAATGGGGTTTGGATGTTGTGTTTATGGAGGTTTGAATTGAATCGACCACAACGTTGATTGAGGTATGCTCTGCTATGCTAACCGCCGTGGGAAGCAACGAAAAATCTGAGGTTCTAGGCATTTGCTCTGACGAAGGGTTCACACACCGAAATGTCAGCTACTCCTTGTTTCATGGCAGTTGCCGTAGCTCGATCATTCTTGCATTGATTTTGAAGCTTCTGGACTTCTGTATCTCCTAAACAGCACATGGAAAAAATTAAAACTTGGATCTGGCAACTACTCTGCATCGGGAATAAGAGTATTTGACTCTTGACATCATCGGTGAAGTGGTATCCTCATCAAAATTCGACATGTAAAACACTGCAATCATCCATCCATCCATCATCCAATGGGACCATACCCTGTACAGAGCGTCGGTGCTGCCGAAGGAGTCTCCTGGGCTATTGACACAATCCTGGCGGGTCGCTACTCCGACGCAGGATACTCGAATGGCTCAGTCATTCAGGAAGCTGGTATTCATTTTGCGACCTCGAAGGATGACAGGCTGAGTCAACCCACCTGGTATTCATTTGACGCCGAGTGAGATTTGAATCACGACCCTAGGATACCAACCCCAGCCCTTACCATTAAGCCACACAGGCATTCACTGCATTCGATCAGGATGAAATTTGTGAGGTTCATCTCGGATAGATTGGTTGACACCAAAAAATTTTTTATGACATCATCAGTCATGTGGTTTGGCAGCCACTTTGTTAAAAAAAATCATCTCTCCAGAACTGCTTCAAGATCGAAGTAAAACTGGATAAAATATCAACTCAGCATGTTGAATAAAGTTTGATAATTATATATGAATCCTAGGTCACATGGTCTGGCAGCCGTCTCGGAATTACCTAAAACCTCAAAAATCTTCTTCTCCAGAACGGTGGACAGATCGAGGGGAAACTTAAACACACCTATTCACCATGCTTGGGGATACTAGGTGACAAAAAAATTGATGCCAGTGGTTTGGCGGCCATATTGGATTGAAGAAAAATATTAAATAATTTTTTCTTTCTCTGGAATGCTTATCTGATCGAAGCGAATTTACCAAGTATCATCGAACAATATACCTGCATACTGTTTGGAAATGATGATGTCATAGTCACGTGTGTGGCAGCCACATTGGATAGAAAAACGAACCTTATCGATCAAAATGAAACTTCACACACGTGATCTACAAACTGTGGATAGAGTCCAGATTTTAAAGCCATAGGTCACGTGGTTCAGCAACCATGTTGTTTTCAACATAAAGTTTTCAAAAATCTTTCTCCATAAAGGCTGACAGATCAAGGCAAAACATTACAGGTATGTGATTGCTATACATGAGGAACAAAAAGTTATCCACCTATGATGTCTAGGTCACATGTTTGGCAGCTGCGATTTTTTTTTTTTTTGAGAATAAACATTTTAAAGTCTCTCCAGAACAGCTTGACAGATCGATGGGAACTTCACTTTATGTTCCCAAGCTTTGGGATACCAAGGTGTTTACGAATATTTAATAGGTCACATTGGCTGGCAGCCATGGTCATATTGGTTTGAACGAGTTCTTTAAAAAAAATTTTCTCTCTGAACCGCTTCATCAATTGATGTGAAACGTCACAGTTGTTATGATCGGTAGACATGTGGAATATTACTGTACGTTTTAAATTTCAACCTGATCGGACACATGTCTGGCGAGCCATAATTATTTAATATTTTAAATCTGGGATTGAAATCAAACTTGGTACAAGTATGTATAATAATGTAATAATGTGGCGGAGAAATACTGGCGATGTCGTGACGTCGAACGATTGCCATTCTAGTTCTCTTTGTTTTTCATATTCAGGTGCATCACTTCTGTGTCGGTGCACAAGGCTTGGTATTTTGGGAGGGTCGGGAGATCACGTGGGACGAGGAGGTTAATGGCCCATCCACGGATCCTGCACCAAAGGATCTGACACCTCGGGGTCGGAGCGGTGACGCGAGGAGCGCTGGACGTCGTTTGCCAACTCGCTCGTCACCACCTGCGGCCTTTCTTGCTCGCTTTGCTCGTCGTGCCGCTGCCTTTGACGAGTGAGTACGGAAAACCGGACTGGCGGGGTTACGCCACGTCTCAACCAATCGACACAAAATAGATTCAAAATATGGAGAAAGACCAGTTTTTGTTTTTTTGCATCACTTTGCGAAAGCTTAGTTATTATTAATATGGAGAAACAAATTTGGTCACTCACTTACAAACCTTGACCGACGTGATCGATGTATGCCGTATGTCACACCTGCTTCGTGTTGTGCGAAAATCGTAATAAAATAGATCAAAAGGGTTTGCGGTTCATACACCTTACTTTCTAAGCTACTAACTGTTGAAAGAATAAAAATATCACAGCAATCAAAAAGTTTTCCGTCTGGCCATGCAGTAAAACTCAGCTCAGGAGTTGTTTCTCTCGCAGTTATCGAGCCATTGTGACATGAGTGTCGGCCGTAGTCATTGGAATGGAAATATAAATGTTTTTTTGCTTCTGAAAGTCAGACCCATGGAACCCTCCCTGCCCTGCCCCATGCTCATCATAAGGAACTTTTACTATTTATATTTATTTATTTATTTCAACAGAAGGTGGCTAAACGCAGTGCTCACAAATGGAATTGCTCACAAGTCCAACCATTCACTATCGTTTCAGACAACGGTTTCTCTTCGACGCGTGTTCTGGTGCAGTGGTGCACGGGGATGTAATTATGTACATCATAAAGCCGGAGCGTCTGTGTATATTTGCTTATCGATCTATTGTTAAATCCCAATGGCGTGCTTGCTCAAAGCTTTCGCCCTCGCTTGCTGAACTTTTGAACAAACGTCACAGCCGATGAATCCAAAGGCTCGAGTACCCAAAACTCTTCAAGTTTGCTTTTATTACATTATCGCTGTCAATGGTAACTTTCATCGATTTGGCAGACATGGCACGTGGCTCTAATGCTTCACAAAGTGCTTCTTCTCCTCTTCTTCATAAGATGAGTCTTCCCATGAAAGCAATTGTGCTTGTGATTTCCTGCTCTTCATTCCACATCAAAACAACCAAAGTCATATCTTTTGCTTTTATTTTTTATTTTTTTTGCCCACCTGGTACTTTGTTCTTTTATTCATTTGTTTAAAACTTCACATCCTTGGCTACCAATACAACGTTGATCAATGTTGTTAATTTATATTTGGAGGATTTTGTGTGGATGTACATATTGCAAACATTATTGAGAGATAGTAGATAGAGATATAGATCCAGAACAGGTTTGTTTCATTGTTTTATTCATCGATATATGATCTATCAGGGCTACGACGATGATTGGCAAGGCTTGTGGAAGAGCAGACTCTAATCTTGCCCGTCTTGAAGCACTTTGCGAAATGCTTACATCATCCTTGCGTTCGATGAGAGGGTGAACGACTACACACCAGCAGCATTTGACGCGAGTTCCCATCACGCAGGCTCTCACCGTGAGTTTCACATCATTTTAGATGCACTCTGCAGCCTCATTGATATCTCTGGTCCAATTCAAATATCCAGGTGGTTTAAAAAAAAAACAGTTCCAGATAAATCTCAAGCTTAAGCGCCTGTCACACTTGACGTTTTAGCCAGCGGTATGCCGACGTATGAAAAATTTGGCGAATACGTTGGCACACGTCAAATACGTATGGTAACTTTTGTATACGTTAAAGCACGCTGGCATACGTGTAGTACGTCGAGTCGTCGACAAATTTTGTGCATGCACAAAATTTTGTCGACGTGCTCGGCGTATGACTCACACGCTCCGCATACGCTGGCCATAAGTTGTAGGCACGTTATGCAATTGTTTACACACGTCGACACACGTTACTTGTAAGTTACTCATAAGTCGAAATCGAGTGGGTAATGTCTAGCGTACCGAAACTTATTTCTAACCTATGAGTAACGTGCTTTGAACCTATGTGTAACGTATCTCCAACGCATATTGACGTATGTAGACATATTTGACGTCTTCCGGCGACCACAGAACTTACTGACGTGTTTCTAACTTACAGCTACCATATAATGGCGTATTGGCAGCGTTTAGGGGAATTGGTATATAAAAATGGGGTTCACAGGAGGAACCAGTCAGTGTTCCAGACTCCATGGTGAGCAGATGTCATTGTCATCCGAGAGATGGAGGATCCGCAAGGCTGAGACGAGAATACCTACTAGCTGTCCTCCAACATCAACATGACCTCATCGATTTGACACTGTACCAGTTGCGTGCCAATAGAGCTAGGAGAAGAAGAGGTGAACGGAGGGAAGGAACTGGGTGAGACCATGGGATCGGGAGCGCGGCAGTTTGGCATGTATGACCAGTCATGGTGGAACTCCGTAACGAGGAATTCTTCGAAGTTTTATTCGCATGACTGTGATGTTGACACTTCGATGTCTAGTGCGGTTATGATTTGATCGTCGAGCGGCAGCCTTTTAATAGGCTACGCCACGTGATCGTCGGCGATACGCTGCGCGCGCTATGCATAAGTTAGACTATCGTTGGGCATAAGTTGTGAACGCCGAAACACGCTAAGCATTCGTTGGTATAAGTATCTATAAGTTATCGAAACGTTCTGTGTACTGTACTATACGTTATGCATACGTCCAACTCGTTATGAATACATTTAATAGTTAGCATACGCCAGCGTTTTAGATAATTTTGACAAACAACATAGGTTGGTATAATAGCCGGCATTGATGGGCGTAATGGCTCCTCCTGTGTCGAAGTTCTTGTAAGGGAACTCATTTTTTTTACGATGTTATTATTTAACGGTTATCTAATTATTTTACATACAAATAGTGGAGTTTTGACACCCTCCTTGTCCATCCCTGCTGTTCATTAGACTCAGACATTCTTTTCTTCTCTTCCCTTTCTCATACATGGCTTCCTTCCCTTTCACCCTCCTACCAACACCGCCCTCCCCCCCTTTTTCTCAAATTAGTTTTTCTCATCTTATCCACCAATCCCACCTTGCCTAATTAACTTGTTGATAATCCACATTACTTGTTTTGATCTTTGTAGAAATACGAGACACGTTGAAAAGGAATCCCTCCTTTCTTTTTCTCCAAAACAGGTAAAGATCTTCGAATGAAACAAAGACATATGAACATCAATCTTTATTCTACGATGATGCAAATTTATTTCTCAACAATCATCACTGCGGTTCACGCATTTTTAGTGATGCCTCACGATGGATCTATGCATCATGCTGACTTAACGCCGCTTCACAGCGACCCTGAGATCATCGGAAGATAAATGTTCTCCACGAAGATGTTCCTTAAGTTTGGGTAAGAGAAGAAATCTTACGGAGCCATAACCGGGCTGGTGATCCTTTCTGACGGTACTCTAATGACTTCTTTTACTCTCATGACCGAAATGGTGCACCCGATCATCTCCGGTCGGTCGTCCAATGCTCCACCCGACTCTCTCATCGGTGGTCGTCCCAATGGCCTCCACCCGACCTCATCTCGGTCGGTCGTCCCAATGCTTCACCGACTCTCTCTCCGGTCGGTCGTCCAATGCTCCACCGACTCTCATCTCGGTCGGTCGTCAATGCTCCACCCGACTCTCATCTCCGTCGGTCGTCCAATGCTCCACCCGACTCTCATCTCCGGATCGCGTCGTCCCATGCTCCACCCGACTCTCATCCTCCGGTCGGTCGTCCATGCTACCCGACTCTATCTCTGTCGAGTCGTCCCAATGCTCACCCGACTTCATCTCCGGTCGGTCGTCCCAATGCTCCACCGATTCAATCCGGTCGGTCCGCAATGCTCCACCCCGACTCTATCATCCGGTCGTCGTCCCAATGCTCACACGACTCTCATCTCCGGTCGGTCATTCCCAATGCTCCAACGACTCTCATTTCCCGCGATCGGTCGTCCCATGCCTCCACCCGACTCTCATCTCCGGTCGGTCGTCCCAATGCTCCACCCGACTCTCATCTCCGGTCGGTCGTCCCAATACTCATCTCCAGTGCTTTATGCTTCACAGCACTGACAATGTCATGCAGCCTGCTGCCATCTTGACTTGAGTAACACTGAGACCTCTAGTGTCAGAATCACGAAACTTCACACTCTGTGGCGGGAAGAACTAATGTGTGGACTGCGCTTTGTTTCATTCAAATATATTTTTCCTGTTTTGTGGAAAACGAGTAGGAGGCATTACCTTTCAACATGTCCTCAAACGAGGGTGCTGCTTGGCTCGGTCTGTGAGCCATCTGGGCGGTGGCTAGAGCTGGCAGGGCACCTCCCCCTTCCCTTTTTCAACACACACGTTGTTTTGCTGCTGCCGAGACCATTATTGTCATGAAATGGAATTTACATTTTGTATTATCTGGTTGTTCTTTTATTGTGATCATCGTTATTATTAAGAACTATATTATTTTATTATTATTATTGTTATTTAATTTTGTTTATTTTCGATATGAACTGAACATTTTTAGTCATCGGACGATTTACTTCTTTTGGAAAAAATTCACATAAAACCGGAAAGAAAAGGATAGAATGAATGAGCAGCACTTTACGAGATGAAGCGTTCATTTTAAGGGAAGGCTTGGAGGTTGTTATTATCACTCTTTTGTAATTTTATTCAATTTTGTTTTTGGTAGAGACACCTAAGTAGCTTCATTCTTCTTTTCAGGTGACAGGTGCACTTCACAAAGTGTTAGAGTGCACAGGTTCGAGCACAGCGGCCGGCTTCATCTTTCCTCGACTCTTTCCCGCTCTCCTCCTGCACCTCGGGTCCTCCATCAATGTAAAACTCTCTAAGGATCTACGAGCATCAGGAAAAGTCCGTCCGTGCAGGTTTGCTTTGTGTATTTGCGCTTTAATGGTGCTCGTGCTGGCTCCTGGATATGTGGCTCCATGCGGTTTAATGAAACAGCCGCACGGTGGCGCCAAGCGATGGCTCTGAGCTCGCAAGTCTCTGTGCAGCTCCCTCGAGCGCAGGTCTTCGTCCGTGCTCCAAGCACATAGTAAAACTGTTCACTTTTGCACGAAATGATCTTTCGTGATCATATCATAAACCTTGATCATAAATTTTGTTAACCTCTTGTTTTGTTCTTTATTTCCTGTTTTTAACTCGCCGCTTATTTAGCCGTTGATTGTCCATTTAGGAATCGTACGGTGATGAGTTATTGGTTCCGGCAGGGATGCAATGGAAGTGCTGAGATTGCTGCTGGTGCGAGCAGGATGCGCCGAGGTGTCGCGCGCTGTTGATGCCTCGGGAGGCTGGGAGGCCGTCTGTGAGCAAGCGCGGCATGCCGACGGAGTTGCCACGATCACTCGGTGAGGGAGCGAAGTTGTGTTTTATTGTCGATACGCAAATTATAACTTGTTTGTCATCCCCTCCCTGCGGGGGGGGGGAGGGGGGCAGAGGGGGCAGCATAGTACTCAGTTATATTGCAGTGGAGTATTTACTTCATTAACATTGTGGTCATCATTTTGCTCTGCCCCTTCACGTGTCACTTTTTCGGAGGAGCTTGTGGGTACTGTTATATGTGACAATTGAAGCACAAAAGTGGAACCTGCCATTACAATAGTGTGGTCGATGTGTAAATGAATGGATGAATTGTTTTATTATTTGTTTTGATGTTTATAAGTCTTGCATTCCATGCGATCTGTTTGTGTCGTAGCGAACTTGCAGTGGGAGCGGCCCCACGCTTGGCGGGACTCTCTGAAGGTCTCGCTCCATTCCTGTTGAGTGGCAGCAGCCAGCATCGCCTCACCACGGTGGCCCTTTATGCGGAGGTAACCTCGAGGGTGATAAAAACTTTACTTGGGACTGTAATGAGATGTCCGGATATGAAATTAGTCTTAGTGGTGAAAATTAAATAGTTTTGTAACTTTCCTTGTCTTTACCCAGGTGGTTTGAGTTTCCTGAATTTCCTAGTTTTTACCTGGCTGGTTTGAGTTTCCTGAATTTCCTTAGTCTTACCTGGCTGGTTTGAGATTCCTGAATTTCCGAGTTTTTACCTGGGTGGTTTGAGTTTCCTGAATTTCCTTGTCTTCACCTAGGTGGTTTGAGTTTCCTGAATTTCCCAGTCTTTACCTGGCTGGTTTGAGTTTCCTGAATTTCCTAGTCTTTACCTGGCTGGTTTGA
>CM068960.1:128439510-128462589 GCA_035128595.1 Eptatretus atami | reverse complement strand
GAGAAATACAAGAGAGTGGTCGTGGAGAGCAGGAACAGAGTATATACTCCTCATCCATTTCTTCGGTGATGCAACGTTGATCTGGTGGTATGAAAGTGGATAGCAGGAAAACGTGTTACTCTCACTAATTGCCTTGTACAAAGCTATCGCGTCGTTCAGGAACAATTCTGGCTTCGGATTTTCATGCCTTTATCCGAGTTGGTATGTGCGGGCGTTAGGTGGGAAACGGGAGGCTGCTGGAAAGTGTACGTGGAACAGCAGAGAGCTACTGGCAATATAATGGGGCTGTGATCCACTGGGCGAGGCTGAAAGTTCCTGTGATTTGTATGGGTGGACACGTGCGACTGCTCTGCTGCAAATTCCAGATGTTGAAAAGCTCGCGGGAATATCGAAGCTACGCGCACTTTCGACCATTGAGGTCGATCACAGGTCAAATCATAGGGTCTGGTTCCAGGCCGAAGATAAACCGCGATAGCGGTGTTAGTCCCAGAAGGAGGGTGGCTGGCGCAGCTAACAGATCTCTGGACGTTGAGATGTGATGGATGGGATCAGCCGCCCTTCGCTTCTTGTTGGCATTAAAATCACGTTAAGGTAGTAGATCTGAACTATTACTTGTGCGTGTAAAAGCAAGTGTCGAACGAGTGCATGTAAGTGCAGCAGAGGTCGCCAGAACTGGTCCCGCGACGGCGGGTGCGCTTGTCAACTGCATATGACTACCATAATACAGCTAGTATGGTGAGCAGCATGTTTTTCAAACATCTGTGTCCACTCCTGTAATACCGTTTTTGATTCGCATGGAGTTCAGAGGCTTACCGGTGGAGAAACTCACGTGAGAACGAATTGAATGCGTCATCTTCGAAATTCGAGAAATGGCAGGTTTACAATTGCAGCCTTTCATGTTTTCAGTTCATCTCTGTCAAATTATTGCTGACGATATAAAGGACCAGTAGCCTAGGCAATAATAATTCATACACAGGCATACAGATGCTAGGCAATGCTGAAACGAAATTCACTATAACCAAAGTGAGGATTTTGGCATTTACCTTGACCTTTCGACCTCAAAGGTCAACGTTCGAGATGAGAGCTGTATGCGGGCGGCATATTCTGAAGCTTCCCCTATCATTCACTTCGACATGCATAATCACTTTTAACAAGAAAGCCCTGCGGGATCTAGCTTTTTAGACCCCGGGATAGTCGTTGGCCGGCCGCTATAAGGATCGGTGTGTAAAGGACCCAGGCTAACCTGTCATGGAACGTAGCTCTTGATGTGAGCGTCTTCTTGAGTTCAGGTAAGCAGCGTATTTGCTCAACGAGCCTCTGTCACTCCAGCAGAATGAGCTAACAGCATTGCGTAAGGGATATTGATCTGGGAGGCGTTGTCATCACACTATCTTTGTGACCGAACCGTCTGTGAACCGAGCATGTCAAGAGCATAGCGCTGAACGGTGACTGCTTGTTAAAATCAACCATCCGCGCATTGGCGTCCGTAGTCGATAGATCCAATTGTCTCAGGTAGGGCTCGACTAATGCTGAAAGCTGCGATTGCACGATCACAGCCTTCAGGATCATCTCAATGCCATGCTTGGTTAGTGGATCTGCAGTCACAGTTTCAAGCAAATACATCTCAATTGCCATCTTAGTTTCAACTGCCCTGTCTTGTCCTTGGTTCTGTTTCACGCGTGACACGCTTGTGTAATGTGGGTCTAATTGTAAAGAGCCATCCCATTCAGTTTTTATGCTGCGGGCAGGACACGACACGCCGATGATACCAGTCGAAAAGAGTGCGGGGGAATGATCACACACTGCGAGACGGAAGGAAACTTTTTGTGCAGCAGGAAGAAGGCCGCCAACAGGAATCTATTATATTTTCAGAGTGAAATTATTTTTTTTGAATTGCGGTTGGTGTTTAAGGCTTGGTGATTGGATGCATTGTTCCTTCGGTCATGAGTGTAGGATATCTTGCGCATTTACAGGTTTCATCGGTTCTACTCTCTCTCTCTCACTCTCACTGTCTCACTCTACACCTCACTCTCACTCCAGCTTCGATCAGTATTAGGATGACAGCATCCCGATGAAATCACCTAGTATTTTTATGCTGCCATAGCCAAATGTGGGTGTCGGATGGCTGGGAGATGTGATTACTTCAATCACTTGTTGTGTGAGTTCTGATAGGAGACATTGTAACGACGTGCTGTTTTGCTTCAATTCTCTTCTACAAGGAGCCTCTTTGCGTCATCTAGGCGACATATTCCTGCAGCAAAGTTTATCAGTCATGTCTCATCAGAGATGAATTGTGGTCATTGAATGCTAGTGTCCTGCGAAATGCGGAACTGTAGGTCCGCATCAGGACCGCAGCGTCGATGCGTTTCGGATTGTGTTGAGCGGAGGGAATCCGATACCACGTTAAAAGGCCAACTTGATTATAAAACATCGGAGAAAGAGATTAATTGCAGGAGATGATAACGGTTTAATTTACAGAGATCTATTTAACAGGAACGAAGAGAAGAGAGGTCATTCGGGCCTCCTGCCTTTGCATAGTAGCCAAACCCCAGGGGTGTGTTCTGTGGCAAGAAGCTTTGCTATCGCTTGTCAAGCGGCTTACCTGAATGTCAAAGCACTCAACAAAGCACTCAACGGAATTGTAGTATGCTCGTCAGCCGTCAACAACATGGTGGGTCTCGTCCATGGAAACTGCCCAGCTGGTACTCGGAGCAATCGGCTGTTCCAGACTCGGTCAGCTTTTACTCGATGCTCTGTGTGAAACTTGGCCCAAATAAATTTATTGTGATGCGAGTGGGTGCAGAGTATGAGGAGAAGGGAAGCGATAAATGGAGGCGAACTCGGAAGGAGGACCCACTACCGAGCTTCAATCTGTGGACCCTATGCACTCTCCATTGGGTGGGGTTGCTTGGTTCGTGTCGGATCTTGAAGCGTGTAGATCAGAATAGTATACCTTACATAAAAGTCATGAATGCACGTTACCTGGTTGACGTTAAGGTGACTCAAATTTGGCACGCAAGAAGAAAGCCCAAAATGTAAGAGCGTCCTTGTATATTGTATTCAAAGATTGCATAAAGTTGCTCAAAATGCCCAGCACACCAGGGAGGTGCTAGAATCAATCGAATTTGCAGGTGTGAACTTGCCCGGTCTCACTCACTTTGGCTTCGCCGATTGTCACTTGTAACTTTTCCCTAGCGATTACGCCCAGGGATTGAGTGAATTTTTTTAAACGCGTTTATTTTTGCTGCGTTTGTGTTTTTTTTTTAAACCAACTTATTGTGCATAGCGATAAGCACAGTTAGGATTTCCTTCTTCTTCGTTCATCTTAGCACAGGCGGGTTGCTCATTGGCTAGGGTGCGGCTGTGGCCGCTGCCCATGGTTCGGGCGTGCGATCAAAAGTGATTTTAATACCTAAGATCTTGGGTTGCTTCAAATTTGTGGATGTTTTTTGTTGTTTTGCTTTTCTTGTTTTGTTTTGATTGTTGTTAGAAAGAAATCGGTGCGCGTTGAGGTGGATGCCTGGAGGAGTTGTGTACGTGATAGGGGCGTTCGGCCGCAGTTCGTTCTTATAAACTCTGCCCATGCGGGATCTGGACAGCGTGTGGTTGGCTTGGAGGACAAGGCTAGAACTAAAAGTTCAACGACATTTGGGACAGAGGAGTAGCCAACCAAAGTAGCACTTAGTAAGCTGAGTGGAACGAACGCCGTTCGATTTTTGCTCACGCATAGTCTCCTCCTCTGCGTATCACGCGTAAAACGTGAAAGACCACCGGACTGGCAGGTTGTCAGCTGCAATGTCACGCACCCTCCTCCTCATTTCCGACCTGTAGTGATTGTAATTCGTTGTTGTGAGTTCTCATATGGCTGTCAATATCGGGGCTTGAAGCATATCGTTCTCGTTCAGATCAGCCGACTTGCTGCTCCGTTGCTTTGATGAGGCTGTTCAGTTCTATGTTTTCTACCATTAAATTTACAATTTTATTGCTTCTTCTTTGGTGGTGCACATCCTTTCATCATGACGTATAATGTTAGCCAAATTATTCTTGTCACTTGATGCTGTTGATTTCACCCTGCAGCTGCACTGTCTGTCATCCGGAAGCTCCAGACTGAAATTGTGCGCCAAGACGGTGGTTTTGCCACATCCGTTGGATCTCAGTGCCCCGGTGCGTCAGTATCGGTGGCTAAAAGACGAGCCGACTCCTCTCAGTGGCGGTGGAAATTTGAGTATGCAACATGGATTCACACACTGCTCCGTGAAGAACTGGAGCCGCGCGAATTCGGGCGGATATCTGAAGACGAAGTGACTGGCCACTGGCAGCAGTACAAACTACACATTGAACGGTCTGTGCAGTGTGCTTCGGGTTCCTTGCAAGGGTCCTCAAGAGATACCTGCAAGAGGCAGATTTATGTTACATGATTCACTCTACACATAATAATGTTTGAGTCAAGCTTCACCACTTCCATCGGACTAATAAGCCATTTCAGGGGATAATTGGGAAGGAGGGATTGAATATATTAGGGGGGGGGGGGGATACTCGAGATAAGGACCGAATTGGGGAGGAGGAGGATGATCTAATGGGATGGGATATAAGATACCTCGAGGAGAGGGGCAGCGCGGGTCGAGGCGAGGACCAGACGGTGGGGGGATATTAAGATGGGCATGAGGAAGAGATGAAGGCGCGGGAGGGGAAATTAATTTTTAATTTATTTGTTAGTTAAGTAAACAGTATGGGCGGTCCAGTGGTCACGGAGATTAGAGATAAATTTTAATGGCGAAGCGAACACGTGGCGGAAAGAGATACTTAATAATGCCTATTGTCAAGTAGGAGAGAATGTACCAGTGATCTGCTGTTTTCGTGGAGCAGTAAACTTTTCAGGTTACCAATCCGGTATTACTCCGGCCAGCCGAAGCTGGAAATGAAGGTTATGTTTTTCACCCGTCTCGTGTTTGTTTGAATTTGCAAATTCTAAGATTTTTATGATATTGGTCAGTCGAATTCTGTTTTCTGTCTGTTTGTCCTTGATCGGATCGGACCTTAAGGCCACGTTGATATTGCAGTAATTGCGTCACTTCGAGATTGGGAAACCAACGGATTTTATGTTGAGATCATAATTCAAATCACGGGGTCAAAATTCGGTCGTAAGTCATCAGATTTTTCAGAAAATTCGTTCTGCATTTTATTTTCATTTTTCTAATTTGCATCCTCTGAGATCAAGTTAGCTTTCGGGAACTAGTTGATTTGCATAGTTCATCATTGAAAGTTGGGAAGGATCTATCATTTGAGGCAAAAGCGTCGCTCAAGGTCAAACTTCTAAATTCTTCGATTTAATCTGGAAAAATTAAACCATTTTAGATCTTAAATGAAATGGGACAATTTTGATTAGACACTGGCAACTTTGGAGAGGGGTTGGATTTTGTCAGTTTGTGTTCTGCACGAGGCGTCGTTTTCTTTTTTGTTGGATTCGCTGATGCTAGAATCCCTTTAGTGTCGGGTTATTTCCGTCTCTGTCCTGTGTATGTCTGCAACGCGGGGCTCCTTTGTCACAACCGACGAACCCGATTCGATGAACTTTAGCCACGTGTGCCGTAGTTTGTTGGAATGTGCGCGGTTGGGAATTACGTTGCCGATGCACCAACCCGTTGACTGTGCAGCGGCCGAAAGAGGAGGCGGGGAACGATCTAAGATGAGCCACGATATTGCCCGGGCGTATTCATACGTATTTCATTGTCCTTCAGTTTGAAGAGTGTGAGACGAACTTCCGGAATGATTAACACTTCGGGGTATTTAAAATTTACTTGAGCGATTTTTGATTGAGGTTTAGGTTTTCAAATGGTTGAGTCTTAAATCGGCGGTTTGTGGTGATCTTTCTGCCATTCGTTGCATTTTCTTGTATGAGCGCGGGCGCTTAGGCAAGTAGGGCGTAGCTTAGGGAAAGTGCACATGGTTGCATGAAAAGTGGGGTGCGTGTAGGAACGTGGGCCCGGACAAAATGTGTGCGTAGGAAAGTTCGGGAGTGTGGGCGTAGGGTATGGGGGCGTGGCTTATGGACAAAGTGGGTTTGTTATGAAACATATTTGTGGCCTCAGGATTGGTGTGGTCAAACAAGCACAGTGTTGAGAGAAGTTTATCAGTTTTTTCCGTCTGTGTGTGTGTGTGTGTAGTGTGCAACGCAGGCCCACAGCACTAACCAGCACACCGGGCATTTTTTTATTCACCCGAATATGCATTCCCACCTCAGCACCACCTTTAATTATTCATTCTTTACCGAAACGATTCCCCACACACCACACTTTAATTTTTATTTATTGACGAAACTTCCGCTCACCTCATGCAGTCCGCCTCCAGTTCATTATAGTTTATTTGACCTCGAAACGAAGTTCTGCACACACCCTTCTTGATCTATTTATTTATTTACAAACGATGTCCCACACAGCTCCGCTCAATTTTATTTATTTACCGAAAACGGATTCGAGTGACCCATCTTCGACACCTTGTCGCTTAGATTCTAGTTATTAGAAACGACGTTCCACGATCCACCACTTGTTTTATTTATTTTACCCGAAAACGTTCCAGAACCACGACCACCTTTCGGTTAGTGCGATTTGCTACGGACCTTGAGCGATTCATCGGGTACGTAGCGAACGAGACACCACCTTTAACTTAGTTTAGTGGTGTTTTTCTTAGGCCGAAAAGTTGATTCCCCATCCTTCAGCACTCGTCTCTCCCAATTTTATTTATTTACGAACGATTTCATGGGACACAACACCACCGTTCTTATTATTTATTTCGCGAGAATCGATTCACGATCACCACCACCTTAATTTATTTATTCCGGAACGGTTTCTGGTGGGCGTTGTGTCCACATCTACTACCTTCATTATTGATTGTTAGTTTACCGAAAACGGATCAGTAAGTGCGAAAGTTCCATCACTATCCCGCTTCTAAATTATTATGTTTACCGAAAGTGTTCCAGCCACCTCAGAGCAACCTCGACCTCTAGTATTTACTATTACCTTATCTTTCACGCTGTCTCCTACCCTGAACAACACCACTCCATTATTATTATTTACCGTAACGATTCGCGCTGTGGACGGCCACCTCCAGTAGTTTCGAGTTTATTTTCCGAAACAGAGTGAGATTCCAAGACCCACCACACACCACTTTATTATTTATTAGCGTATTGTACCCGAATGTTTCCTGCCACCCACACACCGCTCCAATTATTTATTAGTTTACCGTACGATTCGATGGGACCACACACGCATCCTTCATTTATTGTATTTATTTACCGTAGAACGCTTTCCGACCCGGAGCACCACGTTTGATTCAATTTACATATCTGTAGTTACCGAACGCTTCAACGACCCACATTCCACTACTCCATTGATTTAGGTGTTATTTAACTCGTTAATACCTATTCCACGGCTTCTCCACACAGCCAACTTTATTATTATTTATTGTGACCGGTAGAGACGATTCACCGACCCACACTCGCTCAATTATTTTTTTAAGATTCGTAAACGAGTCCGTGACGATTCACACACCACCTCAATGTATCTATCTCCTCTTTACGTAACTGGTTCACACCAGACTTCCGCAAATTACTATTATTTATGTCTGTGAGTCCGTGTACGATCGCTTCCTTCTGTTCGATCACACCACTTCATTTATTGGTATTATTTACCGAAATATGATCGTCGCCGACCCACATCCCGCTTCGAATTATTTTTTCTTTTGTTTACGAGAGAGCCGTTATTCCACCGCACACACCCCTTCGCTCATTATTTAGTCTCACGGAACGATCACGACCGACCACCGACATCCGATTGTATTTCTATTTAAGTGTGTGCTAGCATGGACTCGCTGCTGGTCCGGCGTGGTGCCTACTCGCCACGGATGCTGTTCGGTGCTGCATGGTGGCGTTCGGAAGCGTGTTTCGGCGTTGGTTATAGACACTTATTGTGCGGCTCAGGGCCGGTTGGCTCAACAGAGTTGAAGAGAAGTTTGTGAGTTTGTCTGTGGTGGCCGGCTCTGCTGCATGGATCCGCATTCTTTCTCTGTGCGATTGGTGTGTGTAGTGTCGCGTGTGCCCTCCTGGCTGGTGGCGTGTGTGTCTGGGACTGGAAGCGGAGTCACGCACAATCAGAAAATCTGCATTTACTTATCTTCACAGATATGGTGTCCGTTCAAATACTAGCGCGCGTGCTCTATTTCGTAATTTGTTCTGATGGAGGGCGTGAATGTGCCGTTTGCCAACAATTCGCATATAGGTCCACAATCTTGCTGGTGGAACGGCAACGAACTTGGTCTGTGTGTCCAATCATAGTCTTCGGCTCACTTTTAGTCCTCTTCGCCGTGGATCGGGTCGAATGATAGCATCGTTATCCAGCGCTGTCGATCCTCGCGATCCCTCGTGCCCTACCGGCTTGTTTGTTGTTGGTTTTGTGTGCAGGTATCTTCAAATTGTTGGGCGGGTTCGGATGTGAAACTTGGTGGACGTGTGGTTGTACAGGGCTCTTTCATTCGATTTTGTAAATGATCCATATCTGGTCGGCACCGATGAATATTTTGATTTCAAAGTGTTCGTCACGATTAGAAGGCAAAACTTAATATCTTAGTTTCAAAAAAGTTTGGGGACCAATAGTTCAACTTGATCGGGCTATGCGTGGCGGAGGTTGTGCTCTCCGAAGTGCCTTCTTGTAGAGATTATGGATCACCTTAGAGCATTTGTCAGCAAGTCAAGAATTTGACCCTGTGGCCTTTATGGTGGTTTTGATGGTATCGGGAGCTATTTGTCTGGATATTTGTTGTTCTTGGAGGATTGTGAGATGGATTGTAAAACGAGAGTCTCCCCATCTCTCTTGTTTTCAGATCACCTTCTTGAACTTTGCTTCGTTTTTTATGGATTATTATTTGTTTTGTTTTTTTTTTTGATCGCTGCAGCGCCTACACTCGTGTTGGTCTTAAGGAGGGGAAGTCTGGAAGCCAGACTATGAGGCCTGGTAGCGATTCATTTTCCAGCGGCGCGATTGCTCAAGCGTCAGGTGCGTGTACTGTTCTGGAGAACGAATGGTGTTTTCCGAATCTTTCACATAGGTCGGTTCTATAGATCCCCGTTTGTCTTACGCCTAAGGGAAGTCTGGTCCTGGCTGTTGATGGTAAAGTTCAGGAGAGTGTGTGAGCGGGATGGCGGAGCGCGTGCAGCGACAGGAATTGATCGGCACAGCCGACTCACTGTTATATGTGTGTGAACTTACGTCTTTAATATGTGTTTAGTCTGACGCAATGGAAGAGATGCTCCGCAAGTGATTGTTCCCTCAGTTAAATGATGTATGGATGCTTACTAATGATGAGGCTCTTTCGTTCATTGCTGTTTTGTGTTTACTTGACTGTTGCTAGTGGTGATTCTGTATCAATTGCTTTTAACTTGACTTTTAGTCATTTAGGACAGTAGAGTGGCATTTAAGAGTGGTGTGGTGCGTAATTCTTTTTTGGTCCTGTAGTGGAACATCGACTCCGGGAAAATGTCGTTGATTAACTATCCGTGGTGGATGTGAGTAGTTGGGTGTTATATTTATGTTGTCGGATTTCGATTGCTCGTGTATACGCCGGTTCATTCTAGTTGTGCTGATCCTCGAGTCCTATGCTAGGGTGTGGCTTAGTTGGTGGCATCAGCGACTCCTCTCTGCTCTAGTCCTACTTTGGTGTGTGCTTGTTTTGTTACAAGTCGTTCGATCTGTGGTCAGTGGGTTGCTATTGTCGCTTGAGTATGTTTTGTGTCTTCCGTTCGTCGGCTCGAATACGTTCTTCATCTAGCCTTCGTGTTGCCATGGGCATCTAGCCCTTTTCTCTCAGTGTACTCTCTTCCAAGTTTTTGACATTTTAGAGCTTTGTGGCTTAGGAACAATAACCTTCTATCCCGGCTATACCAATGACATAACATTTGTTTATTTTGCGCCCCCACGCTGCTATTTTTACGGGCGGTAAGAAGTTTGTAGGATTTCTTAGTTGGACGCGGCAAGTCGGTTCCATACTTGTTCGGTTTGGTTGGATTTTCATGTCATAACTGGGTCTTGTTTTAGGTGCATGTGTATTCTGATTGTCGATCTGTTTGATTTTTCCAGGGTTCGGTCTTTTGTTCTGCTGGGTCCTTGGCGTCGGCTGATCGATCCCGCGTCGGCTCGTGTTGGGTCTCGGTTTACAGGGGTTCTGACTTTGCGAGCCGGTTAGCAGTTCCATGATCCTCACAAGATCAGGATTAGGGTGGTCTGTGTTCATCGGTTTCGCAGGGGCTCCGCTCATCGTTGGACTTGGGATCCGTCTGGCTGGGTGGATTGGTGGATTGTATTGATGACTTGGATCATGTGCTGTCGTGATTGTGATTTTCGAGGAGGGTAGGAATCGTAGTTCTCATATTGCAGCCGGTGAGGGTGGACTCTATGCGGACGTGCTCAGTTCCTCAATGGCTCCATCTGGTGTTTGTTTGAGGCAATTCTTCTGAAGTATGCAGGCTTAAATCCTGGGGGGAATGGTAGGTTGCAGGCGGTGGGTGGTGTTGGCAAGACTTTTAGGGTGAAGAGGGTAGCTGAGGGTAGTGTGATATCAGCGAGGCTGAGTTGGGGATGTTGGGCGGGTGTTTGGTGGTGTTCCGAAGATTTCTGTGTGGGTGCCTTCATCAACAGTCTGCTTCGATTTTCTTGTTTCGCGTGGAGTTTGGGTATGGTGCTCGGACGGAGGAGCTGAGGCAGTGGATTTCGTTTCTCTTCTCTTAGAATGGCAGCTGACCCATTTGCATGTTCCGGCAGTCCAGCGCTGAATGACAGAGCTTGAGAGGTTTCGGGAGTTGTAGGCATGAAACTGTGTTGGTTGTGTGCTTTAAGTTCTGTGGATCAAGTGAGGCTATGTTGCAAGATCTCTGAGGGGGGTACATGATCACTGTGGTAATGATTTCTGTGTCTTGCTTACGGGGATTGCTTTGCGTTTCCAAGAGGTATCCCTTCGGTGTTATCTATGTTACTGTCAGTTTATCGATGGGGGGGTTGCTCTTTCAGAGGGTTCTGAATTGAGTCCTCGCGGGGGACCGGTTATCTAGATTGAGCGGTGTTGGGTGTGCATATACAGCGTCGAGTATTGGATGTTCGGTGATGTTTAACTGTCCTTGCTGACTGCCTCAATTGTTGATTCACCTTCGTTCGATGTTGGTCACATCGCTTGCATGTGATCATACTTGGTTTATTTTAATTGAGCTCAGGTCTGTGCGGTTGAGTAGCTTTCTCAATGTAGGTGATGCCTTTAACTCGTTGCTTATCATACTTTGCTGCATTTGTGCTTGTCCTTGGACTCAGGCTGTTCCAATGTCCTTAACTTGGACTGGAAGCATTTGGCTGCGTTGCCTTTGTCCTATTTCTTGTAGGAGCTGACTTCCAGGACGGCAGGTACACACCGTGTACTGAGGATGTACGCAGGTTTAATGTTTAATGTCTTGAAATTACGTTTTGAAGATTGTCTAAGGTGCTGTAAGTTGGCAATTTTATTTGCTGCGTATCATATGGTCTTTTGTTAGGTTTGTTTTGGACAAGTATTCCATTGCCTCCTGTGTGGCACTCAGGGTGCAGAGCAGGTCGGCTTTTACTAGAGAGTGAGGATTGATTGTGATGACTGTGTTTTGCTGTTGGCTCTTTGTGTTCGTTCTATCGATGAATTCGAGGAGTTTTCTCTCCGGGAGGGCTTGCTTGAGCCCTCACTGTTGCGAGTTCCTGTGTGTTATGTCTTGTTGGATGTATTTCTTGAATTCTAGTGGCTGCGTGGGTTGCTTACCTCTCTGGAGGTTCATTGGTATCCTGTCGATGGGTCTGTGAAGTCTGACGCTAATTTGATGTGCAATTTGCTATTCGTGATATCGATGCTTAGGTACTGACGTGAGTGTGTGATATGTTTGTTTTTTCGAAGTGACTTTTGGTCTCTGGCGTTACTGTTTTCTCTGACTTGATGGCGGTTTATTTTGGCAATGTTAGGTTGCCCTGCAATTTATGTGTCACTTGGTGGTATTGCTCTGTGTTGCGTTTGCAATGCTTTGGTTTAGTCTTTTGGTTCAGGTGCAGTTCTTTTGGCAAGTCTGCCGTTTGTGATCGAAGCAGTATCCGCTTCCTTTCTGTTTGCGTTTTATGGTTGTCCACTGGTGCTCCTTTCCTTGGGTCTCGACCGGATTCAGGACTGCTTGTAATACTCGAAGTTTACAATTTTGATCATGGTCGGTTAACCGTTTCGTTGTCAATGATGCGGTTTGTTCATGGCCGCAGCTCTTCTTTTCGTATTTCTTCTTGCTATGGTTTTCTACTGGATGCTTAGCGACCTGCAGTCGACGTTTCTCTTCGTTGTGAGCTAAGTTCTGTATGCTGATGTGTTTAAGCTGGCTTGGCTCGGTCTGTTCTTCGTTGATGTGCTATCCATGCTGTTGATTCGATATGTTTGTTGTTGTTGTGTTTGGGTTTTGCAGACTCTTCTGCCGTTTCTCAGTTTGCCGGAGGTGCATTTTTGTTGTGGATTGAAACTTCTGATTCGCTTTTTGCATTCTCAGGGGCTTCCTTTTAAGTGTTTTTCGTGTGTCGTTTATCGCTGGATTATGTTTTCTTTGTTTGTACTTTCTATGCTCGTGCTATTTCAATAGATTCGGATGGGAACGTTTGTCCAACTGTTTTGGTGTGGGTTTTGTATCATCTGTTGGGCTGAGGATTTGTTGTTTGGGTCAATTTCAGGTTATGTTCTTTTGTTGCAGAACGCGTATGAGTTGTTCCTTATGTGTTTCTGAAATCGGCTTTTAATGTCATTTCTATTTTAAGTTTTGGACAGCTTTTTAGTTTTTTATCTGCGTTTTTCGTCGTTGGCTTTATGTAATTTAGGTGTTGTTTACTGGAATTGATGTTTCATATTCAAGTGAACTTTAATGTGATATAGGGGTGTTCTATAAACATTAATTTTGACCTGGTTGGATGTTTAGATCTCTTCCATCATTTGGAATCGTTTCTTTCAGTAGTCGTGCTGGGAGAGCAGTTCCCTTATTAATGTCGTTGGCACTCTTGGTATGGTGCCCTTCCGCATCGAGGATACTTTTGGATTGCGTTGATTCGCGATCTATCGCAGCAAGTTGTTTGTAATTGTTATGGAAGGATCTTTTGGGGCCGAGCCGGTTAAGTTGTATCAGTCGGTTGAGTCACCTGGTGCGTAGGTTCGCGTTTGGATTTGCATCTCGGATCTTGACTATGAGGACCGTGGGAGATCCTTAAATGGCCTGCGCGCCTAACTGTATAATCAACCAGAATATCGGGGGTCTGTTGTTATTGTGATATTTATGTTTTATTATAGGGCTGTCCTTAGTGTTTTGTTTCCCAGATTTTCAGGGTTGGTACCGGATTGTGGGTTGGGTTTTGAGGAATTATCTAATATGAATCCGAAAATTATTTTTGGGGTTGCTGTCTTCGATTTGATTAGCATTGATTTTTATTTTTTTTTTTTCTCTTATGCTAAATGCTTATGTGAATGTTTTTCTGGTGCTTGATTGATTGCCATAAGGTTATATTTGTTTATATTTCGGCATTGGTTTTCGTGCGTTTCGTGAATTGAAGATATGATCGAGTGCTGTTATCGTATTTTTTGTCAGTTTTTGTCGATAGCTGGTCGTTTGGCGGTCTTTTTATTGTATGCGTTGGCTAATGTGTAGTTCGCGTTGTTGATGGTTGCTTTTTTCTACGGGTCTGTAGGATGATATCTTTGCTTGATTGTGATCATTACACTTGCGTTGTGAGGGTATTGGGTTTCTGTCTTCGAGTAAAGACTGTTGGCTATGTTATGGCAGGGACATTGTCGGTCTGGAATTACTTTGTTCTTTATTGCTGACGTTGGTGGGGATATGCTTTTACGTCGTAGTTTTTCTATTTGTCGTTTTTTTTTTTTTTTTTGGTCTTTTTGTTTCGGGATTCTTATTGCTTCCTTGAGTCTCTATTAATTAGTTTTTTTTTGCTTCTGGAAGTTTGCGGGGGTTTTCCTTTTCTCGTTTTGGGTTTCGTGGGTGAGGAGCTTGCCGTTACCCTTGATGGTTCTGATTGAGTTGCTCAGTGTGGCTTTTCGGGCTGTGCTTTCTCTCTTGCTTCTTTTGTGTATTTTGTAGTGTGAGGTAGCTGTTGGTTTCAGTTTTGTCTCAGATGGTTCATTCTTGGTAATAGAGTGATAGATTTTGTTGGTATTGTGTTATTAGGCTGCTTTTTTTCTCGATTTTGGTGTTAGATTGAGATATCAAGTCCTGGAGGGGGTAGTTGTTTTGTGGGGGCTCCTGTTTCGTGTGTTTCAGATAGGTCTATATATGGTTGTATTTGGTCTGTGTTTTTTGAGGATCGCGTGCAGGGGTAAATCTTTTTTGAACGGTTCCGTTAGG
Source organism: Eptatretus atami (assembly GCA_035128595.1). NCBI lineage: Eukaryota > Metazoa > Chordata > Myxini > Myxiniformes > Myxinidae > Eptatretus > Eptatretus atami. Next base: position 128,448,158 of record CM068960.1, on the reverse strand, counting down.
GTTGTGTGGCTTTTCGTCGGTCATTGGATATATGTTATTGGGGTAATGGGTTTTCGTGGCTGCCACTTTTCTTGAGAAATCTGTAGTGCTGTTTCGGGCCTAGTAGGGTTAGGATGTGGTGTTGTTTCGTCCTTGGAGGTGACGATGGGGTGTGAGCATAATGACCGCCGGTTGGGGGGGCCCGCGCAGCGATTTGCGCGTCCTTTGCTGGTGCGGTCATCTTCTAGCATTATCGAGTGCGGGGCTTACAGGACGCCAGTAGAGGGATGGTTCTTCTGTTTTGTCGTATTTATTTTAATTGTCAGTGTTACACGGTCTGGTTATCTTTGTAGGTTGTTTTGTTGCTATTTGATCTTCTGGTGTGTCTTCACTGGTTTTGAGTGGTAGATTGGGGGGTGTTGGGGGCATTCTTTGGGCGTTATAGCTTTTGTGGTGGTCTCTTTATAATTTGGAGGGGGCGGAGACACTTTTTTGGCTATTGTTTTTTTTTTCTGGGGGTTGGATGGTAGGTTTTAGGGCTATTTGTTTTTGGGGTAAGTATGTGCTATTGCTGGGGTGTTCCAGGTTGGGTTTAGGTGGGTGGGGATGGCTAGTTTTGTTTTTCTGGGTTTTGGTGTATGTGGGTATATGGGCGGTTTCGTTTTTTTGTGTATATGTGTGGTTGTCTGGTGGTTTGGGTGATGGCTATATATTAGGTGCTTATGTGTGTGTCGTTTGGTGATGTTTTGGGCTGTGTGCATGGCGGGGGCTTGTCGTGTGTGTGTTTGTGTGTGCCATGGTGGTGCTTTTTTCCTCGGATTTTTAGGGTATAGTTTTATATTATGGTGTGGGTCACATGTGGCGTAGGCGCTTCGCTGGATGTCGCTCCTCGCTGGTTGTTGGGTGGTGTGCCGGTTGTGTTGTGCTTGGTGCGTGTGTCTATGTTGTTTGATGTGCGCGCCTGCTATGCGTTTTTCTGGAGGGTTGGGCTGGAATTGCGTGGGCGAGAGCTTTTCTGTGTTTGGTTCGTGTTTCGGGGTGGGTATGGTGGTGCTGGAGTTGCTTACTTGTCATTTTTGGCCGTGTGCCCTTTGGCGTTCTGTCCGTGGGATTTGTTGGTATGCTTGCTTTTGGCCGTTGGAGTCGTTTTGGTTGGAGTGACGTTCTGGTTTCGGGGGGTCTAGTCGGTATCATGTTATGACGTTGCGTTGGACGTTTTGGCGTCGTTATTTTTCCGAGAAGCTTTGTTGGAGTGCGTGTCATGGGTAGGTTCCAGATTTGTGGTCCTTAAGTGGTTTCTCGGTTCGTGAGAATTTGGTGAGAATGGTGCCATGTTGGTTTATGTTGTGCTGGCTAATATATTTGGCCTTGGTTATTGTTTTGGTTGCCACGAGTATTTTCGAGCTGATAGATCTCTGTAAGTTGTTCGTGTTGTCATGTTCGGGCTTCTGCTTCGTGGGTTGATCACAATTTTTTATGTTCCGTCTTGTGGCGATATGAGGCTGTCTCAGGAGGAGGGTGGGATTCCGGGTATGGGATTGAGTTGGGTTTTGACTATGTGGCGGGGCTTTGTGTTGTATGTCGTTATGGTCGCTGGGAGACTGGCGCCGGCTCTTAGGGATGGGGGCTGTGGCGTTTTTTTATATTTTGTTGTGTCGTGTGAGTTGTTGCATTAGTAATTCGTGGTGTTTGTTTATGTATTTGCTTTGGGCTTTTCGTTCTCGGTTGATTTGCCCAGTGTGGGTTTATAATATGCGGCGTTTTCGCTTTGAGTTATCTGTGTAGTGGATTCCTCTTTCGTATCTCGAAATGGAGCGTGGTTCTCAAAAGGGTTCGATCTTTTGATGTCTTGCGATGTGGGATTTGATGTTATGGCCAACTGTTGACGATGTTCTGTTCTTGATTGGCTGGTAGGATGAGATCACAGGGTTTTTTTCCAAGACCATTTGGTTACCTGGACTCGCGTTAAAATTCGCTTGGAATCTGTGTTGCGCGAAGATTAGCTCACCGCTATGTATCATTTGCCTACTGGAACTTATTAGATTGCTTGTTTCTTTCGTATGCGTTTAGCAACCGATTTCGGTGCTTCCGGTTTCAGTTCATTGGTTTTGTACTTTACATGAATAGTGGGCATTTAACGCCTCTGGTTCTTTATCTGAGATGTAGATAGTTGATCAGAGGGTTATGTACATAGTGCTACAACGTGGGGTCTCATTTGGTTGGGATGTTTGCGCGAGCAGTGAGATATTGATCTGATTTACGAGTAAATGCTATGGTGCGCGTGTTTCTTTTTCTGGATTTTTCGAGAAGAGTGTGCGCCGGAGAGGAATCTGCGAATCGCGGTATAGACGAAAGTATTATTTTTTTGTGTGGGTTGAGTTGGCGTGGTTAGTTTTGTGGCAGGATAGGCATGGCTTATCTCGCTTCTCTTTCGATGGATCTCTCTTCTTTGATAGGGATCGTGGCACTTCAAGATTAAATAATGGAATTGCGTGGGAAGCTGTTTCATGAAGAATTTTTGGTCACAGCGAAATTGATTGTTGGGTTAAAGCCGTTTCTCGTGTCAAGTGTTGTTGAGTCGGGGGGCGCCATCTATGTGTTTGGAGGGACGTGTTTTCTGGGTGAGCTCAATTGTTTTTGATTTTTTGTGCCTGTGCGTGGGGGCGGCGGGGGGTGTGTGTTTGTTTTTTTTGTTGTTTACCCTGACTGTATTTGAGGTTGTATTGTCTTTGTGTGTCTGTGTTGGGTGTTGTTGGTGGTGCTGGTTTGTTGGTGCACAGAAACGTTCGTTGGTGAGTTATCATATATTTCGAGGTTACCGGCTCTGATGGGCCGAGTGTGGGTGTGGTCGGTGTAGTATTCGTGCAAGATTTGTTTTCTGGAGGCGATAGGCGCGTTCTTATTTGCTTTGCGGGCGTGCGCCGGTTGGGCTAGGGAGGGGCTGACCTGTTTCTTTGCGGATCGGCAATCCCATCTCCGCGTATGCAAACCCGGATGGTTGTTTGATTGGTCATGAGGAGCTAAAGGGCGCGACGTCAAATCATCAGGCGAAGATCTGGTACCAGGCTGATAAACCTCGGATAGCGGTTGAAGCTCCAGAAGAGACGGGTGGCTGGAAGCGAACAGACTCTGGACTTGAGATCGTGTGGATGCGACTCCCCGCCATTCCAGCTTCTTGTACTGAACTAGTCAAATTGGTGCGTGGTAAAAAGCAGTGGTCGAGAGTGCATGTAATGCAGCAAGTCTCGCAGACTGTATCCAGCATGCGGTGGTGACTGCTGTCACTGCAATATGACTCTACAACTACAGCTATGGTGAGCAAATTATATTTAACATTCTCTTATGTAACATCTTATACAACGTTTTGATCTCACATGAGTTCATACTTATGAGTTGAGATCACGTGAGAAGATTAAGCGTCCATCTCAAGAAATTCGAGAAATGGCCATTTTACAATGCGGCTTCATGTTTCAAGTAAATCTCGTTAATTTATTGCTGAACTAAGGGATAGCCTAGCGAATAATTCATACACAGGCTATAGATTGGAACTGAAAAGAAATTCACTATAAAAAAATGAGGATTTGGCATTGTTATTTGACTTGACCTCAAGGTAAATGTTCGAGAATGGTGTGGGATTTTGAGTCCACTATTCTTTTTCGGAATCTATACTTTTAAGATGCTAGGATAATTTTTAGAAAATTGGGCGTTGAGGATGCTAGTTTTCCGTTATAAAAAAGGTTTTGTTGTAAAAACTAACTCTTTGTGTTGGCTTGTTATGACTGAGAAAACAAATAAATGTTGTTTTGCAATTTCAGGATTTTTCATGGGATTCATGCCGGCAGAGGCCATGCAGGGTGTCTCACTGGAGCATGTATGTGGAGGTAAGCATGTCCAAATTGTTCAACATAAAGTGCACAACTGTTTGCACTTGATCTATTCCCTGTAGTTGTTGAAAGCCGAAGGTAAAAGGTGGATACGGGCCGAACAGACTGTTCTGTTCTTGTGTATGGCAGCTTGGCTGCCGGGTTGCGATAATTTCTTGGAAGCGCGGTTGCGCCGCTGATGCTGTGTCCCTCTACCAGTACACTGGTACTCATTTCGCCAACCTCAGAAGGATGACAGGCTGAGTCAACCCCATCTGGTGTTAATTCAGCAGTCAACGGGGCTCAAACTCATGACCTTAAGATCCTAAGCCAGCCACCATAACCATTAAGCCAATACCATCCATCCATCCATCCTTCGGGGACCATACTCTGTACAGAGCGTCGGTGCTGCCGAAGCAGTCTCCTGGGCTGTTGGGCACAATCCTGGACAGGTCACCACTCCATTGCAGGGTACTCGAATGGCTCAATCATCCCAGGAAGCTCGTACTCATTTTATCGATCTCGTAACGATGACAGGCTGAGTCAACCCCACCTGGTGTTAATTCAGCAGCCAACGGGGCTCGAACTCGTGACTCTACGATCCTAAGCCAGCCACCCTAACCACTAAGCCAACACCAGGCTTGCTGAACAGACTATCGATTTTATAAAAAGTAGAAATAACTGTGGAAGAACATGGTGGTCAGCATGAAATAGTGGTGAGATAGCACCTTGAAGGATGAGGAAGTGCACCAGGCAGGTGATTTATAGAGGTGAGAGGACAAAGGAATGGAGACAAGCAGAAAGTTTGTACTCGAGGACATTAACAATAAGTTTATGGATGACCACATGTAAGCTGCAGAGGTATAAAACATGGGTGAATGATAATGAGAAGAAAGGGTGGAAGGCCATCTCGAGGTGGTGTAAAATGGATGGACCATTTTATGTGCAGGGAGAAGTGGGGTGTGAAATGTCAATTATCTTCCAGAGCTTTAGATCAGACAGTCTGAAGGAGCCCAAAGTATAAAAGACTATTCCATTGCAATATGGATGAAAGTTTGTGCTGTGAGCAGTGAAGAGATGTGAGAGAGTCCTTGGCTTGGTCCCGTCCATTTGATATTGGCTAATTAACCCACTGGCACATCGAGCTTACTTGACCCAAAGTCAACCTTGTGGCCACGTAGTGAGACCAAAACGTTCCGGAGATTGTACTTTGTCAGTAGTTTATTTCCTTTATATTGTCTAAGGCTTGTGTAGGGGCTTGTCCATGTGTCTTTTCCTACGTGTAAAATCTTTGAACTGTACTTGCTGTGAATGCAAGGACGTTCAAAATCTGCAAAAGTGAGAGAAGCACAGGGAGGATGCAGGAGCCACAGATGGAGATCAGGGCCACAGATCGAGATGCAGGGCCCACAGAGGAGGATGCAGGGCCACAGAGTGGAGGATGCAGGGCCACAGAAGGAGGGGAGCAGGGCCAGATGAGAGCAGGCCACAGAGTGGAGATGCAGGGCCAAAGGAGATGCAGGCCAGGCACAGAGTGAGGATGCAGGGCCACAGATTGGAGATGCAGGGCCACAAGATAGGAGTGATGCAGGCCACAGAGTGGAGATGCAGGCCACAGAGTGGAGGATGCAGGGCCACAGAGTGGAGAGCAGGCCACAGAGGGAGATGCAGGGCACAGAGTGAGGATGCAGGGGCCACAGAGTGAGGATGCAGGCCACAGATGAGGATGCAGGGCCACAGATGAATGCAGGGGCCACGAGATGGCAGGAGCAGGGCCACGAGTGAGATGCAGCGGAGTGGCTGAGGATGCAGGGCAACACAGAGTGGAGGATGCAGGGCCACAGAGGAGGATGCAAGCACAGAGTGGAGATCAGGCCACAGATGGAGGATGCAGGGGCCACAGAGGGAGGATGCAGGCCACAGAGTGGAGGATGCAGGGCCACAGAGCGAGATCGATGGGGCACAGAGCGAGTGCAGGGCCACAGACGAGAAGACGAGGATCGGAGCCGAGTCAGGGCACGGGCGGAGCAGCCACGACAGGAGCAGGCCACAGAGCGGAGGATGCAGGGCACAGAGCGGAGGATCAGCCACAGAGCGAGAGATGCAGGAGCACAAACTGCTCAAGATTTGCACAAAAAAACGTTTCATAAAGTCTGTTTTAGCAAGGAGGATTTTGTCTATCGTCAGGACCAACAGAGGCCAGGTTCGCCGGATCTTCAACGTTTCAATTGGACCACAGTTTAAATTTTTCAACAGTTATGTGAGCTATTTTTTTCTGCTCTTGGAAGAAGACTGAGAAGTTTGCAACCGAGGGATTTGAGTTTGGGCTGCTTGCTCGATTAGGATCAAATTGATTTCTTTCCATGCAGAAGGACTGGACCCCTGAGCCACTGCTTACGATGCTCAGAACCCAGGTTCTAGTTCCATATTCTGCCTATATTTGTCCATTATGAACTAATGTCTTTGTATTCACGTTAAGTGCACTGTGTACCATCTTTGTGTACAAGCCACAGATGTAGTAAAAACAAAAAAAAATATATATTATAAATGTATAATATATGTAAAATGTTATATATAATGTAAAATGTAATATATATGTAAAATCTGTAATATATATATATGTATATTAATATATTTATATATGTATATTATATTATATAATATATATATCTAGCAAAAGTAACCCTCCCAGTGACGGCAAAAGGCTCGCCATGTGGTGGTGAGAATAACGACAGAAGATGATGTCAGGCAGTTGTCTGGGAATCAATCCGTCCTGTAGCGCTCAACCTACACAAAGTGGCGCTACTCAAACCAACTGCAACAGCCAGGAAGTATAACCCATCATTTTTCCCTGGGTTCCCTGGTGGCCGAAGAGCCACTAACCCCACTAAAACCTGCCCGGAACAACCTTTTACCTCTGTGGAAAATTTGGTCCAAATCTGTCCAGTGTAGAGTGTATATGTAACACGCAACAGAGACAGACAGACAGACAGATCGACATTGTTAAGATGAGCGTATATACGATGTATTGTATATAGTTTGTATCGACGCTCCATACCCATGTTTGGCCAATGGCCTGACAACACCCACAATTTACCATGAAAGAAATCATACGTCTGCCATTTTGGAAAGCCGAAGACATATTTGGAAGGGTCATATTCACAATCGCTCTGCCACACATGGCATGTTACCCGCATTTCATGGGTTTGACCCGCTTTGTTTCTGAAAACCCACAAACCCACTCGAGTGTCATCGAAACTGTTTCCCTTCAATCTCACTCGCAAGGATGGACACAGGCTGATAGACCTGGGGGGTGTGTTGCTGTGTTCAGTCACAAAGTTTCTTGAAGAGCGCTCGCCAAGTGGCTTAAGCACTCAAGTAAGCAATCCATTCGAAACCGTTGATGAGGAACGGCTGGCTTTACAAGTGCTAGCTAGGTGTTTGCTCATGGAAACCGCTTACGCACACCCCTGGAGCGACCTGTAGCCGATGTGCAATGTATCCCTTTCGTGAGTCTCGTTAATTGGCTCTGTGACGTCATGAGCTTTCTCTCACCGAAGGCCACGTCTCCACCCTCCAGGATTACGTGCATCGTATCACTTCCAATCTCGTCTAATAAATAAATAACCCCGCTTTCCATTCCTACCAACCCTTTTTTTCGTCACCTCCAAATTGTCATGCATGCCATGCCCCCCAGAAGTTGTCCCTTAGGTGTAAAACTACCTAAGCGACTGTTAAGAGATCATCAAATATCAAGAGGTTGGAGCCGATGTGTGTAATGGGCCTTGTGAAGGAAGGCATACAATAAATACAATAAATATCGCTCTTTGATTTATAATTTGAGGATGGCCTAAATCCAAGAGATCCGCACACTCTCCTATAAGCTGTCTCGCCTGGCTTCAAATCCAGATCCAGCTGTAAACGGTCATCCCGGCGTTTCACAGGCAGAGTGATTCATCAATGCGTGTGCCGTCCCTCAGGTGGCCGTTAAATTGGCATCCCCTATGCCGGCACTAGTTGGTGGACGTTAAATATCCCACGATGTCCTTCGTGAAGAGTAGACAATCTATCGCCAGCACCATGAATGGAATTACAAGTTCATGCCTGGCCAGCTGGTTCGTGAAAGACTTGGGCCAAATTTCTCCTTTCCAACCCCACCCACAAGAACATGGGAATAATTGTCGTTAACGAAGAATAAGAAGACTATATAGGTTAATGTGCTTTTCCTGTGAACTCGTTATTGATCCTGGTTTGCATAAAAGAACCTTCCTGGTGGACAATCCCTGAAAATACTTAATTATACCTCTGGTTGAGCACTTTTCACAGCAGCAGCAACCGACCCGGCAGTGGCTGTATCCACTTCGATTGTTGGTCTGATAAAATACTTGGACGTAACCTCCGACCTTCGTCCATTTTGTGTCTGAGAAATGGTCCCGTCGTACGTCTTTATCCTGTGACAAAAATCTTTCATCAGGAACTGAGCTCTTGGCCTTCACTATCACATGGTGTTGCCAAGCGTGGTTCCAAAGGCACACGATGACTGGCCATGCACATCCCGGTCTCGCAGCACAGCGTCTCGAGTAGACGGTCGTTAATGGAGTATTGCTCTCCACTGTGGGTCGGGGATCCTGCATTTAATTATTGTGGCAAAAGCTGTGGGGATCGTCGATGTCATTGAAAAAAAGGATGTGGAGGTGCAAAGGTGACCTCTTCAACTATTGCTTCACATTCTTGACTTCTCAGCCATTAGCTCGATCCACTCGTCAGCATCTCACCCAATGTAATCTTTCCGCTCATTTATTTTTT
>CM068960.1:128418966-128434835 GCA_035128595.1 Eptatretus atami | reverse complement strand
CGTCTCTCCAGTGATCTCCTGTGGATGCTAGCCTGATACGCACACCGCAGTACGTGCTGATAATTATGAGCATCTTTCGTTGGAGGAAGCCGTCTTTCCAAAGAGGAACTGACGCAAAATGAGGTATACCGCGCTTCATGCAGATCACGCAGTGTTACATGACCCTACAAAGCATATGCAAAGGTTTCCAGGCCCTGCACTAAACGTACAATTGATGCAGACGTAACAGAACAAAAGGAACAGCAGAGAGTGTGGGAAAAAAAACCGCCACAAGCAGGGATGAGGGACAAAATTGAGGGAGACGTGGACATAAGGAATGTCTGGAAGAATGAGGATGGGGTGGACAAGATGGATAGAGAAGTAAACTCAGGAAGGGAAACCTGGAGATTTGGAGAGATGGGGGGGTTGGGGGTATGGGGGTAGAAAAGATGGTTGTGGATGGGAGGTGATATGAGATGGTGGTGAACAGCTGTCTTGAAGGCCTTGAGGGAAGAATGCAAGATTGAGAGGATGTGGAAATTGGTTTCACAGGTGGGAAAATAGAGGGACAAATGAATGGATGTGAGCAGTGATCCTAGATTTTGGAAGTTTCACCAGAAGGAGGTTGATAGTGGACTGTGTGTGTGCTGCAGATAAAGTGGTATAATTGACTGAAATGCAACTCTTCCACCCTGGTTTAAAAAAAGTAAAGGTTAGTACCACAGGTTAGTGATTGTCAGACATATAACCATGACCCTGTGTGTGAAATGGTTGATGACGCCAAAGCTAATTACATGTACATGACAGCCCAATGCCAGAGACTAACTCCTGTCATGTGCCACTGTTGGCAAGTTCATCAACATGGCCTTGACAATGTGGGAACAGCACCACACCATCATCTCAACTGGAAGCCATGACAACAGGACAAGCAAGTTAACATGTGCAATCAAATCAACCTTTTGCTCAGGTCCTAACACCACCAGCCAGGGCGAGCAAATGGGACCAGTCGAGTTATTCCATCTCATGGTAGAGTGTATGTGCACTCATGCAGGGTGGCACCTGAAGAAAGCAACAGGGCAGTTGGGTGTGATTGGAGACCTCCAATTATGGCAGTGCTGGAAATGGCTCCGTCTTTCCAAGGGGTGAAATGACATCTTAGGGCAGAGCAAAATCGAGGGACAGTGAAGGTCTTAGAATGGTCTAACTAGCGGAAGGCTTGGCAGGTCACACATTAAAAGCAAAGTGAAAAGCATTTGATGATGTCCCAGTATGGGCCTCTGCTAATAGCAAGGTAGTCATGCTCTGAACCCGATTGGCAAGACTGAAGTTGGCTTAGGAAAGGAAATCCCTTTTGCTTTGACAAAACAGTTTCACTTTGCTTCTCAAAGATGGTCAGCACACCTGTCAACTTTCCGTTGATTAAACAGATTGAAGGTAAAGGAAACGAGGCAGACCCCAAAGGCATAAACACAAACAGTAGTTTATATAGCTGGCCTTTCACTGTGGGAAGGTTAATACAGATTTATTTAATCGGACTGGACAGAAAATATAGGTTGGCAGGGGTGCGATACCGACTGACGATCTGAAGATGAGGTATGTGGAGAAATATGGAACAATAGTGATCAAGGAGAGGAAGATTGAGATGGAAGTGGTATCCAAGCAAGTGGAACTGGGGGTACCGATACAAAGACCGTTCACACTTGGTGCTCAATGAAGAGGGGCCAATGCTAGAATGCCAGAGCCAGTTTCTCTCATGGCACCACATTCCATGTAAAGGTTCATAATATGTAAATTTTCAGATTCAAAATGAAATCGCATTGACTGAGTTCGAAGCTACGTGTATCTCTTCCCACACAGATCAAAACACGAAGACCGTCGAAGTTATGTTTGCGATCTGTAGCTATGTTAACCGTTTAAATTTTACAAATTACATCCAAAAGTTGTGGATCCAGTGGCCGTTGAAATGCCGAGTTTGATCGTCATTTGGGATGTGACAAGTGAGAATGTCGCTCGAACACTTCATCCTACTCTCTCACGAATCTCCAGTCACATCCTGCTCCATTCATCCAAAATGGCAGCCTGCCCCATCATCTTGTTGTCCCCAACAATTTGACCCATTCTTGATAATTGAACATCATCCTCTTCATTTACATGCCTGGTGTTGGCTTAATGGTTAGGGTGGCGGGCTTTGGATCCTAGGGTCCCGAGTTCAAATCCCGCTCAGCTGTTGAATTAATACCAGGTGGAGTTAACTCGGCCTGTAATCCTTCCGAGGACGGCAAAATGAGTGCCAGCATGCTGGTATACTGTGTTGGAATGGCGACCCGTCCAGGATTGTGTCCAACAGCCAAGGAGACTGCTAAAGCAGGACCAACGCTCTGCACAGAGTATGGTCCCAATCTCCTCCTCCTCCTCCTCCTCTTCCTCTTAATTTGTGCTGAGGTCAGGTAGTTTTCATCTGCATCATTATGGATGGTTTCCTTTTAAAATAAAGCAGGAAATACTCACCCTGTTCAGATTCAATACATGAGGCTACTGTGTTTTTATTTTTATTTTAAAAATGTTAATTTTATTGCACCGTTCACAAGAACAAACATGCACAACTCATCTCGACCATCCATACACAAACCCAGATAAATCCCACAAGACGCCAATGGAGATACTCCATGCAGAGTGAATTATGGTAGAAAAAGCGACATATGGCCTCGCTGGCCATTCATCACTGAAACACACAAAGGGCGCAAGGCTATAAATTATTGGGAGGAAATTTTAAAAGGAAAACCTCTTCAGTGTAATAACCAAGTTACATCCAGCAAACAAACATCCAATTTTAAAGTAGCAGTACTGCCGTAAGCTTTTTCAAACTTAAAGTACAAAAGCCCAAAAAGTAATAATTGCAGACATCAAAATTACAAACAACCCCACGTGCCCCCACCACCCTCACCCCGATGATGTACAAGAGCGCTATCACAGAACGTGCTTCGGCCGTGCTTCATGAGCACAGACACAAACACACCTCCCCATTCCTTGGTGGGACATTTTGAGTGCTCGTTATTGTTGGATAAGTTTAAACCTCTGGTTATACAAAAGGACTCATTGCACAGTGTCCAGGTCAAGTCGCATCCACAATGCAGCCTACTCGGAATCCCCCCACCCCACACCCCCAACCGAGCCATTATCTCGAGATGCGATTTCAACGGGCATTCCGATCGTCAGCATCATGGTCGTGCACAACATGGCAGCGTCTACCGCACGTTAAACTCCGAGCGAGAGCTTCACTCGCACGGTCAACATAATGCTCGAGGTTATGAGGCAAAAGCTCCCGTCTCCGTAAAGGAACTAGTTTGATCACCGTAAAGGAACTCAATTGGACAGCTTGGAGTAGTTCGGTGGTGAGAACTTTCTTTGCAAGTACTTGAGGATGTAGAGGGGTAAGCAGCTCACGAGGGTGATCACCAGGACCTTCCAAACAAACGTTAAGGACGTTATGAAGGCGGTGTCTGCAGGTGGAGTGGTAGAGATGTACATCACTGAAATATTCGGAAAATTCTCAAGACGGCAAAGAAAACGGGCTCAGAGAGCCCATCGATGACAACTAAATGTTGATGCACAAAAATTCCCATTGTAATAGGTAGTGCCTATCCAAAAACTCAACATCGAGTAGCACAAAATGGAGGTGTTTTCCTTCAAAGTGAAAGCTACGTCGGCATGTCAACCGCGAATCAATTCAACTTCGTCCAATCTTTGCACCTTCATTTACTAATCGTTAAATAAAAGCTTCAACCATCGAATGTTTGCATAAAAATTATGGTGATAAGACTTATGAAGCACATTGATCAAGTGCTGTCCTTACAGAGCAGGGAAGTTTCCATAAAGGAAATTGTTAAATCGATAAAGGAATGACCGACTAACATGAGCGGCCTGACCCGGCACAACCTCGTGGTAAACGGTGCTCCATGCGCTGAGCTCGCCAATCGTTTGGGATATATTAGGCATGGACAGCTAAGCGGGTGCACCGAACCCGCTACCCAATTATAAGCTCCTTCACTCACAGCACACATTTATCAAGCTCGATCGACGATAAAGCAAAATGTTTTGGCAACATATGTTTAAAGCGGAGGCCCATCGGGGCAGAGTCTCGATGAAAGTCGACTCGGAGTTTTAAAATCATGATGGAACTTCACAACTGCACAAAATCCGAACATTTTTCAAATGAGAGCATGAGTTGGGATTCCACTATGCACTAACGAGCTTTAAAAAAAAAATTTTTTTTTTTTGTAACTTCAAGTCTTCATGATCTTCACAGTGCTAGCAAGGATCTACCGACCCTATTACATATCCAAAAAAAAGGCATTTCTGTAGCTGTACCACCTCGACCCCAATACTGATCTGCTCAAGTGCTGCCCTCAAACTCAATCAAGCATGAGGTGAAGGCCTTAAAAAGGCACGCATGCAATGAACAGGATGCCCCAAATCATGGTTTGAAGACGAAGTGCAGGGCGAGGAAGCCTTACCGAAGAACTCGTTGAGGAGCACGAGCGAAGCGATGTAAATGACCAGGCTGAAGAGCTCGGCCAACACCATGAGCCAGTGCCAGGTGCGTACGGTCAAAGCCACCATGAGCAGTTCCGTAAGGATGAGCGAGGTGAACGTGATGGCCACAACGTGTACGAACTGCGCCTCAAAGAGCAGCAGCGCACCGTACATGATGATACCACCTGTGCAAAAGCACTAATTAGCACGCACAAGGAAATGGAGATAAACGAATGCGTGCTCCTCCCTGGCACATCATAAAGCAGAAGTGTGTTCGGGAAGACCGGACGGGTTTTGAGTTAAAGTTGGACAAATCGCTCCTCCTTACCCAATTACCAGAGGTAGGAGATACATTAATGTTGGCTCACTGGGGAAGAGCCACTCGTCTTTACATCCTTCCATCACAACGCCACCCATAACCGCACCATGAATGTTATAAAGGTGAAGTTTTAAATTTGTTTAAGCAGGGGAGGGAAAGAAAGGGGGGAAGGTGGGATGGGTTCAACATGTTAAAGGATAAGGAATAAATGGGATGTTTGAGATCACGTAGCTTCCGTGCAAAAGCGCTGGACAAAGTAAAAAAGGTCACTAAATATTTATTTAAGAGCTTCATTCAAACAGGACAGGTACCAGGAGATTGGAAGATAGTAGATATATTTATTACAGGTACAGTATGCATATATTAAAAAGATCAAGGCCAATAGGATTAGCTTCCTTGTTTGAAACCGACGTGACAAAACTCAGTACGTGTGGTAAAGGTAGTCGGCACTGGTAAACAAAAGCAAGATGGTGTTAATAAAATAGTTGATGCTTTCAGAAGGTAACTGGGTGAATGAAAGTTAAAAGGTAACTACCTGGGTAGATGCAGGTAGTGATGGAAGCTAACTAGCAGGTGGATGATAGTAGTGAGGGAAGTAATTGGAGATGTGATTTTTTTAGTTAATTTATCGACGGTCAATTAAATCAAGTTACCGTGCACACGATGGTAGGTTCTCAGAAATATCGTGGCATCTTGATCATCGACAATCCAAATGCACACCACACAGCCGGCCTTATGGCCTTATCTGAAGGACGACAGCACAAGGACGGCAGTTTGGGCCGGATTGCACTCCAAGGGGGATAAAATCCATGACCGGACAGGCAGCTTTAAGACGAGTGTGCCACCAACTCAGCGGGTAAGACGTCCCGCAGCCAACAGCGCTCCAGCTTCCATGGAGGCCTCCCATCAGAGTACTTAACCGGCCAGGCTCGATTCCACTCCACTTCCGAAAAAAATATGACAAGATCAGGTGCATTCGAAGTTGGCGGCATCCATCGTGTGGTGTGGAACACGGGCCAGCAAGCGGCAGAGGTAGATTACTACATATAGGCTAGACACTGTGCCTCTTACATACCAATTCCAGCTAATTCCATTAAATCCTTCTCCAGTTTCCTTCCATCCGGTTGTTGATGTACCCACAGGCCTTCTACTGTTCTGCCTTCTCTGTTGTATTCTTTGCTCTCGTCGTCTTTCCGCCATTCCTTCAATACATCCAAACCATTTTGGTCTGGATTTGCATATTCTGCCACTCTCTGGAATATCTTCAAGTCTTCATTTCTTATAAAATCATTCCATTTTATCTTGACCATGTTCCTTCCTCATCGACAAGTACATTTGGAAGGAATCTAGTTTTTTCTCCTTTGTTTTTGTAAGGGTTCAATGTGGATCATCCGTGTATCAAAATGGGCACTAAACATCAACATCACATTGCATTGATGATTTCGAGTGGTGCATTAAGGTTTTTGTCACCTTTCATTAAACCAAAGTTGACTTCTTTTTCTTCCCAAATAAGAATACTTTCTTAAGTGTGGATGAACTGGATGGAGGGGTCACCACAGGGGTCACTTTACAAAGAGTGAACATGCAAGCTCCCCCCTCACACCCTCCTCCTCCTCCTCCTCTACTTAAACCCTCAAATCATTTTTTTACTTTTTCTCGTGTTAGCGATGATAAAAGCTGAGCAAATCATCGTGGCCACGCGAGAGACAAACGCACAATGCGAGCGGCGGCCGTAACGGGACGTGCCGGGGAAAGGCAGCGAAAGGGACGTGGTTCGGGAAAGACGAGATAATTAATCACCTTTGAAATGTCGCGAGCTGGGCAGGCGAGATGGCGATATCAATTGCCGTACGGAAACCCACACCGTTGACAAGGACAATAAAAATAATAAAAATAGCGAAGTGACAGGGGCACCGAGGGTATCGAAGCTGTTTGGGGGAGATAAGAACGGCACAAAGAGTGCTGTGGATGCTCACCTTGGTAGATGCTTATGAGGACCCAGAGGAAGAATGTTTTGAATGACAAGGATCGGCCCTGGGTGAGAGAAGGGGAGGCAGAAATTAGGGCGTGAAGAGAACAAGCATCGTGCTGTCAAAGTTTAAATAAATTGGCTCCGTTTAATGGCTCCGAGCTGCCATCAAAGTGACGCGTCCACTTACCAACCTCCCCCACTGCAACCTTTACCCACCATTTAAAACAACCAAACGGCGTGCTCGCAATTGCTCACTCGCTACAACCTCACACGAGACCTGAACGTCAAAAATCAACGTCCACGTGGGGATAAAAAAAAAACATCCTTTGTGTATGCACCAGTAATCAAGACTAAATGGCTAAATGAGAATAAAACAAAAAGGAAGGGCACAAGAAGGGAATGTACAAACATGTGACTGTGATACAAGGTATCCTCGTCAGAGTGAAATGTGCCTTGAGCTATACAAATAAACTACTAAATACAACAGAATTATCCCCACGTTATTTATTTATTTTTTAATTACAAAAAAAAACAACAAAAGACGGGGGTGGGCGGAGGGAATTGTAATCGGCTCCGCTTATCTGTCTGTCCGTCCTCCGTCCGTCGTCACGCCATCTTCCCCTAATGGTTATGTCGAAATTCAAACTTGGTAGTTGTGACCACCGTATGGCATGAATGTGCAGAGAAGTGTCATATTGACTACTCCCCCCTGGGCGGGATATAAAGGTCAAATGCCAAAAAAGTTTTTAATTTAATTTAACTCTGTTATTTGTAATTTAATTTATTGTTTAACTTTTTAAAATTTAACTTTTATTTAATTTAACAGTTTTTTTTAATTTAATTTAACTCAAAATTTGATATTACGTCATTCCTGGTGGAACCTTTTGCCATCTTTCAACTTTGCTTTCGGTGGAAAGCGTGTGGGTTGTGTGGATGGTGCACCACAGATTTCACTCCAGCTTTATATTTTAAATATTCATACAAGACAACACCGCAGCCAAACACTTGTACTAAAATGGAGATTAATGAGTTTTTAAAACTTTTGACAGAAGTACATAGCTTTGTTAGTGGGAAGGAACCTCCTTTCCTGCGATCCGAATGATCGGCACTCGTGTACGCATCATGCATGGTGTTGTTCGTGTAACATCGAGACCTTTGTGAGATCCTTGTATAGCTCAGGGTACAACATGGCCGTTTCTGGCTTCACGTCTTGGTCCAGCACCAGAGAGAACACGGGAAACATGGTGTACACGGTCGTGTACCTAGGTACACGGACAGGCACACGGATCCAAGCCTTACACCTGTACTCGTGTGAAGGAAACATGCGAGCAGAGATTGGAAATCGTGGCCGCAGCCCACTTGTCGACATGACTAAGCACCGGCCATGCGAGCTTACCCCACCATGAGGAACCCTTGGTACAGTGGGACAGACGCAAAGTAAAAAACCGATGAGAAAACGGCCTGAAAAAGAATACAACGTGCAATGAGGGCAAGGCAATGGCATCCATTTAATAAATCAGTCTTACAAAATAAACTTTGAATTCATAAACCACACCCGACTGTGAATACGCCATACACTCGATGCAGGACTGTCCCCAAAATCATTCATCTCCAGCAAATAAAGTTAAAAAAAAAAAGTTAGCTCGAGCTTGTGCAAAAGGAGGGTTATTGTACGAAGAATTCTATTTTGTAAACAATAATAACTATTATCATCATAAGCAACTTGGAAGAGCAGTGAGACGCACCTGCATGGCAGAGATAATGAGTCCACGGTGGATCACAAACTGGCTCAGCGCTGCGGAGCGCTTGTAACTGTTCCGTCCGTGTACCATGAGCAAACGGCCGATGTGTTTGAACTGCGTAATGGAGAAATCGGCTGCCAAAGAAGCCTGCTTCCCTTCCTGTGAGGGAAACCAACAGAATAGTTAGAGGCTAACCACGCCGAGCTGTATTCGAGCTGGTGTGGGCTACACCGAAATTTGCAGTGCCATCGTTACCTTGCCCTCAATGCCGATGCCACAATCTGCAGCCTGAATCATGCTGACGTCGTTCCCACCATCACCTGCAACAACACCAGTAACGCTGTGTTAGACTGCAGGGTAGGGGGACTGGAGTCATTATACTCCTGCCCCAAAGGAGGAGCAAACCTCAACCTAACTCGAACAAAATATCAAGATCAGTCAAGCTCAAAGCATTTGGCTAATGGAGTAAAAACCAGTGTTTTACATGCTACTCAAAACAGTTACTGTTTGTCCAAGGAGGGCTATCACAGAACAAGAGGAAGCATGATGCAATTAGGAGCAATGACGCACCGATAGCACAGGTTTGCTTGCCAGCATGCGCCTGGAGGAGTCGAACAATCTCGGCTTTCTGCGTTGGGGAGCATCGGCAGCAGACCACAGCCGGACATTGACATGCAAGCTCCACAAACTCGTGCTCGTAAAAACGTAGACACACCTCCATGTGCACAGAAACATATGGAGTATTCGTCTCCGTCACTGATGATCATGTCAGGTGAGAGTCAAATTGCATCATTACATTGCAAATAGGGGAAATCTGCTTGTTTCACTTCTTTCCATATCAACTGTTCTCTCGTGAAGAAATGACAGCAAGATTATAAATGAATGAAGGGTCCATCATCAATATGTAAATACAACCACATCAGTGACTCCAAATAAATAAAAGAAGGTGAAGAGGACAAAAGAAAATCAACAATGTGTGAATGGAATGTCTGGTACATGTACTGGACTAACCTGGGAGTGCCACTCTACAGAGTGGAATGCTGCCGAGCAAGCGGAACCAAGCCAAGTGTCGAACGACCGGGGCGCCGCCCAACGACCGGGGCACCGCCGAACGACCGGAGCACCGCCGAACGACCGGGGCACCGCCGAACGACCGGGGCACCGCCGAACGACCGGGGCACCGCCGAACGACCGGGTCACGACGAACGCACCAGTGCACGCTGAACGACGCAAGGAGCCGCCACCAAACGACGCATGGAGCTGCCGCCAAACGACGCCGCCGAACGACGCGTGGCGCCGCTGAACGACGCATTGAGCCGCCGCCGAATGACGCATGGCGCCGCCGAGCGACGCCATCGCGAACGAGCATCGTTCCGAACGACGCCGTGAGCCGCCGCCGAACGACGCCTCCGCCAAACGACGCACGGCGCCTCCGCCGAACGACGCCTCCGCCGAACGACGCACTCCCAGAAGAGCACAAGAGCAACCATGTGACAATCTTCCAAAGCCTTTTGAACCGCTTTAGTCATGAAGGGAATGCTTTTTTGAGACGCATCGTCGCTGGAGACGAGATGTGGGTCCACCATTACGAGCCAGAGTAGAGTGGAAACATCAAACATCAACGGTCAAAAAGAAGTTCAAAAGTCAAGCATCGGCAAGAAAAGTGATGTTCACACTTTTCTGGGACTCACAAGGTCCAATTTTGGAATACCATCAAGAGGGGGACACAACGGAAAACAGTGTCCGTTGTTATGAAATGCTCCGGAACCAGTTGAAACCAGTTATTCGATGGAAACACCGAGGGCTCCTCTCAAAAGGTGTTGCATCGTGGCATGACAATGCCCGTCCACACACACCATCGCCCATATTGTGGAAATCCTCCGGCAATTGAACTTTCAGGTGTTGGAGCATCCTCCGTATCGTCCTGACCTGGCCCCTTCGGATTTTCACTTGTTTGGTCCACTCAGACACTTTAAGAGGTCGCCACTTTTCCAGTGACCAACAAGTGAGAGAAGCGGTGCATGTGTAACTCGTCACTCAAACAAAAACATTTTTTTTGTCTGAGGGCATACGGAGGCCGTGAACCGATGGACTGTGTGTGTCAAAAAGGAGGGGGACTATGTGTAAAAATGATGCTCTTGTACATGCTTGTGTAGTTATATTACATAAATAAAAACATATTACGGATATATTTGACTTGCCCTCGTATATATATAATATAGTCTGTATACATTTTATTGAGACACCCTATATAAACTTTAGAGGCAGCCAAGCTTGTAACAATATAACTATATATCCTAATCATGTGAAACCCAAACAAGCAAAGTTAAAGAAAAATATCAAACTAATAATACTGCTTCACTCACTCAAAAATCAGCAATCAGAACACGTGTCACTGATAACACTAAGCAAGTCGTCTTGGGAAGTGATGAAATGGAATAACAAGTCGGACTGTTTGACTTTGGATGTTCAAAAAGGGAAATAACATGACGGGTGGAAAAATGAAAACACACACGGTATTGAAAGCTCATTAAAATGTATCCATGAGAGAAACCGCTCTCTCCGGTACGTTCATCCATCCCGAAGAGGAGTGCGACACGAACCTCGAGCACTCGACTTCTTGTTCTTTCAACTCACGATAAGAATACCGGCCGGATAATTTGCAGCCCAAATATAACTTTAACTGAGGCTCTTTATCGAGTCACCCAAACTTCCACACGAGCCGATGACATGCGACAAAACTCAAACTCGACCGGCCTATCTGGTAGTCCCAGCTGATATTGCGTTTCCAGGTTCACGTCCCTCATGTGAGGATTTGTCCATCGTCTCTCAATGCGTTCGCAATTGATGCGAAAAGTACATCGACGTCTACCAATGTCTGTCCTTCATGATGCGTCGAGCTTCGCCATGAGCCTTAAAGGAAAAGATAAATGAGCTAAAACAGATATGACAATACGGAACAGTATGACCCGCTTGAGGAAATCAACAGCAATGTAACAAGAAATGTTTTTTTATGGTACAAAACAATCTTACCACACATTAACCACAACCCTGCAGGTCTTTCCCAGGTGTACCCATTTTAACCATGCAGAGAGCCGTTCAGGTCACCCCTGAACACCATTGTCATGCGTGGGGAAGTCCCAAGAACGCGCACATGTAAGAGTTCCTACGCTAATGAAGACAAATCCTCAATTGCCAAAGTGGCCATCCCGAGGCTCAGGCTGACCCCTCTATTTGACCCCCAACACCGTGTCCCCATGCCCGGCGCGCCAGCTGCCACACAGAATAACCCTCGTGCTAACCCGCTCACCAATGACTTGTTCTACCGCCCTCCCCACTCCTTCCCTCCTCCGCCGCCTTCTTCCGGGCGGCCCCATCAGCGGGCGGCCTGTGCTCAGATAACAGAAAGTCAATAGTGGGCAGATTGGCTGCAGAACGAAGATAAATTGCCTGCCTTTCCTGAGTAGGGGGACCCTGTCATCGCAGGTTTAACCTCAGCCTGCCTTCCTAACAGTCTTATCAATAGTAGCCTCAAGAGGCCAAACTCAACCTTTCCCTCATCACGGTGCAGGCCCCTCGCGAAGACATCACTAAGTAGCCCTGAGGCAGAGGCTCAGCAGCTTAAACAAAGCTCGAAAAGGCTGCGATACCATCATTACGGCAGAACAGAGGAGTTATCCCCAGAAATCCTGACACTCGTACACCCTACCGTCGAGGCGGACAGTTTGCTGCTGTGTACAAAATCTCTCCGGTCCAAATTGACCGAGCTGATATATCCACGACAAGGCTTATCGTTCAAAATTAAATAGAATATTTTCTCCACCAGGTCCGCCCGAGTCGAGTTGAACAAAACGACAAAGTCCTTTCGACACGTGGCCTCTCAAGAGAAATGGGCATTTCATTTGATCGCTACAAACTCCAACAAGACGAGCGTTTCGAGAAGGCAGCCCTGTGCGTATGTACGCAGGAGAACAATTTGCTTCATGCAGCAAGTACACCACCCTCACGAAGGATTCTAAAGCAGTGGCTCTAAACCCTCGGTTTTTACCTCCAGAGAGCCACCGGAGATCACGAGGGCAGAATCATTTTTCCGCCGAAAGGCGTTCAGCTCCAGATGTGCTTCACCGCGGTTACTCACCTAGGATGAGGAATGGGGTGGGTGGAGGAAGGCAAGACACGGTTAATCATTTCAGTGGGGAACGCATCAAAGAAGGGGAAGGGGGAGTGGTGAGGCCGAGATAATACTCTGCCAGAAATGGCACACGTGGTGCAGAAACTCCCGCTTTCAACGCGGAAAGGCCATTGGAGCGATTCACTTTGGATCAACGTGGAATTCAGAGGGGAATCCATGGGTTACAATGACGGTGGATTCAACATACCAGCGTACATCCCTGGCTGTACACAAACCATCTTTACCATTTTTCGGCTTAAAATGCAAAAGTTTGCCCAAAGCAGAACCAGCGACGGGGTTTGAGAAGTCAGAAAGGAAATAGAAAAACTCACCGACTACAATTTTTTTTATTATCCATAGTCTTGGCTCGTGGAAGCGCTGAGCTCAAAGAACCGTGCATTTAAGGGTTATGATGTCGAGCCGTGAGGCCCACTGGTCATGTTTCCAATCCCCGATTGGAATTTTTTGTTTCAATCCAAATACTCAGCAAGAGGAATCCATCCATCCATCTTGTTCCATAGCCACAAGGCCGTAGGGTCTAACAATGAAATTAATTGTTAGATGAGGCCAAGTACAAAGATTGGGTCACCATCCGCTCACCTTTGGGATGGAGGCAGGAACTTGCAATTTGTTCAGGGAGCCGACGATAATTCGCCCACTTTTAGCTAAAGACACCATGGGATCTTAAACATACAACGACCGGTTCTGGCGGACGGCTCCTACAGTTTAATGTCCATCCGAGGAACATTGATACCTCACCCTGCATGTGAAACACCAGGATGAGAGTTTATAGCTGGGCTGAGATCCAAACCCAGGCTAGCTTTGAGACTAAGAGCAAACCTCGACGCCGCACTTGGCACATGTGATATCATGCGTTGTGTCTGTTCCAACATAATTACAATTTCCACCTAAATTACCTTCTCATTCTTGTCATCTAGTTCCATCAAGACGCATCTGATGGTCTGGTGACATTTATTATCAGATTTCTCCAAAAACACCCCCATCCAGCACATACACGGTCTGCATCTTCCTCTTCTTCCCTCAACCATACCCAGCATGGTTGACTTTTTCTCGCACTACGTCCTTGTAAATGGTGTAAAATTACATGGTTGTCTACCAATGTCATTGTCCTGCATGCGATTCATGTTCAACCTCACTCACGAGCCCGAAATCACTAAAATATTCAACAAAGTTGAGGCTCATGGAGAGGTTTCGACCAAAATGGTTTGGGAACAATTTGATGACTCACTTGAATGAGTGGTAGTTTTGTAAATACACGGGTCACCATCACAAGCTGTTCATGTTATTTCGTGAAACCCTGTTGTCCGTGCCAACAGCCTTCGTGGAAACTACAGCGTGGTGCACAAAATGGCGGCTGAGTGCTGACTTCAAATTGAAAAGAAAACTCGTCATTCTGACGGTCACCCGATGCAATTGAGTGCCGTTTACCCATTTGGTTTTCCTTTGCCTATTAAGTAACCCTAACTTCACTCAATCATCAAGCTGCTCAGCAGTTTGGGTTAGGCTTCCACGATGCTCGTTTACATGGCACATCATAGTTGCGTTTGCATTCGGAAGAAAAGATGAGAGTATAACAAGTTTCGATGTATTGTACAGAGTTGTAACCTCGAGTGCAGCAACAAATGGTTGAAAATCTCGTAACTTGCAAATTCCAGGTCTCTAATTAAATCCCAGGGTAAAAGACAGACATCACAAGGTTAAGCAAATGTTACCATTTAGTTTCAATTTCCAAACCTTACACAAAGCTCATGGCAAATTCAACCGTCCATGGCACAGCCTCGGCCCACACTACTGGCAACCCCCTGACCCCAGCCGCCCCGTCTCACATCCTGCACTCACGTTGCGGAAGATGTGAATGTCCTGCGTGCGTAAAACGAGGCGAGAGCTCTTGGCAATGCACGTCGCAGTTTCGAGCTTGTCTCCCGTGAGCATCCAAATCTGCGTCGAACGACGAGGAAGACGAGAAGGATCACGTTCGTTTATCATGCAAGCACCGCGCACGAGAAAGCCCACAGGTGAGTGCATGCAAGCTCACCTTGATGCCCGCGTTGCGAAGCATCTCCATTGTAGGTCGCACGTTTTCTTGCAGCTGGTCCTCCACACCGGTTAGACACAGCAGCTCCATGCCCCGCTCCAGGCTTTCAATAACAGCGGTGAGCTTCAATGAGCGGTCGTGGACACTCAGCTTGGCCTGGTTGTAGCGACTCTGAAAAAAAAAAGACATCGACCACAAATCCTCAAAACAAACTGGAATCCTCAGTGAAATCCCATAATTACAACTCAATTGAATTAACATGTTAAACTGGTTACCACTCGGACTACAACCCCGCTTCCTCACCTTCCACTTCCTGTATCCAAAATAACCATTTTGAAACTTCTGCAGACTTGAAATGGTATTATTCCTTGGATCGTACATTTTGTGTTTTAAACTTGGACCACTTGCGAGCACAAGGTACATTAGAATATATCAAAATAAATGTTTGGTTAAACATGGACTGGTTTATTGGGACGTTCTGTAATGCAAGGGGTGATGTTTTTGAGGGAAAAGGGAAGAGCCTTTTGTTGATGCTCAGGAAAGACTGGGATGCAAGAGTTATAATGATACACACAATGCACATTGACGTGATGAGAATTCACACTGGATGTTCGGATGTTGGACTGTCCACAGGGACCGTACCTCAAAGTCCTGGTACTGTTCTTCCGTCAGGGTCTTTTTCGCCACCACGAGGGTCCGTAGTCCTTCTCGTGCCATATTTCCGCACTAAAACAAAAACGACGAAACTACATCATTCACTGCGTTGCTCACAGAGGTACAAGGATAGTATATCGTGCGGTTGAAACAAAGTACGAGGCAGCGGATCTACAAAAGGCAGAATTACAGGACTGCAGGTTCCACCCCCAAAACCACTTGATACATTGTGAGACAAATGAAGGATTTAGGGGTCAAATACCAAAAAAAGAAAAAAGAAAATCAGAGATTCATTCCCTTCCCCCCAAAAAACAATCCTATCTGTTCTCTATTCTCCACCTACCCCTCAGCTTCCTCATTTTGAAATATAAACTCCAACGCCAAATTCAAACATGGCTACATCCATTGCAATGGACATGACAATTGTACACATTTAATCCTCT
>CM068960.1:128398015-128418956 GCA_035128595.1 Eptatretus atami | reverse complement strand
CAAGCCAACTTGGGAAACGAAGCATACCCACATCTTTGGTACCAGTCATGGTAGGAATGAGTGATGAAATTCCTGCTCTCCATTGATTTTGTTGCTACAGGTGACAAAGTGCTGTAATACATGCGACATTTGGTTTAGCTTTTTATGGAGGTGTCCATACGTAATAAGTGGACCACCTCTCCTCTTCTTCTTCCTCTTTAATGGCTCAAATTATTCCCATCGTGTGGGTTTGGCTGGAGAAAATGGTTCTGGCCCAGGTCTTTAATGAACCGGCTGGCCAGACCCGACATTCGACTCTCAGGAATTTGTAATCCGTTCACGGTACCAGCGATAACTTGCCGACTCTTCGAGAAGCACACCGTGGAATCTATAACGTCCACCAATGGCCCCAGTGCTTGGCAGACGGGAATACGTGCATTGTCTCTAGCGCTGATCAAATTTGAAACAACCGGGATACCAGACCCCTGGTCGTCTCCGACCTTTCATCTGGTCTTGCACCCGATGTCACAATTCATCTGTTCTCCCCCAGCCGTTGCAGGTTTTAAGTGTTCACCAAGTGACCTAAATCCAATCCTTTCAACCTCCCCCCCAACCCCCCACCCCTCCTGGACAAATTCACAACTACCTCTCCTGGTCATTCTAATCCCACTTTGTCCTCTCAAATTCTTCAAGGTTTTGGCTCCTGTGTTGCTACCATACCATAACATACCACGGTGTTTTCTATATTTGTTACACCAGTTCCCACATGCACTGGTACTCTTTATACTCTAATTTAGCATTTGTCCCTCTTAAATCAGCCTATTCTGAAACATCCTGTAGTGGAAGGTTGAGGATGAGCCATGAGAGGGGCAGAGTTCTTTACCTCCTCCTCCAGCCAGTCGTTGTACTGCACGATGTTTGTCATCACAGAATCTGCTCCCTTCATGTAGAACACCACCTCACCTGTGGATTCATCCTACATACACAGCATACCATCAGCACCATGACCACTGGGTCACCAAAATATCCACCACACTACCAAACACAGAGCACACAATCTTGCATGAGTTCATTGTTATGGCATTTGATGTGGACAGATCGTGGTCCATAAAAGAGAGGAGGTGTAGAGATGAGCGCCCGACATTTCATACTCCGAGCACTTATATAGGATCAGCAATATGGACAGCATATCCGTTTTATAAATACTACGGCTTCACAAAGCAACAAAGGCTCGAACGTAGACTAACGGACATGAGCCTTGTTCAACATTAAACATTAAATTAAGCGATATCATCATCCAAATATTACATCATCCATCAAATTACAATGAAGCAAACCACACACACACCCAACACACAAACATTTCGATTCAAAAGCAAATGTCAAACACCCAAGAGTATCTCAGGAGGAAATGGTGAGCAACAGGGTGGCGGTGAGAAACGGTGACCAAGACTGGTCATGAAAACAAAAAAAGGTCACTGCAGCATGAAAACAAATTAATTAAATAAACGGAGTTAAAGACCACAGACTTAGTCTGTGTCCCCCCCGCATCACTCACCCTGACGACGATACCCATCCGTTTGCTCTCTGAAGTGAAAGGGAAGATCTGCAGGATGGAGAATGTAAGGAGTTGCCCACCGGGCGTCCGCAGCTGCATCGTGCTCAGGTCTCGACTGACCAAAGTCAGTCCCACAGTCTCTGTCCATTTGACTAGCGCCACCTAAGTGCACGTTACACCCGTGAGGTTAAGTAAACGGTCCGCAGGCCTGGATACGGCATCACCAACACAATGCGGTGAAAATCCGGGAGAGCGACCATTGAATTTGCTACGAGTTGCACATATAGGAATGAAGTGCAGTCACTTCGAAGATGGCAGTAAAACCACCAATTTAACAACAAAGATTAGCAATTGATCTTCACGGCAGCAAAGTAGGTATTTAACGAGTAGCATTAACGTGGGAGCAAAAGACAAGACAAATGACAGGCTCTAAAACATTAAACACCAATCTCAACCTCACCCCCCCCCTCCCAACCCATTCATAACTAGATCTCATCATTTAAAGGTCAACCAGAGTGGTAGAAATGGATGTAGAATATGAATTAGAACAGTGATGGAGTTTCAGGAAACCCTTCAAATCGGGCGTCAGGGAACCAAGTCGAAAGCTAAGTCGGCAAATCATTTTCGTAAGACCAAAGCGAGCGGAAAGTGCAGACTGAACAAGTGGAGATACAAAGAAACTCAGACACACAGAGAGGGCTTTCAGCCCAACATGCCCATGGCATATCCATAATCACATTTAAATCAATCCTGTTCAAAAGGTAAAACAAGATTAATTGCATGAATAAATCCAATCAGGATGGACAGTTTAGCATGTCTTCTGTTACACAAGGCATTGCCACCTGCTGGGACTGCATTCCAATGGCAGATCTTCGTTGCTGGAATTCAAACACAATGATCACACCATCACAGATACACCACCGTTATGCACCATGAGCACTATGATAGAGATACTGCTTTGTTTATGGGGTAGGGGCCTGTAGTTAAAATTTCAGGCCACAACACAGTTTGTGTAGTGCATCGGGCTTTTGAGCATGTAATAAGGGTACGTGGATAGGGATGACATTTTCTAGACATGTGCCTTCTCTATTTTAGACTAGAGGGGTTAAGGATGACGTGTCACATGTCTCATGTTGAAGAGGGTGTGGGCCGGGCGAGATAGAGAGATAGTGAGAGACCACGGGTGAACACCACAGCTATGCTTTAAATCTCTACTCCCACTCACACACCCTGGGGGAAGAGGATGAAGCGCCAGCATTCTGACATCTTAGTGAGGGGTGGGCCCTGCTGCATGGCTACGACCATATTGGCGGCACCAAAGGTGGTTCATCATTGGACCCCTTTGGGATTGATCTAAGATTGATAACCGACGTAGTTAAGGCGAGGTTTGTAACATGGTGACGTGCAAAATACCAGTAGGCATGATTCCCGTTTAATTCAGCTATCAGCTGAGAGAGTTAAGTAGAGAGAGAGTTAAGGAGGGAGAGAGAGTTAAGGAGGGAGAGAGAGTTAAGGAGGGAGAGAGAGTTAAAGGAGGGAGAGAGAAGAGAGAGAGAGGAGGAGAGAGAGAGAGAGGTGAGAGAGAGAGAGAGGTGAGAGAGAGAGGAGGTGAGAGAGAGAGAGAGAGAGAGAGAGAGAGAGAGAGAGGAGAGAGAGAGAGAGAGAGAGAGAGAGAGAAGAGACGGAGAGGGAGAGGGAGACGAGACGGAGACAGAGAGGGAGAGGGAGAGGGAGAGGGAGAGGAGAGGGAGGGGAGACGGAGAGAGAGAGGGATAGAGGGAGAGAGAGGGGAGAGAGATTAGAGAGAAGAGAGAGAGAGAGAGAGGAAGAAAGAGAGAGAGACAGAGAGAGGAGAGAGAGAGAGAGACGGAGAGAGAGAGAGAGAGAGAGAAGGAGAGAAAGGGAGAAAAAGAAGGGAGAAAGGAGGGAGAGAGAGAGAGAGAGAGGAGAGAGAGAGAGAAGAGAGGAGAGAGAGAGAGACGAAGAGAGAGAGAGGAGAGAGAGAGAGAGGAGGAGACGGAGACGGAGACGGAGGAGACGGAGCGGAGACGGAGACGAGAGGGAGAGGAGAGGGACGGAGAGAGACGAGAGAGACAAGAGAGAGACGGAGAGAGGGAGACGGAGAGAGAGCAGAGAGAGAGAAGAGAGAGGGAGACGGAGAGGAGAAGAGAGGGGAGAAGACAGAGGACGGAGAGAGAGAGAGAGGAGAGAGAGAGAGAGAGCGGGGAGAGAGAGAGAGAAGAGAAGAGGAGAGAGAGGGAGAGAGAGAGAGAGAGAGAGAGAGAGAGAGAGAGAGAGAGAGAGAGAGAGAGAGAGAGAGAGAGAGAGAGAGAGAGGGAGAAGAGACGAGAAGACGGGACGGAGACGGAGAACGGAGAGGGAGCGAGAGGGAGACGGAGAGGGAGAGGGAGACGGGAGGGAGACGGAGAGGGAGACAGAGAGGGAGACGGAGAGGGAGACGGAGAGAGAGACAGAGAGAGACGGAGAGGAGACGGAGAGAGAGACAGAGAGAGAGAGAGACGGAGAGACGGAGAGAGGGAGGGAGAGAGGGGAGAGAGGGGGGAGAGAGAGAGAGGGGGGAGAGAGAAGAGGGGAGAGAGAGAGAGGGGAGAGAGAGAGAGGGGAGAGAGAGAGGGGGAGAGCGAGAGAGGGAGAGAGAGGAGAGAGGGGGAGAGAGAGAGGAGGGGAGAGAGAGGAGAGGAGAGAGAGGGGGAGGGAGAGAGAGAGAGAGGGGGGGAGAGGAGAGAGGGGGAGAGGAGAGGGGGAGAGAGAGAGAGGGAAGAGGGACGAGAGAGGAAGAGGGGGAGAGAGAGGGAGAGAGAGGGGGGAGGAGAAGAGGAGGGGAGAGAGAGGAGGGAGAGAGAGAGGAGAGGAGAGGGAGAGAGAGAGGGGGGAGAGAGAAAGAGAGGGAGAGAGAGAGGGGAGGGGGAGAAGAGAGAGATGGGGGAGAGAGAGAGAGGAGAGAGAGAGGGGGAGAGAGAGAGGGGGGGAGAAGGAGAGAGGGGGGGCAGGGGGAGAGAGGGGGAGGGAGCGGGCGGAAGAGGGAAAGAGAGGGCGTGGAGAGAGAGAGAGAAGAGGAGGGGGAGAGAAGAGAGGGGGGAGAGCGCGGGGGAGAGAGGAAGCGTGGCGGGAGAGGGAGGAGGGGCAGAGAGGGAGGCGGAGAGGAGGGGAGAGGCGGAGGGAGAAAGGAGAGAGGGGGGGAGAGAGGGGGGATGAGAGAGGGGGAGGGGGGACAAGAGGGGGGAGAGCGAGGGAGGGAGAGGGGGGGAGAGGGGGAGGGGGAGAGGGAGAGATCCCATAATGTCTGGTCTCCGTGCCAGCTGTGGTTATGGTTGGGCAGTTGATGCGGCAGACATATAAAAGGATAACACAATCACTACACCCTCACATTCAGAAGAGCTCAACTCAGACACGGAGTGGTCGTATGAAAGAAATTGTCTTTTTTCCATTGCAAAATGGTTTCAATTAGACAAGGAGAGATCAACGAGATATAAGAAATGGGGGAAGTAGTACAATATGAAAATGAATGAAGAAGTGGAAAACAATATGACAAATACCTCATCAGGACTGGAAGCCTGGTAGACTCTGTTATCATCACTAAGGTCTCGTTCGGACTCTGCATCGTCCGTCTCGGGCTCTCCTGCTGCTCCACCTTTGCTTTCATACACGGGCGTTACATTGTGGCACAGCGCCACAGCTTTCACTGCCTCGTGCACGCGGCTCACCACCGTCCGTCGAACCTTGGGTGCTGGCCCTGGTCCTTTCTGGCTTCCGGAAGCTGCCTGCGAGGGGGCATTTGGAAAATTTTGAAAAGAACCATTCGTGCTGAAATTGTTCTCGACTCGTCAAACAGCGGTTGAGCAGTCACAGCAGTTGTAACTCTTTGGTAACATCAATTTGGCTTAAAATATGTGGATCGGTACTCAGATTTTAAGCTAAATTGTTCGAGGATCGGTCAGAAAACGAGTCAGATTGATGCACTCATTTGGAAAAGGGCATCGCAGTTGATGGAGACGACGTGGAACTACACAGAATTTGACGTCACGGCATCGACCGATATGCCTCCGCCCACATTCAGTCTTCGCTGACTATAACTGACCTAAAACCTCAAGACCATTTGACTTCAATACCAAATCTGTACATATGTATCAGGGTACATGTACCAAGTTAAGTTTAAATACCGACCTCGATCACATTTTTTAACCTGACATGACCTCAGTTCATCTTTCCATCATAATATGTACACAGTACTTATATCAAGTTTGGTCAAAATCCCATCACTGATTCACAGGTTATCGCCGTAACAGGATAACCTCTGACCTTTAACCTCTCGACCAAAAATCGAACCAGTTCATCTTTAAATCATTATACATACTTGTACCAAGTTTGATTTAAATCCCTTCAACTGCTGTCAAGTATCACATTTTTACCTGACATGACCTCTGACCTCTGGACCCCATAATCTAATCAGTTCATCTTCACATTATACATACTTACACCAAGTTTGACTTAAATCCCTTCAGCCGTTCTTAAGTTATCACGGGAATGAAAACCTATCACGGACACACGGATGGACGAACGGATGGACAGACGGACGACCTGAAAACATAATGCCTCCGGCGACTTCGTCCGTGGAGGAATAAAAATGACTTCATATTTGCTGCATATGTATGTATAGTACCTGTAATTACCTCTGACATCGAAGGTGAATGGAGGTTATGTTTTCACGTCTGTCCGTCTGTGTGCAGGATATCTAAAAAAGCTCGGGACGGATTTGGATGAAACTTGGTGGACAGATTGGGAGTGAGACAAGGAAGAATTGATTTGATTTTGGTGAAGATCTGGATCCGGCCTATCAGTGGGATACAAAATGTAAACGATTCAACCTCGCACAAGTATGCTCTCCACCAGGTGTCACTCTAGTTTTTGTTGCAATTGGAATTGTATTTAGTGAGAAATGAAACAACAGGCATTACTTTCATAACAACCCTCGTCTATAGTAATACATGTCAGTATGTGTCAGTCAGTGTGTCCATAACTCCAAAACCATGCTCCCCCCTCCTAATAAAGTGTAGCACTATCCTCTAACGTGTGTGTGTCTGTGTCTGTGTCTGACCATTTATTTCACTCTTTTTCTCCCCCACCCCCTTCATCACTTTCTCTCACTCCCACAACCTCCCTAGCTTCCACAGTACACAGTGTATGGTGATGTATAGTGCAGCATCGCTATCCCTCACCCTTATTTCCTAGCTTGGCCCTTCTCCTCTCTCTCTCTTCTATGCTTCCCCCTACCCCACCCCCACCTTCTCTGCCCAACACCTCTTCCCTGCCTCTTCCACCCCTCTCCCTTAATATTAATAAATGTCAGTGTGTGCGTGTGTCAATGTGTGTGTGTGTGTGTGTGTGTGTGTGTGTCAATGTGTGTGTGTCAGTGTGTGTGTGTGTGTGTGTGCAGTGTGTGGTGTGTGTGTGTGTGTGTGTTGTGGCCAGTGTGTGTGTGTGTGTGTGTGTGTTGTGTGTGTGTTGTGTGTACAATGTCAGTGTGTGTGTGTGTACGTGTCAGTGCGTATGTGTGTCAGTGTGTGTGTGTGCGTGTGTGCATGTGCCGTGTGTGCATGTGCGTTGTGCGCCGTGTGCATGTGTGTGTGTGTGTGTGTGTGTGTCGTGTGTGTGTGTGTGTGTGTGTGTGCGTGTGTGCCTGCATCTCCTCCATAACTCCAAAACCATGAGACCTATCAGACTGAAACTTTGAATGCATACTTGGGAACGCCAAGGAAGTGCATGAATGAAAAATTGGGTGCTTGGGTAAATTTAAACACCCCTTTTGAAAATTAACAGCCTTATTTAATTATCGTTCATCAAGGCATCATCCTTGGTCAGCCCCTTAAGTCAGCTCGCTCTCCTTTGCTGTGGTCTTAATTTGGCCTACTCAACAATGCCTCTACTTGGAACAGGCTGCAACAATTTTGTGACGATAAAGCGCTCAAATGTTTTTTTCCATTTCCCTCACTCCGATCATGAAATTCCTCGTATTCATACCTGCGAATCGCTGGATACATCACTGGCTGGAAAAACTTTTTGTCCATGTTGGGCATGTTCTGGTTACACGTGGCCTCGTAATGTATTAAATGAAAAGGAACACACCCCTGGGGCGTACCGTTTGCAATATAGCAGCAAAAGTGAGTCACTTGCAAACTAAGCATGCCCCAAGGGAGCGTTCCTTCTAAATAGCAAGGCATTTAGGGTTTGCTGGTAAAGCGTGCTGATTGCTTTGCTGATGGACGGGTTGGCAATACATCGAATGATAAAGTTTTGACATGTCGTTCAAAAGGTCCAGAAGTGCAGTTTGGAACTATTTCAGGAAGGTTAAAGAAAACAGTCAGAAAGTTACATGCTCACTTCGTTCAATAGACATTGCTCATCACTCTAATACGTCCACTATTCTAAAACATTTGAAAACCAAACACCAGAGAGAGAGAGAGTACAGATTAGTGACGGTTGAGAATGCGGATTTAAAGAAACCAAAGCTGCAACAGAAACAAGTTTGCTTTCGCAATCGACGATTGGAAGCACTTTCACCCCAATATGCTGCCTTCCCTTCCCCTCCACGAACACGGCCCTTCCCTTCCCCTCCCCTCACATGGCCTTCCCTTCCCTTCCCCCAACACGGCCTTGCCTTCCCCTCCCCTAACACGGCCTCCCCTTCCCCTCCCCTAACACGGCCTTCACTTCCCAACCACTCCTCACTCCCCCCTCCCTCCTTCATCCTTGCTCTCCCACCCCTCTCTGTCCCTCTCTCCAAATATTCCAGTCAGTGAAGCGACAGATGGTATTTGCTAGTAAGTATATAATAATCCAACAATGAATAGTAGTTCATGAAGTCGTCAGCAATCGACACAGCCATTAAAGTATTTTTGAACAATTAGTTCTCATTCTCCGCAAGATTCAACATTTATATGCAAGACTACTTTCACGAACACACGAGAAAGAAATGATATATTAACCATCTGTCAGTGGTAAGCATGCATATTCTCAATGAGGAGAGTTAACAAAGTTGGCATTCGATGACTCCATTTGGCCTCTGTATTTTACTCATAAGATTCATGTACGTTTGTAATGTGCCATTTGGTTCAGACCTGAAAATGTTCGTTTGGGAGTACAGAAACATGACAGAAGTAAATGGACACCTTAAATATATTCATTTCATTTGTATAACGCAGTTTTACTCAGTGATTTGTACTAATATTCGACTATTTATTTGCAGAAACGAGTTTCTGGGTCGTGTATGACAATTGACTATGCCTCGAACCCAGAGAGCAAACAAACTTTCCGATTTTCAGAGGACGAATTGTTGGCCAATCGGAAGGTGGAGTGAGCCAGCGTCAGATAACTCAGAATCTTGGCATTCTGCTTTCTACGGTCAATCGGGTGATCGTGCAATTCACCGGCGAAGGCAAGGAATCCAGAGCTTCCCGTTCTGGTCGATCTGTTCCCTCAGAAAGGTGCCTTCGAGCTGCCAAGCGGCTCCTGACAGTGGACGCGTATGGGTCTGGAGACTTCCCAGTCAAGAGTTCTCTTTGAACTGACTGCAGCGAACTGTCATCCACGGTGGTTTTTCAATGATGGTGTGGGGAGCAATCTGAAGCACTGGTCGGTCAGAGCTTGTGGAGTGTGTTGACAACATCAACTCTACGATACACATTTCTATCTTTGAGGATAGACTCCTCCCCGTCTTCCCCATTGGTGAGATGATCAAAAACAACACTCTGTCTATGGAAGATGGAGCTCCATGCCACACCACAAAAAAGACCAAAGAATGGCAGGACAGAAATAGGATCAAGCAACTTCCATGGCCAAGTCAGTCTCCTGACATGAATCCCATTGAACTCTCTGGGCCATATTGGATAAAGCTGTGCGGAAAAATTCCAGGAAACCAAACATCATGGGCAGAAATGCTAAACTTTTGCGTGAAGCCTGGGCAGAAATCCCACAAGAGAAAATTTCAGAACTCGTTAGTTCTATGTCTGAAAGAGTAAAGTATTAAAATCTGTAAATGGCAAGTCCACCAAATACTGTGGGCCGGGGTTCGGTGGCGATAAACGACCACCAGGGGGAGCAGTAGAGTCGTCTCCCACCAAACACCCGAATTTAGGTCTGACTCTGACAACTCCGAAGGTCACGGTCCATTTGCGGACCGTGGTCGCCAATATTTCGACGGCGTGGGTAGGGTTAATTGCCTCATCTCAATATCCTGAGTACCCACGTCGTCCAACTACGGGAAAACCACACCCTCGACGACTTTGTCCAAACCGAGTCGCTATCACCGACTCGGATCCGGCTAACCGAGCGGAGCTACCAAAGCTGCGCCGGACCAAATGAACAATTTACGGCAGGTCGGCCTTACTAATTCTCAAACCCGCACCTGCTAGGCCAATGGGAGAAAGCAAAGAAAAAGAGCTGATACATTTAACAGGGTTTATTTATAACAATAATCGGGGAGGGTAGCACAAAAAGAGCAGAGTTATCACGAATAAAAAATGTAATGTACAATGAACAAGGCACTTAACGATTCTACTTACAGACGGGGCCACAGACACACACACACCCAAAAAAACTGGACCCGTGGGTCTTTATTCGTGGAGCCGGGCGGGTACCTCCCGCCTCGTGCGGTCTACACCGACTCCAAACCACCATGGTGGGACTCAAACCCACGACCCGAAGTCCACGGCCCATGACCCTGGCTGCTCGGCCGCCACTACCACGAGGAGCCACCGCAAAGGGCCGCAGACGACGACCGAGACAAAGCCACCACGACCGCAGACGCTCAGCCGTCGCCACGATCACTCCAGACGCTAGGAAGTCGCCTCGATCACTCCTCTTCGGTCACCACCACCACGGTGAGCCACCGCAAAGGACCGCAGACCGCTCGAACCACGACCGCAGACCAAGCCAATCGCCACAATCACTCCTCTTCTCTCTTGAGGTGGGAGCGGTTTCTTTCCTCACCACTCGCCTCCTGATTGGATGATCCCATCGCGCGATCTGCTGGCCGTCCCTCATTGGACAGGCCCACGGTAGGCGGGGCAACTCCCACCTTTCTGGGGCGGAGTCGGATCTGAGGTGATGGAGGCTCCACCCACGCCTTCAGCCAAAAACACGTGGGCAATGGCGACCGGGTTGAGTGAGGGTGGTGTCGTTGTTGTTGTTGTTGTTGTTGTTGTTGTTGGTGTTGTTTAAAAAACCTAACAAAAATAACTCGTAGCGCACACACGAAATTCCCATTAGACAAAAGGAGGGATTCTCACTATAAACACATACTTATCGAAATAACTAAGCTACGGGGACTGCTGTCTGTTTGTGCGTAAATGGCTTCCAAATCCGTAGCAATAATAGTGTTTGTATTAAAATGGATCAAATGTTCTTCAAATGTTAAATAAATAAATTCTTCAAAAATCATGGTGTCCATTTACCTCTGTCATGTGTCTGTACAATCTAGAGGTTTTTGTTACATCATACACTGACATGGATCTTTGCAAAATCAGGCATCGAGGCGTTATCAAATTTAAATGCAATATCAGAAGGTGCAGCTCCAATTGTATTCATGAGCGCACCGTGGCTGTTCATGGTGAAGGGTCATCTTCTACAGGAGAAAAATAGGTGATGGACTTTACGCGTGCACCGAGGCGTCCCCTTTCACACGAGGTTCCGGTTGCGGTGGTGCCTTCATTTGTTTGCCAGGCGTTACAAGTTAGAACCTCGAGAAGCGATGCCATGAGAAGAGCTCACAATGTCACGTTTATCATTTGAACCGCACAAGGTGCGACATCAGGTAACCCTCCATCCGAAAGGCCGGCTCGAGTCGAAGACGATTCACCGGCAATGTGCGTAATAGAATGCGACAACTGCACGGGCAGGTGATCAGGCCGCAACGGCCTCTACAGGAAGGTTTTGGAGGTGCTAACAAGCTTCGGCAATGGGAAACAAGGGGTGACAAGGTGAGAGAGCACAACATCGAGATTGGCTCTAATTTCTGAATGGCAGCATCCTGGATAAGTACTGATAACCGGCACATGGGGAAAGCTTTCTGGGACGCTTTGAGGGAGGAGGGGGACAATGCGATACATCATGCATGGTTGGATTTCGTACTCGCATCAACCCATGCATTGTGGGAAATCAGGAACGAGAATCTAAGGCTGTCTTCATAGCGAGCGTTTTTTATTTTTTTACCCCAAATGGAAAGGCTACGTTTCCACGAGGTGTAAACCAAACGCTCATTAAAACATCACAAGTCGTACAACGTGTACAAACGCACCGATTATAATTAAATAATTTAAAGGGTGCTGTAACGCGTAAGGAATCTTGCGCTCGGTTTTGTACCTTCAAATAACCAGGCCACGAATATTGATCCTAAATTGTCTAAGCTTTGACCTGAGCGTGAGAAAGAAAGAAAGAAAGAAAAACAAACATTTTCCTTTCTCCTCCAACTGAAGACAGATTCTTCTTTGAAGAGTTCATACGTTTAATCGTGTCAACATTGCTGATGGCTGCCCACACAAGATCCTTGTGGTTCTTGTTCTTCGCTTTTGCAATATTTTTGCCATTGCAGTATCTTCAGGTTTGCTCTGCACTCTGCAAAAAGGCGACGATAGGATGTCGTGTATTTGCACACAAGCAAATGTATCAACTCGAGACGTCGCCGCCGATGGAGACGTCATAAAGAGATCATCTCAAAAGCAAATACTAACCTCTTCTGGAGGAGATATGGAAAGGTTGAAACATTTTCCACCTGCAAAAACACGCTGTGGGATCTTTAATGGCTGCCAAATAATGCCGGCAGACGGGACACGGCGCTAAACATAAACGCGAAGGATGATGCAATCGTGGATGAAACGACCTACCTCCGAAACGCCAGGGTGAGAGTTTATCGTCGGGTTGGAATTCAAAGTGAGGAGACGGCCCAAAGGCAAGTCACCTCCCCCCCCCTTCCACTATCCAGTCGACCCATAAATATTCCATTAAAATAAATAAATTATCAAAACTCATTTATAGCTGCCAGTCGAACACACCAGGCACGATTCTCCCCAACTGCCAAAGGTTGGTTCACGTGCTTCGGTGTTACGACTACGATGACCTATAGATCTGCTCGCCCGGTACCACAAAGCAAATTATGGTTGAAAGGTTGAAAGATTCAAAACCGTGGCAATCTGATCTCGTTATAGCACGACTGGGATTCCAGGACCTCAAACCCTTCGACTTTCTATCGGCCAGATTCACGGTTTACACAACAAGACGAGACGAAATGCTCCCAGCAATGGCTGAACTGAAACTGTCCTTCACGAGAAAAAAAACAAAATTGTTCACAAAGTTAAATATGTTTTTTGAAAAGACGGAATTTCATCACCACCGTTTTGGTGAGGGAAACAACTCGACTGTATTGGCATGCTTGATTGAAACCTCATTTTGGGGCAAATAATAGAGCCTCACAATGAAGGGCAGCAACGGGATTTCCTTGGCCAGTCAACCACAAAATAAAATAAATAAATACAAGACACACTTTTCACTGACTAAAAGAAAATCCACCATTTCCGAAGCAGTGTTGTGACATGGCCAATATGAACGTGCGGTCGTCGTGGTGGAATCGGCAACGGACACGGCGTGATCGGAGCATTATATGGAGGTGAACTCTGCAGAGATACTTGTGCGAACGGAAAATTTGGAAATTACCGGTGCACAAAGATCGATGTGGATAATGGATGACCCCGTGTATCAGTCACATGCCACTCAAGCCGGTAATAAAATCCTGCCACGAAGAGACGGTGCGGAGAAAAGTATGTCAATATGCACCGTGCGCCACTCAAGGTTTTTGAAGCGCTGCTCTCTATCACCTGCAAAACTAGGAATCAATAGCACCACGTGCTTTAAGAGCAGCATGCCTGCTCTTCGAAATGACAATCCCATTTCAGCATCTGCTCATCGAGCCCTCGTTAGGTGCGCTGATGCCTCCCTGATGAACCCAGCAATGGATTTTGAGCCAAAGAGGTCTGGAACTCATCCACGAGATCAACTTGAGAACACGGGCCGAGGATCACCCGGTGGGGGAGAGGGGATTGGGGAGGGTGGAGAGGAGGTGGGTTGTGGAGGCTTAAGGGTGGTAGAATAATAAAGAAATAAACTGGAAGCACAACCTTGCTGAGTACAGCTAGAAAGCAAGCCACCAATTTAACACGAGCATTGATATTGGCAGGTTGGCCAACCGATCCTTGATGGAATCGAGCAGACGCTTTGCGGCCGCCTTAGCGGGATAAAACTCCGAGCTAGCTCAGTCAGTGCCACGTCCTCGGTGGAGCTATCCACCAATCCAATCTTCCCAGCCATGAGCCAAGTGCTGTGCAATCTCAATTTGGCTTTGGAAAAGTACAGAATTGAAAGCTTTATACAAAGTAAAGGATTTTTCAAAGTGAAACCAACGTGTCACTTTTAACTATGGACGTTACCTGAGAAAACTACTTCAACAGGTATCCAATCATGGACAAGGAGACAAGATGCCACCACAGCATGCACCCAATGCAAAAAACCCAGAGGTATAACCACAGCACGCATCGGTTGACAAAATCCAGAGGATGTCATTCCAGCACCCAATTGACGACATCAACATTCACAGTATAGGATCACCGCATGCACTCTCGCACAAGATCCACAGACCCTTTGCATCTCCCAACAATAGTTGAGAGCTAGCCAATAGTTTTCTCCACATATCGGCAGCATATCACTATTAATGGTGCACATTGTTCCACACTCACATTACATGCTGGGACCATGTGATACTTTGGTCTGAAGCTTGATAGCTCCGTATGTTTGCTTACAAAAGCATTTGTTCCACATGATTGAAGACTCCTTGGCGCTAGAGCGAGACAATGATCACACATTGCTCAATCACTGGCAGGACACAGTTTCCACCAGGTTTCACTGAGTAACCAGCAAATGGGAACATGAGCGTACAGGTACATCTTTGAATATTTGATACAAGGTACAATTAATTATTCCTCCTGATGGTGAAAGCGTTCCACTTTCGAATGGAATCAACTAATTTGAAGGACTTCTAAATTTGAAGGATTTGAAGGACTACATGGAGGTCGGTGATCGCCTGTTGGTTACAACCTCAATGAACAGCCAGAATTATTTTTGGCATCAATTTGGCCTAGCACCTTTCCCAACCCCCCCCCAACCCATCTTTAACCCCCCCCCAAAAAAAACCAATAACAAAATGAGGCACATCACTCTGATGGTAGAATCAACTAGGAGTTCACAGAACACCTTACCTGCACTGTCTTGAGAAACAAGGTGGGTCTACAAGTGGCAAATTTGATCGACGACGTAAAATGCGCAATATTTTTGTCAAAATCCTGCTAAACGGAAGGGTTTTAAAAGTGATAAAAAGGCAATTTGTGTTCCGCACTGTTCAAGTATACAATTCAAATGAAATAAAATAGGATTTTAAACTGCAGATTAAAAAAGAAAAAATTCGGACGTTTACTGCCGTTGATGCAGTGTGTTTTACACCACCTTATCTAACACGTTACATCAGTTATTCGTGCCTATTGTTTGTGTCCTTTATGATGTCCTTAAAAACAGTAAGTTTCCTGTTTTGAATGATTTTCAATTTCGCTTGACTGCCAGGCAGGCAGAGAGGGTAAAATATTATCTCACTCCTCTCTGCAAACGTGCGATCGGGACAAATTCAGAGCTAAAGTAATGTTAATCTACAGGTTTGTTTTCCGATTCATGTTCAAAATATAACAATCCATTGAAATCTAGTTGCTCCTCGATCGTAAACTGAAGTTTGTGGATGGACAGACAGACAGACAGACAGAAGTGGACCAATATTGCTGAACCCCACCCACTTTTCGCTTGCTGAGCAGGGTAGCAACAGGTGTACAGGAAACATCATTACTCGACTTCTGTGAATAATTAACAACAACCTTGAAAACAATCAGCTGATTCATCTATCTTGACCCACCATTTCAATCTTAAATTTTGACCAGGAAGAACCAGAGCACTGGTCTTGCTTGGTTGTAAAATAATTAAAAATGGATCAACCAGCAAATTCATTGATCTCTACCTGACGGTGTGAATAGAAGAACACGATGTCAGGGTTTGTATTCTGGTCTGCCACAAGTTTGTCATGGCACAAGAGACATTTGTACACAACGCATCAATGTTGGGACAACCAGACTCCCTCGATTGTAAGCATCTCACATGATCTGATCAACACTGTAATGGCCAAACAGTTAGACCCCAAGAGCTTATTTTACGAACCCAAGATGACTGATACAAACACGACATAATTAACAGTAGACAAAGAAGAAGATTCAACCAATGCTCCTTGTACCTCGCTGTTATGCACACGACGTTTATCAAAGTTCACAACTGCCTGCGAAATAATGACTACGGCACCAATTAATCAAGAACACCACCACAACTACTACGACTACCATTCATACAACCACCACCTCAATGTCAAACCTCAGATGATCACTCACCAATGCTCCACTTATCCATACCTGCCTGCATGGTGAAAGCGTTCCACGTTCCACTTTGGGTGGATACCACAACTGTTATCAATCTGACATTTCCAGAATCTTTAGCCGTTTGTCAAACCCATCAAATAACATTAGATCTTCCCCAAGCAGCGATACTCATACATAAATGGCTCAAAGGCTGTAACAACCGTAACACACCTGTGTGTACGAGCTGAACAAGTGACTCTGAATCTCATCCATGGAATCCAGGCCGTACGACACAGTGCCCAGGTGCAGCCTTTTGAATACCATCTCGTTCTGGGTGAGGGTTCCTGCTCAAGCAAACAGGCAAAATTTGACCGAATTAACATTTTCCTGTCGAGCAAAACTTGCTAGCAAACAAATGTATGTTTTAGCGAGCAATTCAATAACCATTACTTTATAGTTCATCTCCCAAAACAAGGATGACCCTCGAATTCCCCCTACCCTAAAAACACACCCGTTTTGTCTGACAAAAGGTACACGATGCGTCCAAGTTGTTCAGGGATGGTGCTGGTGCGAACAACTGTGCCAGGGATTTCATCATCCCGCATTATCATCCAGCCAAATGCAACTTTGCCCATGTCCAAATTCACACGCAAGCTACGATTGTGAGGGTGAGGAAACAATGAGAAGTCTCAAAATGGGCGCACAGCTGGGGAAAGGGGGGAGGGCTGTTGGGCACTTGGGGCTGAGGCTGGGGGGGAGGGGGGAGAGGGTGGGTGGGGTGCATGGGCCAGGGCAGAGTTGAGGCATGTAGGCTGGGGAACGAGAGGGGAGAGTGGGTTGCATGTGCATGTTGAGGGAGGGGTGCTGGCGGAGGGGGGGGGGGGTGATGGCGCGCAAAGGTCAGGTGGTGGGGACAATAAACGATCGCTTGCAGAACCTTATTGGAATGATGTACGAGAAGAGTAGAATGAAGCGAGCCAAATACTGGTACCATGGCCCATCAAATCCCTTCAACGCAACCATGACAGTGGACAGCACCAACACAGCCACAAAGAGCACCTTGGTGAGGCGGTTTACCTCTAAATCAAGCAAACCCACCTGTTGGCACACATACAGATTGAAGGTAGTTCCTTTGTTATTAAAGTAATCAAATAGCTCTTCAATTGGCACAGCTTAATGAGGAAAAGGCATCGATCTACCACAACATACGAAGACGATGAGAAAGAGTTTTAGGGCTAAACACTTTTTTTTGGAGGGGGTGAGGGGAGGTGAGGATGATTGGGATGGAAAACTAAAAACAAAACGATAAAAAAACAAACTCCGAGCCTTATTGTGAGGATGTGATGTATTCATGACGCTGCGGGTTTCCTTTCCAGTGTAGACAACCACGCCAACCACCATGCCTGTGTAAAAACAATTAAATATCAACCACAATCACACAATCTAATATCTGAAGTGAATTTTGTTTTTTTTACTCTGCTGCGTATGGTGATGTAACCGGATATTTAAAAGAAACTTTGCGTTTAGATGATCTGTAGCGAGAGGTGGTGAAAGGAAAGATTTTGTACCAGAGGCAACCACCGTGCTCGCCCAGAGCGTGTTCTCAATGCTCAAACTCTCCGATATAGTCGGGTTCACATCATCCTGGAAACCAGAAAATGGTGAAGGGAGGAGTGAAATTACTAATTGTACAAATAATAGCAACAATGACAGCAAATTACTGCGTGGATGAAAGATTAGGGACAGTCACATTAAAATGTCACTGTTGTACAGCATCATAAAATGCAGTGGAAGCCCACTTTATGGGGGAGTGTAGGTGAATATTTCTGAACATCTCTTGCAACATGATTGATGTGCAACCACGCAAGTCTTTCAGCGGATTGGTGTCCGATTTACGATGGATAAAGGGTTTATCCTTCACACCAGAGAAGCGATGGACAAAGAATGATCAGTTTTGTGATCACGTCTTGATGTTTCTACCTAATGATGTCTCAGGACTTGGCAGGATAGCCCAGAGGTAAGCACACTCGCCTCCAAGCTATCGAGCCTGGGTTTGAATCTGGACTCAACTATAAACCGTCTTCCGGCACATGCTGCAAGGGTCCTGACAAACAGAGGGGTGGTGTGGGGAGAGGTGCCTGCCACACATCCACACTGTTTGGATGGCCATTACTTGTTAAGAACTACGTTGTAGCTGG
This sequence comes from Eptatretus atami, assembly GCA_035128595.1. Lineage (NCBI taxonomy): Eukaryota > Metazoa > Chordata > Myxini > Myxiniformes > Myxinidae > Eptatretus > Eptatretus atami. Next base: position 128,400,714 of record CM068960.1, on the reverse strand, counting down.
CAGGATAGATATCTACATTAAATATGTATTCTAATCGTTTCAGTCTGCGAAGAAGCACCCATCAACTACTACACTGCTAACCACAGTCAGTCAGTCTACATCAGCTTTCGAAGCCTTTGTTGGTAAATTGCCAGCCAAGCTCAACCAAGCACCGCACGCACGCACACACCACCCTTAGGAGAAAGAAATCAATCCACGGACGCATTTATAGCTCCTTGGTGGCCATCAGTGTGGAATGGATTCCCCTCAGGAGACGAGCTGGCAGGCTGTACCCTCTTGCTGTTTCTTAGGCAATGCCATGTATCACAAAGTCGGCTATCCCTCTGATGGATATCAAAATTGGGGACAGATCTGCTTACAGCTGGTAGACGTTAAAGATCCAGCTGTCTGTCTTTCATGAAGAGTAGGTGCAGCATTGTTGGGCACCCTGAACAAAGTCCAAATTCCTGCCCCAAACAGTTCCAATTGAATAGCAAGCTGCTTCATAAAAGACCTCACACAGTACCTTCTGTGGAGAGCCCCAAAAGTGGGATTGAGGCCATTGAAGGTGGTACAGTAGTTACACGAACAACCACCTTCAATAGCCTCAATTAGTAGTCGGAGTGGTGGTAGTAGTCGTAGATTATGGCTCAACAGGAACTGCAGATCGATGTTATTTTTAATTTTGGGGTTATTTATTTATTTATTCGTAAGCAGCCTGTGGCTGCTTGGCTGCATCATTTTCTGGGGGTGCGGTTATGTGGCTGAGGCAATATCCCATTACCAGCATGCTGCTACTCATTTTGACGACCTCGGAAGGATGACGGGCTGAGTCAACCCACCTGGTATTAATTCAACAGCCCGACAGGGGCTTGAACTCAAGACCCTCGGATCTTAAGCAAGCCACCATAACCGTTAAGCCTACTCCAGGCTTATTTTTGGGGTAATGGCATAGTGATGTGTGTGTGTGTGTGTGTGTGTGTGTGTGTGTGTGTGTGTGTGTGTGTGTGTGTGTGTGTGTGTGTGTACTGTTTTGGAAGGGGTGGCGTGGAGGCGGTTGGGGGTGGAGGTGGGAAAGAGAATCTTGGTCTAAAGTTTAGCTCGGTCACGTGATTGTACTGAGACTACGTTGCACTGATAAATACCAAAATAGTATCATCTAACAGCAGCTAAGTACCATTATCAGTTTTAGCATCTAAAAATTACCAACACCCCCACACCTCTTAGCGGTTAGGTTGGTGGCTTGGGATCCTAGGGTCCTGAGTTCAAGCCCCCTTGGCTGCTAAACTAACGCCAGGGGGTTGACTTCGCCTGTCATCCTTTTGAGGATGAGTACCAGTGTAGCAGCCAAAAAGGCTGCACATGAAGGGAAGGGGTATCAACGGATTGATTAAATATGGTGTTGGTGTGGCACAGCCATGATGGGCTGGCTGAATGGCCTCCTCCTGTGCCTTAATTCCTTAAATTACCAAAAAAATAAAATAAAATTACATTACACCTCCCCTCGCCTCACCTCCCCAAAGAAGGTCATCAAGGAATATCTCCTTTATATCTTTCATTGGACAAGACCTACCGGTACATGTGATTGCATAAACTTCACATATTTTATCCCCAGTAGACCAATGTGACAATTCCATATGCAAGTGAGCAAGACAGGTTATTGATACCCGAGTGAAAGTGCCCACGAAGCTGTGGATGTCCATCTGGGGTTTCTCAGCATACACATTGGCACGAATTGAGACGAGCTCCTGCAGAAAAGAAAAATGCAATGTGAACATACCTGCTAGCGGTAGTAAATCCATTTTATCAGTGGTAGATCGACAAAAACTGGGGATTTATTTTGAGAGACTTTGGCACATAAAATGCTGGCAGAAGCATCGATCACAAAGTATAACCTAAAAAGCACAAAACTGCCATCCCTCTTACAGAACCTGCTCATATACCCCACCCACAAGAATCTGCATCTGCTGTTCTCTTCTTTCTGGCCTTTCCTTCTCCCATCACCACCACAACCTCCTCCTCCTCCTCCTCCTCTTCCTCCTGAGATCTGTAATATTTTATTGGCTGATATCCTTTGTCTTTATCTGCCAGTACGACTCCTCTGTTTCTCACGAATCGACCTGCTTTCCTCTGCCCTGCTGTTAGTGCTGACCTGTTTGTTCTCCTGTTGGATCACCTCTTCCACAACTCTTGAACTTTGACAAAACAAAAACAAAACCTAGCGATGCAACATGTAGCTGGAAATCTCCAGCATGCTCACCGTGACAGTAGGCAGCCGTTGTGTGCAGGTAACAGCCAGCCGCAGCTTCCAGTCGGTCTCACCATCCAGCTGATCGGTCCTGATGAAGCACGAGCCTAGAGGCCACGAGGCAATAAGATTTTTTTTGTGTTTTATGTTGTTGGTTATTGCCCCTGTCGGAATCAATAATATAACCTAATGATAATTCTCTAAACAGAGAACAAACAAAGCAGACATAAGTTTTGTTTCCTTGAACGCAAAGGTAACATTTCCAAAGTTGAATACAAATAACTCTCAGCAAGTCAGGACCAGTTGGTTATGAGCAGAGTCATCACAAAACGAATCAGCAAAGCCCAAGTAGATTTCTGCTTTTATTGTCAAAGAGACCCTAGGGAGAGCAAGCCTTTGTTAATGAGCACATTTTACAACCCAATTAGGACCCCTGAAACAAAACTTCGATTCAAGCCCAACAACACCAACA
>CM068960.1:128382680-128393967 GCA_035128595.1 Eptatretus atami | reverse complement strand
AAATAAAGGTGATCAAACCTCTGCACTTAAAAAGGGAAGAAGTGCAGCAATTGCCACAAAACCTTCAACATGCAGCTCCATATGAGGTTCGACCATCATTCAAACAATTCTGCGACTTTGGGGATTAAGCTTTGCACAAAAACATGATCAATTGAAAATATAAAGTACCAACTGTGAAAGCCATACATTGACATTTGTTCAGCCTGCCTTTCCCACACAGATTTTTCCACCCTCACGACGCGATATCACAAAGTACTACGAACCTCAAATTGCACGCCCCTTCAACAAAGCCGACAAGCGTCGGCCGCGTACAGAAAGCACCGTTATTGTAAACGTTTTATGGGAAGATCATTTTGCGATTAAAAATGTCAGTGTCAATGCTGCAATATAATTACCCATGGCGTGAGCAGTCCCATAATTACGCCTTGACGGCATTAGATGCATCGTGTAATATCAGAGATAACGGGGGCACAGAATATATTGTTAAACAGAGCGGTGCATGACGGTGCTTGTCAATAGTCATTATGGTTATACCCAATTCAAATGACTCATTGCTATCCGGCCCACAAATCGTGGCTAAAACAATAACAGAACTGTCCCTTTAATCAAAAGCAATTTCTAAAACTCATGTCCGACTCTAATATGACAGGCAAATTAGTGCAAATGTCAATTCGGAATGTCTTTGGTAATTTTAGATTCGTTATTGTTTCCATTAAAACCGTAATTGTTCTGCTAAAATGGAGTCACATTTACAACACGACGGCGAAGCTCCGATGCACAAAGAGAAATAATAAATAAATAAATTTCAGATTGCGTCTCATGTCATAGCAGCAGAAAAAAGGATTTGGGGTCGAGTTTTTGTTCGTCGTGGAAACGATTTTTGCAACGCACAACAAAACATGTCAAAATGGATAAACAAACGAGACTTCAACCAAACCGACAAAGTTTCACCGCAATGTATTAAAATGATAAACATTCACGAAATACACCCGTTATCAATCAACTCAAGGTGATGACAACGGTTTTACCCAGTTATCAAAAGTCCAATTCGATGGAATAGCTGACAAATGCTATTCGTGGGAATTTCCAATATGACGAGTTGAGGTCATTGCGATGACCATCCTACATTGTAGAACTTTACAAAAAAAAGTTACCAAAATAAAAACGATCCTTTTAAATCAGGTAGAGATAAGCATGCCCTTTAAATATACCATTCATTAAAAATAAATAAAATAAACAAACATTGATGGCTCAGCTCCTTATAACCTCACCTTTTCAACAATGACGAGATCACCAACTTGAATGTCTGAGCTTTTTACATTAACAATTCCTGAAACAACACAAGGAAAGGGACGTTATATTGCAGACAGAAATTCATGTGACCAGGAAGGCTTCACCACAGATGCTAGGAGGCAACCATGCTACCGTTAAAACAGGGATGAGGAGCGGTGTATGATGGGGTGTGATTATCGAGGCGATGCGGGCTGTTTGCAGAAACCTCTTGTAGTGAGTTTGCTGTACAGCTGAGAATTCATCTCCTTGTCTCGTTTGAATCGCCGAAACTCATCTAGGGCTTCACGACACATCGTCGTGGCCAAAACAAACCCCTACAGGACACACAGGAGAGTGGAAAACTCGAAGCATATACACGTCACTATAGAACTTGAGAGTTGCCACAAAAATTCTTTATAAAATAAAACAAATTAAACTACAGCTTTAAGAAAAGCTGTTCTCAATTGGAAAAGACATTTTGTGTTGACAAGATGAGGAAGGGAAGGAAGGAGGAGGAAGAGAGGAAAATTGGCAGAAATATTATATTGTGTTATACTAACCAGTGGTGACCAGTATGTGTACAAGTAACCAATTTTCAATTCTTGTATAAACTGGGAGCAGGAAACGATGAGGAAGTAAAGATTGAGGAAGAACTTGAACTGCTGGAACAACACCTAAACAAAAGGCAAATCGGAGAAAGAGCAATTAAGGTGCATATGATGACGTGGAAGAGCAGTACCATGACCCAAAAGGTTGAAACACAAACTGATTTCAGTTGAGAAGATCCATATTTAAACAGACACCATCAATTAATATAGCTGTGTAACTATAGCATAGTAGAACAAGGATGTTCGTCAGAAATTGGATTCAAGAGGCCGTAACTTGGTGAACAACCCAGCTACACAACCCCATCCGCCACCCACTCTTGCATGTGACAGCTTCCAGGTAACAATCCTCACAAACGGTACTAAAGACAACATACAAAGTATGCTGATAAAAAGGTCATTCTACAGGGTGGCCATGAAGTCTGGAAACATAGGAAAATATACATTATAAATGGTTTATAGACATTACATGACAATACATGATGTTGTTGCGGACTCGGGTCGGGGTGGGGGGGGGGGCGAGAATACCACGAGGGGGGAAGCCACCTCGGGTTCCACCAGACTCTCCGGAATTGCAGGCCGTCGCACATGAATAACTTCGTGATGCGGCGGGTCGCAAATCGACCACATGACTTCGGGTCCTCCATCGAATGAATACTGTTTACCGAATGGTCACATGATCTAATTACCGGGGGATACGCCCTCGGTACGCCTTGTTCAAACCGGATCACCTTACCGGATCAGATGCAGCCGAGCGTAACTGCCCAAGGACGTACCGGCTAGAAAAACAGATCATTGGGGGATAACGTCCCGGCTAGGCTGGGATACGAACCATGCTGGACCAATGAAAAGAAAGATGAAAGAGAAGAGAGAGAGGTGAGAGAGAGAGAGAGAGAGAGAGGAGAGAGAGAGAGAGAGAGAGGAGAGAGAGAGAGAGAGTGAGAGAGAGAGAGGTGAGAGAGGTGAGAGAGAGAGAGAGGTGAGAGAGGTGAGAGAGAGAGAGGAGAGGTGAGAGAGGTGAGAGAGAGAGAGGTGAGAGAGAGGTAGAGAGAGAGGTGAGAGAGAGGTGAGAGAAGAGGGTGAGAGAGAGAGAGAGAGAGAGAGAGAGAGAGAGAGAGGTGGAGAGAGAGAGAGAGAGGTGAGAGAGAGAGAGAGAGAGGTGAGAGAGGTGAGAGAGAGAGAGGTGAGAGAGAGAGAGAGGTGAGAGAGGTGAGAGAGAGAGAGGTGAGAGAGAGAGAGAGGTGAGAGAGAGAGAAGAGAGAGGTGAGAGAGAGGAGGTGAGAGAGAGAGAGAGGTGAGAGAGAGAGAGGTGAGAGAGAGAGAGAGGTGAGAAAGAGAGAGAGAGGTGAGAGGAGAGAGAGAGAGGGGTGAGAGAGAGAGAGAGGTGAGAGAGAGAGAGAGGTGAAGAGAGAGAGGTGAGAGAGAGAGAGGTGAGAGAGGAGAGAGGTGAGAGAGAGAGAGAGGTGAGAGAGAGAGAGAGGCGAGAGAGAGAGAGAGGGGTGAGAGAGAGAGAGAGAGAGAGAGAGAGAGAGAGAGAGAGAGAGAGAGAGAGAGAGAGAGATGAGAGAGAGGTGAGAGAGAGTGAGGAAGAGAGAGGTGAGAGAGAGAGAGGTGAGAGAGAGAAGAGGTGAGAGAGAGGGGTGAGAGAGAGAGGTGAGAAGGAGAGAGGTGAGAGGAAGGTGAGAGGTGAGAGAGAGGAGGTGAGAGAGGAGAGAGAGGTGAGAGAGAGAGAGGTGAGAGAGAGAGAGAGGTGAGAAGAGAGAGAGAGGTGAGAGAGAGGAGAGGTGAGAGAGAGAGAGAAGAGAGAGAGGTGAGAGAGGAGAGAGAGAGAGGTGAGGAGGAGAGAGAGAGGTGAGAGTGAGAGAGAGAGAGGTGAGAGAGAGAGAGAGAGAGGTGAGAGAGAGAGAGAGAGGTGAGAGAGAGAAGAGGTGAAGAGAGTGAGAGAGGAGAGAGAGAAGAGAGAGGTGAGAGAGAGAGGAGAGGTGAGAGAGAGAGGGTGAGAGAGAGAGAGGTAGAAAGAGAGAGAGAGAGGTGAGAGAGAGAGAGAGAGGGAGAAGAGAGAGAGAGGTGAGAGAGAGAGAGGTGAGAGAGAGAGAGAGAGAGGTGAGAAGAGAGAGAGAAGGAGAGGGGAGGAAGAGAGAAGAGAAGAGGTGAGAGAGAGAGAGAGGTGAGAGAGAGAGAGGTGAGAGAGGAGAGAGGTGAGAAGAGAGAGAGAGAGAGAGAGGTGAGAGAGAGATGAGAGGTGAGAGAGAGAGAGAGAGGTGAGAGGAGAGAGGAGGGGTGAGAGAGAGAGAGAGAGATGAGAGAGAGGTGAGAGAGAGGTGAGAGAGAGGTGAGAGAGAGGTGAGAGAGAGAGAGAGGTGAGAGAGAGAGAGGTGAGAGAGAGGTGAGAAAGAGAGAGGTGAGAAGAGAGGAGTGAGAGGAGAGAGAGAGAGGTGAGAAGAGAGAGAAGAGGTGAGAGAAGAGAGGTGAGAGAGAGAGAGGTGAAGAGAGAGAGAGAGGGTGGAGAGAGAAGAGAGAAGAGGTGAGAGAGGAGAGAGAGAGAGGTGAAGAGAGGAGAGAGAGAGGTGAGAGGTGAGAGAGAGAGAGGTGAGAGGAGGAGAGAGAGAGAGGTGAGAGAGGAGAGAGAGGAGGTAGAGAGAGAGAAGAGAGGGGAGAGAGGAGAGAGGAGAGAGAGAGGAGGTGAGAGAGAGAGAGAGAGAGAGAGGTGAGAGAGGAGAGAGAGAGAGGTGAGAGAGGAGAGAGAGAGGGGTGAGAGAGGAGGAGAGAAGAGGGGAGAGGAGAGAGAGAGAGGTGAGAGAGGAGAGAGAGAGAGAGAGAGAGGTGAGAGAGAGAGAGTGGAGGAGAGAGGAGGGGGAGAGGGTGGAGAGAGGTGTGAATAGTGAGATAGGGGGGGGGGAGGAGAGAGAGAGAGAGAGAGAGAGAGAGAGAGGAGAGAGAGAGGAGAGAGAGAGAGAGAATGAATGATGAGGGAGTGAGAGTAGACATACAATACATTCCTTTTTTGAGTTCCCTCCTGGTTTCACCAGTAGTCAGTAGATATGTCAAAAAAGATGTTGACTTCCGGAAGAAAGCATGAAAATTTGTATATAGGGGTTTTTGAGTATGCTGAATCATTTCTAACGGATCCACGCTGGCAAACCAAGGGATCACACTCAAAATCAAGAAATCAAAGATGGCCGCCCTGCGTATTGCCGATTTTGATATTTCGTCAGAACTTTGGTTCTATTTGACATAAAAACATGATCTTGGTGCCGATTTATAGGTTTTTAGGGTCAAAGAATTCAATGAGATGCCTTAAAATACCATAAATGTGATTGGAACAAAATCCAAGATGGCTGTCCTCGTTAGGTAATGCAAATATCAATCTCGTTTTTTTTTTCTGTTTGGCATAGAACATGATCTTATGGCTAAATATAGGTTTTTAGGGACAAGAAATTCAATAAAGTATTTTTTATTACTATAAAATGTGTCAGTAGGAAGATCCAGTTACACTTTTAACAAATTTCGATGAACTATTGAGAGCAATATTGTTCACACTCATAATTCACAAAGAATAGAGATGTACACTTGTCATTTTTTTCCATTATTGGGAATGTGCAGGAATAAACGGTTTTACTGATATAATACCAAACTAGATGAATGAGTTTATGTTATTTACAAATGTCAAAAAAGGAACTTAATCTAGGACACTGTCCACGTCTGCACATTGTCACCAACAAAACACAGCTGTGTGCACGGGAGGCTTGCTTTAGCACACTGGCATCTTCCTGTGCACCGTTTTTTACATGCACACTTAATAAGTTCTCTGCAGCCCTTTGATGCTTCTGGCAGGGTACTCCATAAGGGCACCAGATTCGCTCACTGTCGAGTTGCCACCCCCACTCGGAAGGACTTGGAAGTGTTGGATTGGCCTCCATGCCTGACCCCAGACGTATCCTGCTTGGTAAGCAGCACGCTTTACATGTTTGTAGAAGTGCTGCACGTGACGGTGGGATGTTCTCCAGCTTCTGATTACAGTAGGAGAAGAGATGCTTCCTGGCTTCATTCACATCAGTGAGTTGTGACGTGCGAGAGTACAGCAGAACCACATATCTTTCGAGTTCCTTCAGGTCAGCTTCTGTAACTTCATCGGGAGTAGCAGACAGCGTAGAAATACTTCAGTGATGTCTGGAAGTGATTTCCATACTTCCCAAGTGGTATTCTTACCGACGGAGCTCAATGAAGACACCGTGTCACATCCTGATATTGGCGTGCATAAATGGGAGGCCTCTGCAGTAATCATTGCCAAGCTCACTGGCAATGACATGTGCTCCAATATACCGAAAGTGTGCACCATGGCCAAAAGCTAACCAAAGTTCACAATCTTCCATGCTGATTGCAGTCACAAGGCTAGAACTAAGACGTCCGTGTCAGTAGGCGTGCACCATGATCCTCTTCATGCCATTGGTGTAGGCATGGAAGCAGTGAAGCATCATTCGGTAGTCTGCTTCTTCGTGTGAACATGGTTGAAGCCCAGAAACATCAAGTGTTGCAGAGGAGGCAACATTCTGACTTTCGTTGTGACCAGCATCTTCCCTGGCACTGTTGATTCAGATTCGATAACAGTGGCTAGAAATCTGAAGAGCTCAGTCTTGTTGCCGTCAACACGCAAGAAGCTTTTCCAGTTGTGTGGAAGTCGTGTTTTCTCGGAAACTCGAAGAGCTTCTCCAGTACCTCGGCCCTCTCTGGTGTGTGCTTTGAGACTGTCGGCCTTTATAGGCATCCCACACAACATCTACAAGTTGCCTCTTGAGATATGGAACAAAGAACAACTGCATAGTCTTTGAATGTTCTCACGTTTGTTGTGGCAGTCTTCAGATCCAATGTGTGGACGAGAGCAGCCCCGTCAAAGATCTTCACATCCACATCAGTGGTGTTCTGTGGACGTTGGGCTAGTGGTTCCAAACACTTCAGCAATTCAGCTTTTTCTCCGAGTCGCATCATGTTATTTTCAGCCAGAGAGGTGGCCAAGAGTGGTTCTCATGCTGGAAGAAGATGTCCATTACACCATTTCGTGCTTGGCAAGAGATGTACATTCTAGAAAATAGTTGCAGGTCACTCTTCATGTTTGACAATTTGGACTTCTTCATTGAGGGCACTTTCCGCTCTCCAGCTTGAACAATTGAAGATTGTTCTTTGGAACAGTTTCATAGAGTGAGTGCTTCTCCATCTTCATAGCCCGAATCAACAATGTTTTGTATTGATTCTTTCCTATTTCCTCTGCTTCCGAGATGTTTTTGATGACTTCATCAGCCATGATGACCTTTGTGTCCAGTGTGAGGAGATCAGTGCTCGTTTCTGTGAAGGGATTACCAAGCTCATCATAACATCTATCACGCTTTGTACATTTGAGGCAAATCTCTTTTTGTGTGGTCAATGTTTGCTCATGATGTCGGTTGTCATGGGTTTCCTTATGAGATAGGTCACTTCAACATCATGTATGATCCTGGCCATCTCAGGACCAGCAATCAACCATCGCTTGAGGGCTGATTCATTTTCAGTGATGCCAATTATCCCACATCTCCTTTCAGCACAGCATTAAGCTGCTCATGCACATGGTCATGTGCCATCATGGAGAAGCAATGGGTGGTCTTTTGGGTTACAAAATGACCTTCTCTGAATTATTTGTAAACACCTGGGCATTCATGTTGTAGCCGCATTAAATCTCGCACATGAACTGGTAACCACTTGGCATAGTGGAAGTGATCCATGGCAAACATCCAAGGCACTATTCTCCCAGGGTGCTAATGTATAGCTCAAAGTTTCCTTCACGCTGTGATTGCATGAACTGAAGGAAGAGAACTTCAAGGTTGAATGTTTTGCTCCAGTATCGAAACTGGGGATGCTGAGTCTCCATGAGTGTGCACCAGTCATTGAATGACATCGCTGGATTTGCTTCTGCCTCAACTTCCATTTTGTAGGAATTGTATGCTTGGTTACGCAAGCAAAAAAGTGCAGCAGCTGTTACTTGATGAGCCCACTGAGAACGGGCTGTGAACGATCCCTTCTTGAGAGCATCACCTCTACCATCAGTTGTAACGTTTGCAGTCATCACACTCACCCATCCACTGCCATCTAGCCAGTCTCCTAGAACTTTGAGCAAGGCCTCTCGATATGCAAACCGCCATCATCACCACGAACTTGTCTTCCCCGTAGGTTTCTGGCCAGGTCCACTGTATCTTCTTGGCAATTACAAACAGTGGTTGATCAACGGTCAATATTGGGACTTGTCCAGGATGTACAAGTTCTGTAGCTTGAGCGATTACATCCATACACGCTTTACCATCGCCAGAGAATGAGCATTTTCTCGAAATAATGGCATGAGTCCAGATATTGCTGGTGGTCTGGGCAGGAATCTTGTGATGCTGCGAAATGTGCCGACCAAGAAATATCATCATCTGCATTCAGTTCAGGTTTCTTCAAAAGATTTTCAACTGAGCTTGCCCAAGCTAACTGCATGTCGTCTGAATCAACTGGAGACTTTCTGGAACAGCTTGTCCCTCTGTCTTGTGTGGAGTAGGGCTATCATCTGGGAAAGCAGCCGTGGGACAGTCATGTATGACTCCATAATTGGCTTCATCTTCCTTGTTCTTGGCATGTTCTTGTCAATGATAGGGGTCTTCTGAAGCTCTGTGCCTGCACATTCATAGTAACATGCTGTGTGAGAGAGATGGCGTTCCATGGAATGCAGTTTGCACTGAAGTGGATGAAGGATTGTGGTCGATGTTGTCCAGATTGCCTGTTGTGAAAAGATCCTTTCTCAGGACTCTGGGGTACACAACTCCAACATCTTAAAAAGAGGCCAATGCACTGTTTGCTACATCAGTTGCTATCTGTTGTACTCGGTCATAAGATACAGACAACCCTTTCTCAAAAAGGGTGTCGATCAAGTCACGCTTTCGGGTCTTATTGTGGATCAGCAACCCATGTACAGAGGGAGTCTAGTTTCACGTTCCAGGCTGTGCCGAGTCGTTGGAGCAGTGGCTTCTCTTCTACTACTTTTGATTGTGTTGAATGTAATCAATTCAACTATGGATATTGCAGCTGTTTTCACAACATGGTTGTTTTCCATCTGATTTTTTATGTTTGTACCGCAAGTACCATCTGAACCAACGCCATCAAGGAGGCCGTGTTGTCATCATACTGCTCGTCTGTCAGTGATCCTGTGAACGTTATAGTGCTTCTGAAATATCTCATTCCTGATTATATTACAGCTCTCATAAACAACAGCATCACTCACAGTCCCGTTTCTTTGCCTCCAACAATGTTTCTCCAACGTCATCCTTGAATGTCAGCACGACCTCATACTTGCTTTTATGCGCTTCCAAGTCAGGAATTTGTGCAAGAATCTTTTCTTCAAACGAGTTGAGTTTTGCGCTCTGGCATATCGCTACCAAGTTGCTGAAGTCGTGACCTGTAGAGTCGTACAAGGCTTGACAGCTTAAAAAGTGTTCAGCGTGCTCTTCTTCTTGTCGAGACCCTTCAATATAGGATACCAATTCGGCAAAGGTATAGACTCAGGCATTAGATGTGGATCTTCCTTCTGAGCCTCTCTCCTGACAAGTGTGCGGTGTCTATTGCATAAGGCAGTCAAACACTGTTTGTGGTATACAGCATCTATTGCGGTCATATCACCTGAGGACAGCTTGGCAAGCAGTCGGGTATCACGAAGCTCTGTTGCCATTTTTCAAACATTTGCGTCTATCTGTGCTGTAGCAGCTCTATGATAACCTTCCTCCACTTTGTCGTCACAAGAAGCAGGACAGGCTTTTGTCAGTTTGAATGGAGGAACCAGGGAATGCCCCTCGTAGTCTGCCTTTGAGTGAGAAGTCTCAGTCTCTCTTACTTTGGCTATCTTCTTGCGGGCACGCTCAACTTTCTCTTTGCTAAACTTCATGTGGCATGTTTTGTGCATTTTGCATTGTGCTGGGAAAGAGTTGCAGCTATACCTTGGCCGTCATCCAAACGTGACAAATTTATGTCCATTGGCAGGGCACCAAGTGAGTGTAGCTCCTGGATATGTTCAGCTATTGTATCATAAGCTCGGGACTGATGGGCATCCTTGGATTGAGATGGGTCTCTCAGCGGTTCCGATGAACGTTTTTGACATAGGGCACAAAGTGTCCAATCTGTTTCGGGCAAAACCACATCAGAAGCACTGTCCAGCTTTATTTTCTTGGTTGCCATATTAGTCTATTCTACGTCAGGTTAGTTACAAGTAGGCATGCACCTTGGAATGGTCACCATCTTTCCTGAAAGAAAGTGAAATCTGTTATATTTATATAACTGAGATATCTACATCAAATATTTCAGTTTTAGTCATACAATATGTAGCCTAATCAGATTAATGTTCTGAAAATGAAACAAATTTACAGATTAATGACCAATTCTGAAAATAAAAACAAACCATCAGATTAATGGCAAGTTCTGAAAACAAAATAAAACATTAGAATAATGAAATGATATACATGTATGGTCTTCCTGAGAAGTAAACAAAATAAAGTTAATTCATTGAATTGTTCACCCTATGTGTTAAGTGTTTTGATGACTTTCGTGGATCTTGTTCTGAATACAATAATTTAAGCTACGTAATTGAATTTCTGTCCCTAAAAACCTATATTTAGCCATAAGATCATGTTCTATGCCAAACAGAAAAAAAAACAACGAGATTGATATTTGCATTACCTACAGAGGACAGCCATCTGGATTTTGTTCCAATCACATTTATGGTATTTTAAGGCATCTCATTGAATTCTTTGACCCTAAAAACCTATAAATCGGCACCAAGATCATGTTTTTTATGTCAAATAGAACCAAAGTTCTGACGAAATATCAAAATCGGCAATACGTAGGGCGCCATTTGGATTTCTTGATTTTGAGTGTGATCCCTTGGTTTGCCAGCGTGGATCCGGTTAGAAATGGATTCAGCATACTCAAAAACCCCTATATACATTTTTCATGCTTTCTTCCGGAAGTGAACATCTTGGCCTCATATTCTACATATCTACTGGACTACAGAGAGGACTATAGGTTTGCTCTCCATCTGTTCGTCTGTGTCATCTGTGATTTTTCACACTTTTTTCCCATACCCTGGAACATATTCAACTGAAGCTTGGTACACAGATTTATGATGATAAGTTACAGAAGATGTAGGAGTTTCAGGGCATTTCATCAATTTTTCAGTGTTATGCCCTTTTTGACATTAAAAAAAACATCACATCGGAAGGGCACATGTAATGCAAAGCAATTCTCACTGGTTGTTTTTTCTTTTTTGTAAACACTGTCGAGGCTCCTATGAGAGCTAACACACAGAACATACAAGGGGAGCAGGAGACAAGAGGGGTGGGAGAGGGAAGGAAAAAAAACAG
>CM068960.1:128339550-128382538 GCA_035128595.1 Eptatretus atami | reverse complement strand
GGTGGGTTTGGGGTGGATTAAAGGGGGTAGAAAAGATTGAGGTTTTGGATGGGGGAAGATGAGGTGGTGATGAGCAGTTGTTTTGAAGGCCTGGAGGGAAGAATGGGATTGAAGAGAGTGGGAGTTTGTTCCAAAGGCAGAAAAAAAAGAGGAATGAAAGAGTGAAGGTGTGCAGCGATTCTTCATTTTGGTAGTTTTACCAGAAGAGGGCTGTTGGGGGACCTTGAGCGCCCTGCGGCAAAATCTGCAAGTGATGGGGTAAAATCTACGAGTGTCGGAGTAAAATCCGCGAGTGTTTTGTCATTATTGCAATGGAGACAAGGGGGATAACGTTATTGGTTCGCAGCGGTTCCTGGTTAATGAGAAAGACCACAAATGGCGACATCACCAAAGTCGGGGAATTGGTACAATGGGGACAAGGGGGACAAGAGGGATGACATTATCAGTTCGTGGCGGTTCCTGTTTCATAAGAAAGGCCGCAAATGGTGACACCACCAAAGTCGGGGAATTGGTACAATGGGGACAAGGGGGATGACGTTATCAGTTCGTGGCGGTTCCTGGTTCATAAGAAAGGCCACAAATGGTGACACACCAAAGTCGGGAATTGGTACAATGGGGACAAGGGGGATAACGTTATCGGTTCGCGGCGGTTCCCGATTCATGAGAAAGGCTGCAAATGGCGACACACCAAAGTTGGGGAATTGGTACAATGTGGACAGGGGAAAGGGGGGGGGGTAACGTTATCGGTTTGTGGCGGTTCGTGGGACAAAGGGGAAAGTTTTTAAAGTTTAAAATGTTTTCGGCCACGAACGTACGATTGCAGTTTCATAAAGATGTCTACAAATAAAATAAAAAACCCACAACACCAGGTACTGTTTCAAATTTATTGAAGAATGCATTTTAAAGTCTCTTAACTATGAATGGTGAGTGTCAGGATCGGTCCCATACAGCCCTTGCTGCACGTCCCGCCTGGCACGCAGGAACATTATCTCTCGCTCAACCACACATACCTGGAGCCATTAATTGAATGCGGTTGGGATCAGATATATACATTTTTTTTTTTTTTTTGCATATACATGCTCTTCTACTCAAAACTCTGCATACGTTCCGACAATTCCCTTTGCTTTGCTCTTCTGCACCTCTTTCACAACAGGCATCCCCCATCATTGGAGACAATCAATCTCACCCCAACTCACCAAAAAAAAGCTCGGTACCAACATTGAACATGTAAAAATACACCAATGAGCCTTCTTCCCATCATTAGCAAAGAATTTGAATCAATAATTGCAGCCAACATTGGTTGGGATCTTAAAATTCAGATCAGTTCGGTTTCAATGCCATCCACAACACGTTAATAAACATGTTCCTGTTGCTACATCAAGGATAAATGGACAACTACAAGCATGAGACAAGAGCAGTCTCATCAGACATTTTCCAATGTTTGACACTATAGGGCAGTCAGTCATGTTCATAAACATGTCCACTAATGGCATCTGGGATCGACTTCCTCAATATTTTTGCAATTTCCTCCTTCGATGCAAACATCATGTTGCTCTGGATCATCATCATAATCATGTAGCATATTTCTTCCTGCTCTATTCTGAGAAGCTGCTATATGCCCCAAAGAATTGTCTTAGGTCCAATCCCATTCCTCGTTTACATCAATGACCTCTCTGGAAAATCCTCGACACCACTTCACAAATGGATGCCCAATGTAACAGACCATTTCCCATCCCAGATACAGGCTGGCTGCAACTGCATCCCTGTCGTTTTGTTTACATTAAATATTTTTAAATGAGCTTAAAGGCCGAACCAAAGAGAAAGCTAAATTTCTATGCTAATACCTGTACAGGAGGTTTGTAGAATTAACCCACCAAACAGTGCACAGTTACAATATTTGAACAAACACCACAAACAATTCATGATGTGTACAAACCCGCCTCTTTTTCACACTACCGACACGTCTCCTGTTGGGATTTAGAAGAGCATCTTCAGCATGGTGGAACAACTGCCGTTCAGTTATAACCCAACAAAGTTGTGCCACCTTGATTTTCCAAAACAATGAATGGTACACAATGACATAATTGCAAAGCAAGTCCACATGTTACTTTAACCGGAAATGTTAAATGTGCACACAAGTGCCAACAAGGAGTTGTTACAAGTCACACCAATAGTGAATGCACAAACCATACCATGACAGCTTACCCCAGGGATGAAAGTGACGATGTTGTATTTCTGATTTTTGATGGCATTTCGGGGATACTTCTCCTCGCTCTTCTCGGGATGACCCAGCCACACGGTGCGAGGCCGTAGTTCCCGACGCCGACAACAAGGCCAACAGCCACATCCGCAGCAGCTGGAGAGAAAAACACAACCCTCAGGAACGTTATAAAAGATTGTTCAAATCACTTGGCAAATTCTTTACCGAATCAAACTAGTCCAGTTGCCAGGTTGAGTACCTTGTTGTTGCGAGAAGTGTATTGTTTTTTGATGGTTTCGTACTCGCATGGGTCTATAGAAAAATTTAGCTTGGTTGCCGGAGTGGCAACTTGGGGAACTCCGATAATTTGCATAAATCCAAGATGGCCATCGCGGACGGAGGTGGAAAATAACTTTTCAACCAATCAACCTACAATCAGTGTGATACATTTTTTTCCGTATAATTTCGAGGTGAGGATCGATTTCTGAGGTCAGTGTGTGGTTCGGGGTCAAATTCAGGGTCAAAGGTCAAGTTCAATGTCATTTTTGGACTATTGAGGGGTTTAAAACGTTTGACCCCTGCATCAACTGCAGATCACTCCTACTCAATAGTTGATGAACGATCCCATTGATTCTAATATCACCTCTTCTCTTTTCAGAGAAACGTAGATGGAGACTCAAGGGTCTTCTCCCAGTGTGTCACGGAGAAGAAACGAAATTCACTGAGATCGGGATCAAGAAGCTCATCTCGTGCGCCAAATCCCGTGGAGATGGGGACCTGCAGGCTAAGCTACAGAAAATTATTGATGTTGGTGGAGATGCGGCAAGCATCGCCTGCACAAAGGTTGGTACTGTACTTGTACATCAAAGAGAAAATTGAGAGAGTGAGAAAGTCACAGAAAAGAAAGGCTGAAGATGAGGGTGTAAGGACAACTATAAGGCCTCATACAAAGAAAGGTAGCTGACAAAGTGTGTTTGAATACAAACGTGATTGTATGTTCTGTAGTGAGGAATGTTTACCCATTGATGATAGACACCCAGAAAGATGGACTGCGTTCGTGAGTACATGACCAAAACATTTTGACACAGAATGTAACCCACTCCCAACTATGAAAGATATGCTCCTTCATGTTCTGAGCAGCGTAATGATAATGTCACGAGAAGGTCAAGTTGCACCTTGCTTTTGTTCTGATCTACCTTCTGCTGAGTGCAAGTACCACGTCGCGTGCTGTAACAGTTTCACGAAAGTCCCACATATGCCGATTTGCCAACTGGTAGTGCAGATGAAAATGCTCTGAAGGAAGTCATTGAGTACATGAACCGAGACAGGTACAGAATATGGAATAGTGTTGAACTGCATTCCCTGTACTCGGATCGAGGTGGCAAGCTCGCTCGATGTGACAAGTTAAGCAAGTTGACTGACTGCATGAGTAAGGATGTTATCGTTGTTCGGGTAGATGGCTGTGCTGCCATTGGTTTCCGTGAGTCCATTGCTAAAAGTCTCAAGATAGTTAAGGTAGATGATACGGATGAGAGGAGCATTGTTTCCGTGGTGAGGCAGATCAAGCATGAGGCACGGTCGGTCAAGTACAGCAGTGCCATTTATGACCTATCAGAGTTTACACAGGCCAACAATCAAGCGGACCAGCCCAAGTTTGTTGAAGTTGGTTTCGGACCTGGTCTCCGGTGGTAAAGTGACCAAGAATCTCTGAGCCTGAGCCAGTCAATTCAGTCACGTTACAGGAACCAGAAATCAGACAACATTAGGACTGGCCGTCAAACTGTTGCACCGGACGGCAGTTCCGAACTTCTCAAACCCCTTCATGAACATGGCTTCACGACCTCGTACGATGAGGCCCTGAGATTCCGAAAATTGGCCGCTCGTCTACTAGGTGACAATGCACAGGTTCTCCACACGATTCATGGGTTGTGAGGAACCGTCGGCGCCATCTTCGCGTGGTTTGACAACTTCGATCTCCAGGATTCACACCAATGGTCGACGCACTACCCATGTCCTCTCACATGAATTTCAGCAACCTCATCCCGCAGGTATGCTGGAGTATGCCCGCGCTAAGCCAGGGATGCAGACCATACTTGCAAAATCTGCTGACCAGCAGGCTCCACCTGAACTTGACATCACGAAGTATGGGTGGGAAATAAAAGATGGCACCCCAGTACCAGCAACCTCCGAGCCCCCAGGACCCAAGATCTCATGGATGTAGTGCGGTGCGGCTGTAAGGCGTGGTGGAGGCGTGCGGCACTGAACGTTGCAGCTGTCACCATGGAAAGATATCATGCACTGTGTATTGCGCTTGTGTTTGTCGTGATGCCTGCTTCAACCGTTCAAGACAGAGACGAAGACCAAGATGAAATGGAAGAGGAAGGAGAAGCAGGATGTGGAAGATGACGAGGAAACTGAACATCTTGATCTTGCATTCGGCTCTGATGATGAATGGGAGTGATGACGTTACTCAATAAACGCTTGACCACCATCGCTCTGAAAATGTCATTATTATTATTTTATTTCATTTTTGGCCGAAAAAGACCTTGAACTTCACTTTGACCCTGAATGACCCAAATCACAAAATTTGACCTCAGAAATTGATTCCTCAGGTCAAAATTATACAGAAAAGAGGTATCACACGTGATTGCAAGTTAATTGGTTGAAAAGTTATATTCCACCCCGTCCGTGTTGGCCATCTTGGATTTATGCAAATTAGCGGAGTTCCCCAAGGTTGCCGCTTCGGCAACCAAGCCAAATTTTCTCTATAGACCCATGTGAGTACGAAACCATCAAAAAACAATACACTTCTCATTACAACAAGGTTGAGTACAGAACATATACGGGTGGCAAACGGACTAAACAACCCAAACTCTCAAAGAGAAAAGTGATGGATACAAGAAAAACAACTACTGATCACATTTGCGGCCCTGATGCAGCAAAATGAGGTGGAAGTCACAAAAACAAACAAACTTGAGATATCTACATTTCTTAAGTCTGCATAGAAGTTGTCAGTGACATCAAAGACATGACAACATACAGTGTAGGTCTCAAGTCATCATCAATTATGTTGGGAATTGTCTGAAACATCAAACTGAGCATGTTAAAGATGAGGTAGTGTAATCTGCACGCATACGCATACGCATGCACACACACAGGATTTATAATGCAGAATTGCATCTCTATGGAACTTGACACTTACAGGTGAGACCTTACCTGAACAGTGTCTGCCCAATTTCATTGGAAAAAGCTGATGTCAATTTTGGTTATTAGCTTCATTAGTGTCAAGGCACAATTACCATTGGCTGTGGATCTTTAGCTCATTCTTTGCAATTTCACCACAATGTCATTTTTAAATTAAATTAATATTACTCCGAGCTACTTAAATGACTGTAGAGTCCTGTAAGCGATATTAATGGTTCTGGTTCGTGCGTGCTGTAATCATTAACCAATCAATTTGCATTTAGTCTCAAGATACCATGAACAATATTACATTTCACCTCAAAGATTAAATTTTATATTTATCTTGAAATTCACAGAATTGACAAGCTGCCAAGAAGAAAACTCCACCGTTAGCTTCTTCATCTCAGCTATTCTTTGCAGGAACTATTATGTCAATGTCGATGTAATCAGCATTTCCTCAGTATCACTCCCATCGCTACTACTTTTACTGTCAGATGGCGAAGGTTGATGAAAATTGATCGGCCATAAAACCATGGCAACCTTTGCAAATCAAATTCTACGTGCGGACACCATCATGGGTCAGGGAGAAGCCCTGGTGTCTACTCCATAACCATGATAATTGCAGTGAAGATGTCACTTCAAAAGTTTGGGGAGGTCAGCGGTTCAGACCACAGTCAAGTCATAACAATGACAAAAAATAGTACGTGCTGCTTCCTTGCTTGACACTCAGCATTTGGAGAGGAGAGCATGAACAACCATAGCACAGGCTTTTATGGGCCTAATGGTCTCCTCCTGGATTAAAGTCCCTTGTAAGGGAACTCGCAGTAGTAATAATAATAATAACAATTATTATTATAATAACCAGAAACCATCCCAAAATGCAAAGCCTATCCACGTCCGCTTTGCACTCGAACTAAACTTGATGAAAACAACAGCTCATAGAGCAAATGCTCTTCCAATTCAAGATCAAGAGGGAACGACGAGACTTTCTCCGGTTTCTTTGGTGGGACGACTTTGAAGATTAACCAGTTGAATACCGGATGAACGTTTATCTTTTTGGCGGCAAGTCCTCTCCGGCTTGTGTGAATTTTGGCTTGAAGCAGACAGCCAGTGACAATGAGGCTTAATTTGGATCAAATGCTGCAGATTTCATCAGACATAACTTCTATGTCGATGATGGTCTTGCATCAGTTGCTTCTGTCAGTGAAGCCATTGACATTTTCAATAACACCAAGTCTACGTGCTTACAGGGAGGGCTGAGACTGCACAAATTCATCTCAAATTCAAAGGATGTCTTGGCTGCCATCCCGTCCTAAGATCAGACAAAGGGAAGTCGAGATCTCGATCTGATGCACGATTCACTGCCATTGGAAAGCTTTGGGCATCCAATGGTGCATTGAATCTGATACTTTCCAGTTTCAGATTCACTTGAAAGACGAACCATTAATGCGACGAGGTGTCTTATCGACAGTGTGTTCGGTATACGACCCTCTTGGATTTGCAGCTCCTGTTGTCCTCGTCGGTAAAGAGTATTACAAGAGCTATGCAAAGATCAGATGGACTGGGACAGTCCACTTCCACAATATCTTCGACCATGATGGGAACAATGGAGAAGCAACCTCTTCCTCTTGGAGTCATTGCGGGTGCTTCAAACCGAATAACACTGGGAAAGTTATAAAGGCCGAACTCCATCATTTCTCTGACACCAGCATGAGTGGATATGGGCAATGTTAATACGACTGGTGGATGAGCATCAACAAGTCCATTGCTCTCTTGTAAATGGGAAAGGCAGGGGTTAGCACCGTCAAAAATGATCACAATTCCAAGAACGGAATTGACAGTGGCACTGGTGTCAGTCAAAGTAACTGGTGTCACTCTCGACCAAGGAACTTGAGAGTGAGAATGCATCTGAAATATATTGGACTGACAGTAAGGTCATTCTTGGATACATTGCCAACGAAGCAAAGCGATTTCACGTATTTTGTCGTGAATAGAGTCAAAAGATACAGGATCACAGATCCGGTGCAATGCAAATACGTACCGACTAATCTAAATCATGCAGACAAGGGTCACGAGGTCTTCGTGCAGAAGAATTTGTAAACAAATCCAAGTGGCTTACTGGACCAGATTTCTTGTGGAACTCCGAAGTGTCTGCAAGTCTGTTTGAGGACACGGAGTTACACTTGATAATAAAGACCTTGAGGTAAAACGAGCTTTTGCCTCTGCGTCAAAGGCACACGATTTTTCAGCTGTGATGATATTGTTACGGCTGTGGAAATTCGCAAAACACCATTCAGGTCCCGTAGGTGAGGTATCTTTTAAGTACATGTATAGTTAGCCCAGACCCGTTGTATAGAGGGAATATGTGATTCATTCGGGCTGCGACACTTTGAGTCAGTCGTTTTTCTGTTCTTTCTTTATTTTTGAACCAACCACGTCTCAACCACAACCACGCCATCCCCACCACGGCGCCGACCGCGCTGCGGCCGCGCCGCCTCCGCCATCTGCGCGACTGCATCTTCGCCATCCGCCATTCTTTCCCGCGCGAGGAGTGTGACAGAAGCGGGGTGGGGCAGCTGGCCCCGATTGGTGGATGCGTGGTGTGACGCGGCCAGGGAGGAGGAACGCCCCTCTTCGAGACCTTTCTCGAAGCGCCTCGAAGGGGTGGAGCAAAGAACGGGGCGGAGCAACAGGGCGGAGCTCCGTGGTATAAAGACGATACGGGTGAAGCAGTTTTGTTTTTTTGGTGGTGCTCTTGCTTTTCGTCCTCTTCCGACTTCTGGCTCGCTCGTCCTTTTCTCTTCGTGGTGGCCGCTGGCCTGGTCTTTGGTGGGCGTCGCAGGACCCCGCTGGCGGGAAGGAGCGTCCGCCATACCCCCCCCCTCTATCCGCGCTGGGATAGCGCCGAACACTCGGTCCGGGGCGTCGAGTGCTCAACACGGGCAGCGCGAGGCACGCAGGAGAGGACTCACCTGCCACGCGAGGGCACGGAGTCGCGGCCAGGCGGGACCACGTCGGCGGACTTCGGAGTGGGGCTCGACGGCCCACCAGGGAAGTCACCCTTTTCTTTTCTTTGGGTTTTTGGGCAAATGACTGTGGGAGGCGCCTGTCTTGTGAAGTAGAACTGTTATAAGTGTTGCCGTGTGACGCGTTATTCGGTAGTATCTCTGAGTCACTGTTTCTTTTCTTCCATTTGATATATGTGCATTCTGTGACATACTGTGCTTTGTGCCTGTGTCTGTGTAAATAAAGTGCTTGTATGTTGAATTGTTCCCCGTTTCGCTGCGTCCTTTCCTTTGTTTGAATCTCCATCTTGCTTCACGTAACGGGTTCGTGGTGGCGTGATACGCCCGATAATTAATCTGAACCGTCAAGGTCGACGATAACTCCGCTCGGTTATCCCTGTAGCACGGAACGAGCCGCTTAAGCGGTTCATGTCCGGAGTCGACCTGTGGCGTGGTACATCCCCCTCGGTAGGTTACCCGTGCGAGTACTTAGGTATATCGACTTTCGGCGATTCACCCTATTTCGCGCGGGTAGAATGCGGACTGGGTTGTGTGAGGTTAACCCCCACCCGTGACTAGCTCCTTGGCGATAGTTCCAAGAGGGTCACGACTGAATTGCCCGTCCGGTGGGCGAGACGTGCCGCGATTCGAGTCACGTGGCCGTTCGCACGCCGGCGGGCGCGAATTCGCAACAATATATTGACTCTATGCCAACTGGAAAAGTATTCCAGATGTTCCAAGAGAGCAATAGCAAGTTGCCTCAGATTTAAATCTATTCTGCAAGCATGTTCAAACTGCAACAGGGTGGACCAGAATGAAGGTGAACCAACTGTTTTAACAAGTAATCCGCTCAAGGTTCAAGAACTACAGAAAGCAGAATCAGAGATAATCAAGTGGGTACAGAGCACCACATTTGCTGCAGAAATTCAGTTTATTTTAGCATAAAGTTTGGTAGTTACCAATCCCAGTGAGAGGCAGGTAGCTACAATGCGAAAACGAGCACTTCAGCGAAACTGCACACTACATCGTCTAGATCCTTTCCTTGATGATTGCGGAGTGATCAGAGTTGGTGGGCGTCTGAAACTAGCCAATTGTGAGCTGGTTTGCTACACCCAGTGATCATTTCATGACATCATCACCTTACGAGTCTGATCATTCGACATTTCCATGAACAGGCGACACATCAAGGTTGTGGAATAACCATAAATGAGATCTGAACCAGTGGTTTTTGAATTGCTGGAATGAGCTCGGCATTCTCAAATTACATTTCAAAATGTGCACGGTGTCGAAGACTGCGAGCTGCAGCCCAAGAACAAAAGATGGCTGATTTGCCCATGGATAGACTGAACCCTGCCCCATTCACATACTGTGCAGTGGATTTATTTGGGCCATGGTACATCAAAGTCAGATGGAAAAAACGAAAGAGGTATGGAGTCTTGTTCACGTGTATGGCATCCAGACCCATTCACATTGAAGTTGCCAACTCTTTGGAGACTGATGCTTTTATCAATGCTCTGTTATTTTTTGGCTATTCGAGATCGAAAATGCCAACTTCAATCTGACCGAGGCACGAACTTTGTGGGAGCCAACAATGAACTTGAAAGAGCATTGTCTGAAATGAATCATGACAAAATCAACAAGATGCTTTTGACAAAGAACTGGGATTATTTCAAATTCAATGAACGTTCCTTCAGCGAGTCACATGGATGGTGGCTGGGAGCAACAGATACGATCAATATGGAGCGTGCTTGCTACTCTGATACATCAAGCCGGTAACCAACCTGATGATGAGCTGCTGAGGACGCTGATGTGTGAAGCTGCAGCCATCGTGAAAAGTCGCCCCCGACAGTTGATAACTTGAATGATCCCAAATCAGTGGGTTCATCGTGTCACCGAACCAGTTGCTGACACTGAAGTCCAAAGTGATAATGCCACCTCCAGGTATCTTCCAAGATGCCAACTTGTACTCCTGCAAGCAATGCAGAAGAGTTCAGTACCTGGCAAACCAGTTTTGGATTAGATCAGGCCAGACCAGGTATGGGAGCATGCGCCAGAGCAGCGCGTCGATGTGTCCACTTTCCGCTGGTACTCCAGGGGCCTCCGTTTGGCCACCCCCAGGCAGATGCCTGGCTCATCCCTATCTCCTTGAGATGCTGATAAACCTGCTGCAACCATGAGGCACATGGTTGGCCTATTGACCTCCTCCACTCAAGAGGCTCCCTCACTGAGAATCTGGTGAGCAGGATCAGGATCAGGAAAACGAGCCACATGTCCATACAGCTGCAGCTGACGCTCACAGACTATGCAGGTAACAAATCTCATTTGAGTCTCTCTCAGCAACTGCTCGTTGGACACAAAGATCAGCGATAGCCAAGGAGTCTCCAAAGAAAACCTGGGACCAAAGGAATGTCTCCGTCTCAGATCCCTAGTCAGAGTCCAAGTTCTGTATCCGTCGAGCTTGACTGAAAACACCAAGCACCTGAAGACTCGGACTTTGGTCATCCTGCACAGGTACCAGCAGTACCACACCCCATGATCCAGTGAATCCATGACTCCCCAGGCCTGACCCTAGACGTCTATTGACCTCTGGCTCACAGCCAGCAGAGACATGAATAACACAGCGAATGTAAGTGAATCTCTCCATAACATCAACATCCTCACCACAAACAGGTACAGACAAGATAGCAGCATCCAAGATGTCACTGAAAGCCTGGATCTTAGTTTTGACCAAGGAAACCCGAAATCCCAGTGGCTCCGACTCCTCATTCAGCATCTCGAGCACCCCCAAAAGGATATCTAGAGTCTCCACAAAGATGACTGCATTAACTGCGAAATCAAGGTCAGAGATCTTGACATTCCCAAATGATGCACCGCAGCTTGATCTCTCCGATATCCTCCCTAGAATCCAGTCCATACAAGCGCTGAAAAGTGTGGGGGCCAGTACACACCCATGACGAACTTCAGTAAGAACTGGAAATGTCGGAGATGGTATCACCACATCTCACAGCACTCTCAGTACCAGAGTATAGTTCAAACATCAGAGTGATCAGTTTTGGTATCACCCCACGAAGACCAAGAATCTTGCAGAAGGCATCCCGATTCACTGAATCGAACCTTTGGTTGGGAATGATGAAAGACGAAAACCTGACACGCAACTACTGGCAGTTAGGTCGAATTATAGAGACCTACCTGGATAAGGACCAGCATGTTCGCAAGGTTAGGCTGACCAATGGTAACAGATCGCTGAATGTGAAACATCTTCCTCTTCATCCCTCTGTCTCACTTGAACGACTGACAAACAAGCTCGTGTTAATCTTTGAAAATTATCTTTGTACGAGTATACTGTGCTTAGAAATTAGAGAAGTTAATTTGAGGAGGGAGGCAATGTCAATCATGACATTTGTCGGTTAGTAGATTGACAATACCATTAATGGTTTGAGCGGATGTGCTGGGTGGAGCTTGGAGCGAAGGTTCTGGACGCAGCTCAGAACAGATGCAGATGCATTCTGGGAAGCCATAGGCTTCAGCACTCTGTGACGCTGGGGCACTCTGCAAAGCTTGGACTCTGCAATGCTTACATCTCGTATTAAAGCTTACTGCATTGCGAGGTTCTTACCATTGAAGCTTACATTGTGTTGTGAAGCTTGCTGCGTGGCAAGGTCCATACCTGCAAAGCCTGCATCGTGTGTGAAGTTCGCAACCTAACCAAGTTAAGGGGTTTGATTCAGATATACAAAAAAAACAACATGGCCAAAAGTATGTGGACACTTGCTCGTCCAACATGTCATTCCAAAATCATGGGCATTAATTTGGATTTGGTCCCGTCCCCCCTCCCCACACTTTGCTGCTATAACAGACTCCACTCTTCTGGGAAAGCTTTCCACTAGATGTTGGAACATTGCTGCAGGGATTTGCTTCCATTCAGCCACAACAGCATCAGCGAGGTCAGGCACTGATGTTGGGTGATTAGGTCTGGCTCGCAGTCGGCATTCCAATTCATCCCAAAGGTGTTTGATGGAGTTGGGATTAGGGCTCTGTGCAGGCCAGTCAAGTTCTTCCACACCAATCTCGACAAACCATTTCTGTATGGACCTCGCTTCGTGCATGGGGGCATTGTCATGCTGAAACAGGAAAGGGCCCTCCCCAAACTGTTGCCACAAAGTTGGAAGCACAGAATCATCTAGATTCTAGAATGTCATTATATGCTGTAGCGTGAAGATTTCCCTTCACTGGAACTAAGGGGCCTAGCCCGAACCATGAAAAACAGCCCCAGACCATTATTCTTCCTCCACCAAACTTTACAGTTGGCACTATGCACTCGGGCAGGTAGCGTTCTCCTGACCTCCACCAAACCCCGATTCGTCGGTCGAACTGCCAGATGGTGTAATAAGATTCGTTACTCCAGAGAACGCGTTTCCACTGCGCCAGAGTCCAATGGCGGTGAGCTTTACACCACTCCAGCAGACGCTTGGCATTGCGCATGGTGATCTTAGGCTTGTGTCTGGCTGCTCGGCCATGGAAACCCATTTCATGAAGCTCTCGACGAACAGTGTTTGTGCTGACTGTTTCCAGAGGCAGTTTGGAACTCAGTAGCGAGTGTTGCAACCGACGAGACGATTTTTCCACGCAACACGCTTCAGTACTCGGGAGTCCCGTTCTGTGAGCTTGTGTGGCCTACCACTTCGCGGCTGAGCTGTTGCTGCTCCAAGACGTTTCCACTTCACAATAACAGTACTTACAGTTGACCGGGGCAACACTCGCAGGGCAGAAATTTGAAGAACTGACTTGTTGGAAAGGTGGCATCCTATGACGGTGGCATGTTGAAAGTCACCAAGTTCTTTAGTACGGCCCATTCTACTGCCAATGTTTGTCGATGGAGATTGCATGGCTATGTGCTTGATTTTATACACCTGTCTGCAATGGGTGTGGCTGAAATAGCCGAATCCACCAATTTGAAGGGGTGTCCACATACTTTTGGCCATGTGGTGTATATATACAGTGGCCTGCAAAAGTATTCACCCACACCCCCCCAACGTTTTCACATTTTGATGCCACCTTAGCATATTTCATGATGTTTTCAAATCAAACTCAACATACAGAGTCTACAAATTACTCCAAAAAGGGATAAGAATTAAATAAAAAACATTCAGATAAAATGTGAATGAGTTCGATTAAGAGAAAAATCAGATGATTCTCAGTTGCATAAGTATTCAAACTATTTGCCCAATTCACCCAAAATCACTTCAGGAGGAAATTATTTGTTTGAAAGGTTACAAAATAAGTAATAGGTTTAATCTGTATGTAACCAGTGGTTTAACTTAAAAATTAAGCTCCCCCACTCATCTAAGGAGTTTAAGGTGCAACTCACTTGGTCAACCAAAAGGCAAACATGAAAATTCAAGAAGTCAGACAAAGTGGTGGAGAAGCACCATTCAGGAGAGGGTCATAAGAAGATTTCAAAGTCACTCGTTATCCCTTTGAGTGCAGTGAAATATTGGCCAACCATCCAAACTCAGCAACCGGGCAAGCATGAAACTGGTTTGGGATGTCACTGTATATCCAACGACGACTTTGAAAGATCTGCAAGACTCTATGTCCGAGATTGGGTCAGTGTTCAACAATCAACACTATTCCGTTCTCTTCACAAAGCTGACCTCTATGGCCAGGTGGCAAGAAAGAAACAATTACTGAAAAAGGCACAACTAAAAGCTTGCTTGGAGTTTGCGAAAAAGCATCTTGATGATACTGCAGTCAAGTGGAGAAAGGTTTTGCGGTCAGACGAGACAAAAATTGAACTTTTTGGACTAAGTTCAAACCATTATATCTGGTGAAAGCCAAACACTGCATATCATCCATCAACGCCATCCCAATTGTCAAGCATGGTGGTGGCAGCATCATGTTATGGGGGCAGGGACTGGCAAGCTTGTCAGGATAGAAGGGACAATGGACGGTGCAAAGTACAGGAGAATCCTTGATGAAAACCTGCTCGAGTCAGCCATGAATCTGAAACTGGGTGGGAGATTCACATTTCAGCAGGACAATGATCTGAAGCACAAAGCTTAAGCTACACTGGAGTGGCTGACAAATAATAAGAAAAATGTTCTTGAATGGCCCAAAGTCCTGACTTGAACCCAATTGAACATTTATGGCGAGACTTGAAGATTGAAGTCCATCGATGATCCCTATAAAACTTGGCAGAACTAGAGAAATTTTCACGTGAAGAATGGGCAAAGATGTCACCATCTGACTGCAAAGCTGGTCGAGACGGACGCAAAAAGACTCATTGCAGTCATTGCTACAAAAAGGTTCTTCCACAACGTACTGATCTATGGGGCTGAATACTTTTGCAACCAATGAATGTTTTTTGCAGGTATTCCTGACATGTAACCTCCTTTAAGTATAAACAGTGTTTGGTTTGACCTCTTCAGTTGGGAAGAAAAAAGTTAATTTGGAAAAATTGTTTCTACATAATTCGTGATTCATGTAAATGTGTCATCATTGGTAGGGGGTAAATACTTTTGCAGGCCACTGTATAAAAGGAAGGATTTCATAACAACTGTGATGATGGATTCCATGACCTTGCTGATGATTTGACAGTAGATGTTAGGTCTGTAGTTAAAAGGATCAGTTTTTGCACCTTTTTATGTAATGCAGTGAATGTTGACACATTTCCAAGCAGATGGAAGATGACATAGCACAAATGACAGAGTGAAAATGGCAGAGAGAGGATGTTAAAGAGCAGCAGAGCAGGTTTTTAGGACATGTGAGCTGATGCCATCCGTTCCAGCAGCAGAGTCAGAGTCATGGGTTGAAAGAACCTTCTCCACCTTATCAGGAGCAAAAGACAGAGTCCAGGTACAGTTGGGTACCGAGAGTGAAGGTTTGGCGACACAAGATTTGGAAGTAAACACAGCATTGAGGCATTCAGCCTTCTCATAAGCTGAGTCGACTGTGGTGCCATTTGAAGAGAGGGAAGGGATGGAAGGGGAGCATACACCAGAGAAAGACTGAAGACGCCACAGGATTTAGAGAGACACACACAAGTTTGAAATTTCATTCTTGAGGTTGGATAGATGTTTTCCAGCTCTCCTGAGTGGAAACACACTTGTTGGACTTTTTGGAATCAAGTGAGATTGCCTTTGGTGGGTATATCTCCTGCCCTTCTTCAGCATGGGCGTGAAGAAGGGCAGGAGAGATAGAGCAGGTTTCTGTGGAAGAACTCCAAGGCCGAGTTAACATCGGGGGCAGTAGTTATCAGAGACCAATGCTGAAGTAGAGAGATGGCTGCTTGCAGTCGGCAAATCTGCTTGAGTGAAATGCCAGATTCGCCGACATTGAGGCATCTCTGAGACTAGCCAGCGATGTTGACTCTCATAAGCATTTAGCACATGATCAGATGAACCAATTGGAGCAGAGGAAAAGCAGAAGGCATTTGTGGGAAAGCTAGTCATCATCAAGTCCAGAAGGGAGGATTTGCCATTTGGAGAAATCCGAGTCAGAAAGTTCACAGATCGAGTCGGTCCCATGAAGTCACAGGTTTGCCTATTAGCCTACATCAATTCAAAATGGCCACCTTAATTAAAGGCATATAAATCATCAGTCTGAGATACTGTTGATGCAAAAATGTACTGTGCCCCTTATAATATTAAAATACTAGAATAACAATTATGCATTTTAATATACATATGCCTGGTGTTGGCTTAATGGTTAGGTGGGGGTTGGGATCCTAAGGTCCTGAATTCAAATCCTGCTCAGCTGTTGAATTAATACCAGGTGGGGTTAACTCAGCCTGTCATCCTTCCAGGTCGGCAAAATGAGTGCCAGCATGCTGTATCCTGTGTCGGAGTGGCGACCCGTCAAGGATTGTGTTCAATAGCCAAGGAGACTGCTTAGGCAGCACCAACGCTTGCACAGAGTATGGTATTGGATGGATTTTAATATATAAATGATATATTTAGCATGGTTTGTATAAATGGTGATTGACGAAGAATTCCCATGTGAACTGATCACTAAATAATTATTTTATGACAGTAAGTAATCATTTTCGTGTACATCGTGCAAAACAATACCAATATTTTTGTCATTTTTCACGCTGACTTACACATTTTGTGGATCGCTGGTACACAGACAGGGAATATGGCCAACAATGTATGCGAGGAATGTTACAGGCATTTGTGATGCATAGTTCAATTAACAATTAAACTGTAAAGCAAAACAAATTGCACTAATAATGGAATCTTTCAAAATATTCAGACTAGACAAGTGGATGCTTTATAGTCCTGGAGCCAAGGGGTGTTCGCATGCTAAAAAGGGCCCTAAGTTACCCACTATTTCTGAAAGAGCATCACCTGGGGCATCATTTTAGCGAGGGTAGACATTCTGTAACCCGGCAGTAACTTGCTAGGGATGGTTTTGTAGCTATCGACCAATACTGAAAGTTTCCGCAAAATTTGGGGTAGGGGAAATTCAAATCTTCATAACTCAGTAAGGAAATGAGCTATTTGCATGAAATACCCCTCAAAATGTAGCTTATAGGGTATGCTACAAGATGAAAGTAAGAAAGATAAAATTGGGCCAAGGTCAAGGTCACCAGAGGTCAAGCAATGACCTAATTTACACTTGCTTAAATCTGGGCCTTTAAAAACTTAAATTACACCAGATCCCAGTTGTAAACTGTTTATTTCTTTTATTTGCAGATTCTAGTAGAGTATACATAGGAAGTTTTTTAAAATTATTTGAAGAAAAAAACACACACTTTAACCCTTTTATTTTCAAGTCAAAATATCGAAAAAATGCCAAAAATGCAATTTTTCAAGATTTTAGACAAATTATGTGGGCTGTTTGAAAGTGTATCAAAAGAGATAAACCCCCTAAATCTTTATAAAACACAGGATTAAATAGTAAGAAACTTATCATAATGTCTGTTTAGAGGGGAACAGGGGGTCCCTGGGGTAAGGGGCAGGGGTAGGGGGTAGGAGGTAGGCGCTGAATGAATGGTGTTGAACGTATTTCAGCTTATCATTCACAGGTTTTTATCCTACTGCCTGTGACCTGACCTTACTCCCTGTGCATTGGGCCATTGGGGCCTGAGAATCAGTGAGTCAGCACCTTTATGGGGAATCCTCACTTTCTACACTGTACATTTTGGTTGTGCCGTGAAGCCACTCATCAGAGTTCCAAAGTTTCTTTCATGAAAATCATGCATTTCTAGGTGAGTAGATGGATAGATTAAGATAAAATACATCATGTAGCCTCCCATGGGTGGGTACTCTCTTATGTAATTTAAAGCTATTGGGCATTTGATGTGAAGAGATGAGAAGATGTTGCATTGCATGTCAGAATGAGTATCTTAAGTACGTGTACAGTTTTCACAGATAGATTGCGTACACATTGAAAATGAATGTCGGAGGTCAGTAGTAAGAAAATTTCCTCTGTTGATTTCAGGTCACTGTGCATGTGTGAGATGGCTAGTTTACAACTAAACGCTTGAGGAGATCAACACCATCACCAAGCCCACATCCACCTGTTATAGAAAAATGCATCATTTGTCAGACGGATCAGCCACACCTTAATACTACAGGCAGTGATACGGGCACAGAACGGATTGTTCAAGCAGCATCTATTCGAAAGGATGTTGTGTATGATAGACTTCAGCAGGTCGACAATAGTAAAATTGTTTACCATGTTAGTAATGAATGTTATAAACAATTACTCTGAAAAAGACCCTTGATAGGATTGGGTTAGCAGGCTGTAGTCGTCCCGAATCTCCTGATCCAAGTACACAGCAGGGCTCATCTAACTCAGATTCTAGGTCTAGATCATCAACTGCGCCTAGAGACTCTGCATGAAGCCTGATGATGTTGACATTTTCTCACAAAAGTGTGTGATATGTGGAAATGCAAACACAACAATGATTACTCAAAATATCGCATCTCAGAAAAAGGGAGGGCTGATGCCTTCCTGAAAGCAGCTTTGCTTCTGCAGGACGAGGTATATACCAAAACTTCAGACTTGCAGGATGCAATGCAGTATTCGGAGCTGACCTGTATAGCATAAGACATGTATTCGGAACTATATAAAAAAAGGAGAAAACTCTCAGGGTCGCAAGCAGCTGGTCAGCGGAAGTTGGATATTTCAGGATGTATTGAAAGATATAGAACCTGGATTGTACTCTGGGAAATGTCACGACCTGTCATTTGTAGCCGATCGTTGCAACATGTCTTCTAATGAAAAGCAACTGAACTACAAGTTCACAAACAGAGATGTGAAAATGTACCTAATCAGTGTGTACAAAAAAGAGTTGTCATTCTTTTCTCCTCCAGGTTCTAGTAGGTTGCCCACTATGTTTTTCAGAGTGGGTGTATATCACGCAGGTCAAATCAGGCATGTCAGGTGGAAATGATTGTGACTTGAACGCAGATGTTTTGAAACGTTGCGGCAGGTTGTTACGGCAGTGCATTATGAAACATGACTTTGAACTTGATGACAATTTTTGTGACTCTACTGAATTAGAGGATGCTTACAATGCTATAGTCCTTCCAGATCAGGTTGGACATTTCTTCTCAGGATTGTTTGATGTTGATATTGATTGTGATGATGGAGAAGGCGCTGAGGCAAATCTGGAAGACTCTGAAATTGACTCAGAAACTGCTAAGCATGATAAGATCTTGTCTGTGTTCCAAGTGATATTTTTTCATTTTGAACAATGGTAGAAAACGTACCCCCTTCATATGCTGAATTCTGAACCATTTACAATGCCTGTAGGTCAAATTATTGGTATCAAGTCTCAATAGGTTTGGGCTGGCGGTAAGTTACGATGAAATCCTGCGTTTATCTTCTGACATGGCATTATATGTTATTGAATCCAGTCAGGGTGGGGCCCCTCTTCCTAGTAATTTTGATAGTAAAGAGTTTACCATGGGGCTTTCGATAATTTTGATCACGAGGAAGGCACGTTGTCGGGTATAGGGGTAGCCATGATACGGTAATGGTCCTAATGCAGGACAAACCTGAAACTATGATGGTAAGCCCAAAAGGTCAGAGACAAATGATCACACACGGGATCGGCAATTTAAAGAAAAGACTAGTTCCCAGGTTCTCGGAAATACTACAAGGTATCAAAGAAACCAACTCTTTCAACCTTGTATGAAGTTCCTGAGGAGCATTTCAAGATGAATGAGGGTGAATATAAGCAGGTTAGGGCAAAGGATGTAGCCTGGGTAGTAGGTAGGATGGACCTGCGTGATGATGAGGTCGGTGAGACCTGTGAAAAGCAGACCATGCCGTCCTGGAGTGCCTTTACACTCTTGGTCACTAATGAGAACTTCCTGAAAGATAGTAGGGTTCTTACCGGTACTACCCTATCCAGTAACAGAACATGCAACGGTGTACACTGCGTTAAAAAACTCCCAGGAAATTCTTGGGAAACTAGAGCAGACCCACCTCCCGGTGGCATGTGACGAGGGGGTCTATCAGTTTGCTCGACAAATTACAATGCAAAACCCACAGGAATTTGAAAACATAGTCTTAGTTTAGGGTCCTTTCACTTGATAAGGTGCTCATGGGTGCAATAGGAAAGTTCATAGATGGAAGTGGGGCGGAAACTATCCTTACAGAGTCCAAGGCTTTTGGTCCTAATGTAGTACGATCTGTCATAGATGGTTCACATAATGTTCGTTCATTGAAAGCATTGATGCTTTTGGCTGGAGGCATTGAGAGATTACAGTGGGGGTTCTTTCAGTGCAAGGGTACGTCAGCTTACATGGAGAACTGGAGATGCTGAAGCTACTAAAAGATGCAGTGTCTGAAAAAGACAGAGAGACGGAGCAAACGTCTTCTTGATAGATTTGTAGACCCTCGCGCATGATCGATGACGTTCAATGCTTTCGGTCAGATCTACGGAATAACTCTGAGACCTTTGTCTTCTGGGATACATTCATTGAATGGTTTCTATCCTTAAGGACCTCGTCAGAGCAGACCGGGAGGGAACTGGCAGTTACACTTCAAAGCATCCAGTCCGCCTCCTAATCTTCGGTTTCTTTGAACAGGATGGCCTACTGCGTCCAGTGCGGGATCAAATTTTGCTGCCAGATCACTTTCCAATGCCATGCACATGCACTTCATGTGCAACAAAAAGTTGTTCCTGCGGGAAGCGTGGCATCAGGTGCCGCCCTTACTGTCAATGCAAGCTTCAGGCAAGGGGTGCAAGAATGTAGGATAGATCATCATGCAGATAGATTCAATCAGATTTCACGGTGGTTTGAATGTCAGCTCCCTTCATTAAGAAACTTTCCTAGGTTGTGAAACTTCAGTGAAACAGCAATGAGGATGTTTTTACTGGTTTAGTTTTACTCCTGTGGGTTTTGCATGATAGCCTGTGTCACCGGCAACTGATTTTCTTTGGTTATTTGAACAATTCATCATATCAAATTGTTTAGCGGTAAAATGCTTAAAACGGCATTTTTGCGATTTTCCAATATTTCGTCTTGGGCCTGAGGGGGTTAAAACAGCAATGAGGATGTTTTTACTGGTTTAGTTTTACTCCTGTGGTTTTGCATGATAGCCCTGTGTCACCGGAACTGATTTTCTTTGGTATTTTGAACAATTCATCATATCAAATTGTTTAGCGGTAAAATGCTTAAAAACGGCATTTTTGCGATTTAACCAATATTTTCGTCTTGGCCTGAGGGGGTTAAAACATAAGTTTTTTTTCTTCAAATAATTTTAAAAAACTTTCTATGTAGTACTCTACTAGAATCTGCAAATAAAAGAATAAAACAGTTTACAACTGGGATCTGTGTAATTTTAAGTTTTTAAAGGCCCAGATTTAAGCAAGTGTCAAATTAGGTCATTGCTTGACCTCTGGTGACCTTGACCTTGACCCAATTTTATCTTTCTTACTTTCATCTTGTAGCATACCCTATAAGCTACATTTTGAGGGTATTTCATGCAAATAGCTCATTTTACTGAGTTATGAAGATTGAATTTCCCCTACCCCAAATTTTTGCGGAAATTTCAGTATGGTCGATAGCTACAAAACCATCCCTAGCAAGATTACTGCCGGGTTACAGAATTTCTACCCTCGCTAAAATGATGCCCCAGGTGATGCTCTTCAGAAATAGTGGGTAACTTAGGGCCCTTTTTAAGCATGCGAACACCCCTTGGCTCCTGGAGTATTACTGATATTCACAAACCAAAATGTTCATGGCATCAAGTACAATACTTTATCCAAGTTACATAAAACCACCACATTTTCATTATGTTAGATATTTGTCTGACAAGGTAATTTAGAGAACAGTACAAGACAAGTCATGTTAGCTTTATTTCATTGCAGTCAATATTTTGAAGCACCATTTATCAAACATTGTTACAAGTGTCATCATTGGTTCTGCATTTGCAAGCTGCTGTGCACACTGGACGGGCCTTTTTACACTTGCAACGGGCACTCGTGCACTTTGTGGTACAATTGCAGGTTATGAGTTCCACGCACGATTCTGGAACTGGATGGAGGGACACGATGATGGGCACAAGTGAGGTATCATCACGTTCCCAAACAAGCATCTCCAGAGAAGGTGGTTTGCCTCCACACTGGTGCCTGATAAGGCCAAATAATATTAATAAAAAAAAGTTGATCATTCCCACACGCTTCCTTTTTTGAAGCTATCTACTTTTTTTGTTATTTTGTCAAACATCATGAAAAAAAACAAAATAAAATAAAATAAAATAAATCACACCCGTGTAACGAAGGAAGCTGTGCAGTGAAGCATATGCACCGCTTTGGAAATATCTCCGTGGGGTACTGATTGTTACTTCCTCAACAAGTGGGGTAACCTTACTGTCCTGAAGAAAACTAAACATTAACATAAAACACTAAACACAAGGAACACTAAACCACAACAAACTATTAACGAACGTATGGTGGGTTAGAAAGGTTCTTCGTCTTCATTTTTGACGGACGGAGGGTAGGAAGGACATACCAAGTATTTAATCGGCTTGCACCACTTAAAAATCCATATCCTCATGTACGACTCTTGCACAATTCTTTGGATCGATCATTTTCTCAATGTTGGTAGAGAGTTTTTATAGGTTGCGCCGAGAGCTGCACTGCCGCGTTCCATTTCTGTGTGCGATACGTGAGCAATACTGATCTGTGTTCATGTCTGCGAACATAAGTTCCATCGCAGCTACTGCAGTAAAATTCGGTGCACACTTCGGATTAAAATGATGCAAAATACGACTGGTTTTAAAACCAGCAAATTGCATGACGAATGTACAATGTAGACAAATTGCATGACGAATGTACAATGTAGACAAATTGCATGACGAATGTACAATGTAGACAAATTGCATGAACACGACGAATCATTTTAATGATTTAAGCTTAATTTTTAGCTCACCTGGACTTAAGTCAGGTGAGCTTATGCGATCGAGCAGTGTTCGTAGGTGAGAGTCCGTAAACACTTCAGTTATTATCGCATGAACCAAACACACGATTTTGGTTAAACTTGGCCACAAGGTTCATATCTGATGCCTAATGAAGGTTTATTGACCGCATCAAAATCTGCGCTCATTGAGGGGGTATACGGGGGTTATTTTTGAACCCCCACCCCCCCCCAAAAACACACAATTTTGATGAACAACCAACAACATTCATCAGCCATAATTTACCAAAGTGTATCGACCACATCAAAATCTGCGCTCAAGGGGGTCTACGGAGCGGGGTTTCACCCACCCCCCCCCCCCCAAAAAAATAGGTATTTGCTCTCTTCTCCGAACTACACACAGAATTTTAATGAAACTTCACCACAACCTTCATCACCCTTGATGTACCAAAGTTTGTTCACGAGATTAAAAAATTCAGGGTTGAAGAGGGTCTGCGAGGGGTTTGAGTGACTGTTGCTCCTGATCTCCGTGAGCTTCAGACAGGCGCGTCCTATTTTTTAAGATGCCAACTCTAACTCCCAAAGTTTTCAACTTTCACGTTTCATATTTGGTACATAGGTACAGACTGTGGAGACGGTGTGTCGTGACATACGTTTGTCATCTAAAGTGGTTGCCATGGCAACCAGGATGCTGTTTTCCATCTGTTCCTGTCCGCACTCTACCTCCCAAAGTTTTCAACTTTCACGTTTCATATTTGGTACATAGGTACAGACTGTGGAGACGGTGTTCGTGACATACGGTCGTCATCTAAAGTGGTTGCCATGGCAACCAGGATGCTGTTTTCCAAGTAGTAGCACAATTCTGTATATACCTTCTTGTTCGGGCGTATATATTGCTCACTTGCGCTCTTGTTACTGATTACAATATACAAATACATATATGCTTTAAAATTATTTGGATCAGACTTCACTGCAATGCTTTATAAAAAATATTAATTATTAGACGAGTCTTTTAAAAACGATAAATGTATAAACAGGCGAGCATTGGGTGGCTTTGACTCCAACTCTGGTTAACCTCCGCCATCGAAGATCGGAGGTTACTGTTTTCACCCCTTTCTGTTTGTTCGTTTGTTTGTTTGTGAACAGTATTACGGAAAATTCCTCGACGGATTTCGACGAAACTGGGTGTGGGATTAGGTATGGTCCAAGGATCATGCCATTAGATTTTGGACTTGGTCCAAAATCCAAAATATTTGAATTTTTTTTTTTTGCATTTCTACATGTTTTAAGTGTTTCCAACTCCCCCCCCAAAAAAAATAGTTAGAGAAAAAAAATTTTTGCAACTTTTTTTCAACAAAATTTCGATTTTTTTTTTTGCATTTCTACTTATTATATATGATTTCCAACAAAAAACATGCCAAAATTATAATTGCGGCTGATTTTGGAACTTCAGGTGGATATACCCACGTAAAATCAATTTGTCTCAAGGAATCTAGTTATGACGAATGAATTGAGTATGTAAAAGTTAAAAGTAAAAGGGAAAGTTGCAAACTATAACTCTGTGAGCACTGTTGACGTCAAATTGAATGAATAGGATATCAGGTTCACTTGAGTGACCTAGCAGTATTGGCGGCGGAGGTTTTGCACTCTACGAGTGCTCCCCCTCTAGTTAAGATGGTTCCACCCGTTTGCAATTTTGACAGGAACTTAGAATCCTGAAGCTGTGGTGTACAGGAACAACTAGAAGGGGAGCACTCGGGAGAGTGCAAAACCTCCGCCGCCAATACTGCTGGGTCACTCAAGTGAACCTTATATCTTATTCATTAAATATGATGTCAACAGTGCTGACAGAGTTATAGTCTTTTCTCCAACATTTTTTTTTTGGGGGGGGAGGGGGGTTGGAAATCACTTAAAACATGTAGAAATGCAAAAAAAAGAAATCGAAATTTTGTTGAAAAAAAGTTGCAAAAATTTTTTTTTCTCTAAATTTTTTTTTTGGGGGGGGGGGGTTGGAAATCATTTAAAACATGTAGAAATGCAAAAAAAAAAAATTCTCTAACAATTTTTTTTGGGGGAGTTTGAAATCACTTAAAACATGTAGAAATGCAAAAAAATAATAATAATTTCTCTAAACATTTTTTTTGGGGGGGGGACAGGTCCAAAATCTAATGGCATGATCCTTGGACCATACCTAACCCCCCACCAAGTTTCGTCGAAATCCGTCGAGGAGTTTTTCCGTAATACTGTTCACAAACAAAAAACAAACAAACAGAAAGGGTGAAAACAGTAACCTCCGTCCATCTTCGATGGCGGAGGTTAACTAGAGGGGGAGTATCGGTAGAGTGCAAAACCTCCGCCGCAATACTGCTAGGTCACTCAAGTGAACCTGATATCCTATTCATTCAATTTGACGTCAATAGTGCTCACAGAGTTATAGTTTGCAACTTTCCCTTTTACTTTTAACTTTTACATAGTCAATTCATTCGTCATAACTAGATTCCTTGAGACAAATTGATTTTACGTGGGTATATGCACCTGAAGTTCCAAAATAACCGCAATTATAATTTGGCATGTTTTTTTGTTGGAAATCACTTATAACATGTAGAATGCAAAAAAAAAGAAATCGAAATTTTGTTGAAAAAAAAGTTGCAAAAATTTTTTTTCTCTAACAATTTTTTTTGGGGGGGGGGGGGTTGGAAATCACTTAAAACATGTAGAAATGCAAAAAAAAAAAATTCAAATATTTTTTCAAATTGCGGCCATATTGGATTTTGGACCAAGTCCAAAATCGAATGGCATGATCCTTGGACCAGACCTAACCCCCCACCAAGTTTCGTCGAAATCCGTCGAGGAGTTTTTCCGTAATACTGTTCAGAAACAAACAAACAGAAAGGGGTGAAACAGTAACCTCCATCCATCTTCGATGGCGGAGGTTAATTATTGATGGGCGATGCTCGTTCAGTGATGTTTTCTCCGATTTGCTAGTGGGAGTTGGACGAGGAAGCGCTGGTGAGTCCACCTCCTACATATGTAATTCTGTGCATCAAATGTAGATCTGAAGATATATATATATATAAAGATGGCAGTGCCAATCATTTTAATATGCATGAAGTGTGGAGTTGTTTTTGTATTTCATCATACATTTATTATAAATTTGAGAACTGTGGTTGTATTTTTAGTTGGCTGAGTCTGTGTGTGTGTACATGACGTGTCAGGTATATGACCCACAGCATATTTGTTTGGGGGAGAAAACCGACATGTCTGGTAGATGACTCATGTAAAAAAAAATTGGGGGGGGGGGATGGGGAGGTAAAAAACTGGTTTGTCAGGTACTAAAAGCCAATGGTCATTTTGAAAAATAAAAATAAAACTAGAGGGGAGCATTCGGTAGAGTGCAAAACCTCCGCCGCCAATACTGCTGGGTCACTTAAGTGAACCTGATATCCTATTCATTGTAGGTCAAAACGGATCAGACTCTACTGAACCATGATTGAATAAACTAAACTAGATCGACGCGCATGTAGAAATGCCAAAAAAAAAAAAAATCGAAATTTTTTGAAAAAAAGTTGCAAAATTTGTAATTTTTTTTTTCTAACAAATTTTTTTGGGGGTTGGAAATCACTTAAAACATGTAGAAATGCTAAAAAAAATTCAAATATTTTTCAAATAAAATCGAAATATTTTTGAAAATAAACTTACAAATTTTTTTGTTTTGGTGAAATCACTTAAAACATGTAGAAATGCAAAAACAAAAATTCAAATATTTTTTTCAAAATGGCCGCCATAGCGGCCATATTGGACTTTGGACCAAGTCCAAAATCTAATGGCATGATCCTTGGACCATACCTAATCCCCCACCAAGTTTCGTCGAAATCCGTCAGGAGTTTTTCCGTAATACTGTCACAAACAAACAAACAAACAACAGACAGGGGTGAAAACAGTAACCTCCGTCCATCTTCGATGGCAGAGGTTAATAAAAAACATAAAGGGAATCCTCCCATAAAAATATTTTAAAAAATCCAGACGATTAACTGATATTTATTTTTTATTGACCAAATGCGAGTTGTATATGAAAGGACAAATCATCACTTTGTTAGTGGAAGTATCTCTGGGACATGAGACTTGAAAAACAAGGTTTAACGTGCCTTGTTGGCAGTGGTGACATTTGGCACATTGTAGACTTTGCAGATGAACAGCTTGGCATCCGTGGCAGTTTATTCATCCAGATTTCCCGAACTAAGATGTAAGAGAAGATCATGATGTTCTTGGAACATCTTCCAGCATGATTTCTTGCTAAGTCCAGCCAACTAGGAGGTGATGTCACTTCCAATGAGAGCATGAATTCAGGAATTATTTCCAGAACATTAGCGCATCCTGTCCCAGCATCATGTGCTCCAATATCGTGTGAATATGAATGGACTTCGTCTTAGCAGTCCCAGCCTTGAGCCACAGTTTAGAACATTGCATTCTGTGAAAAAGAGCCAAAAGTAACACAAGGACTTCTGTGTCCCTCGCAGCAACTACGATGCTCGATACCTGGCTTTCTACACAATGGATAATTATTGTACAGCTTCCTCGTGTTTGGCTTCCTGTGTCTGTTTATTCCAGGATCAAATGCTTCAACTCTCTCCATTACTGAATCAACCAGCTGCTACAATGACTTTTTGTCTGGTGCATGCAACATCAACTGCTGGGACAAGAATCTTGTCAGGTCTGCTTTGTTGTAAGGGAGGGCTACGAAGTTCACACACTTTGAAGGCAGAGGAACATCTATACTTTCAATCAGTCTTATTATTGCTCCTGAAACACAACCCAGTCTTCTCCTGATACCACCTTTGATTGAAGCCCCATAGTATCTGTCAAATACTCCACCCATTCTGCGGTGTGGTGCTCCATTTCGTGCAACAGCTCCAAACACATCAGCAAGGTCTCCAAAGGTGGCAGCTCGCTGAGGTTTCCCTGTTGTCAATCACTTGTTTTACCATCAATAATAAGTGTTGTTGTCTCACCAATATCTGTAGCTTCAATGACAGAGGGGCAAGGGATGCCTGCAGTAAGTACCTGATACAGTATTTCCTCGGCACCAGTTCCAGGGCTTCCATTCATTTATGCCCGAGCCTGTGGCACTGGCAAAAGTTTATGTTTTAATACTTCAGAGAATTTGACATCGTGCCTAGTTGCATAGGCAGTGATCAAATGTTGCAGCAATTTTCTGTCTGCCTTGAATGACTTCACTTTCCTTGTAACTGAATCGGTGTTCCACCTGAAACAGAGGGAAAAGTAAGGAACCATATTTTTGGCAAGGGATGTCTGAACTTGGCCGCTCTTTCAGAATCTACAGGAAGGGACAAGA
This sequence comes from Eptatretus atami, assembly GCA_035128595.1. Lineage (NCBI taxonomy): Eukaryota > Metazoa > Chordata > Myxini > Myxiniformes > Myxinidae > Eptatretus > Eptatretus atami. Next base: position 128,354,416 of record CM068960.1, on the reverse strand, counting down.
TCAACTGAATACAAAATTATTCAGTTGATCTTGTCCCTTCCTGTAGATTCTCCTCAATCTCCTTTGTGGCTCGGTCATTGGTAGAATGTTTTGCAGATCTTCAGGAACATTCATCGAGATTCTACAGGAACATTTAAGCGGGGTTCTCGGCTCCCTTGGTCTCAAAATTTAAACCCCCAGGAAAAACGATGGGGTATATTATACTTCCTCGCTGTTGCAGTTGGTTTGAATAGCGCCACCTTTTAATTTTTTTTGTATACTTTGTCGAGGCTTGTATAAGAGCTAACACATAGAACATAAAACAAAGGGAGTAGGACACAAAAGGGAGTGAGAGGGGAAAGCACAAAAACAGTAGGAAACAGGACATCAGGAGATCTGTGGATGAGAGGGAGGTGGGCAGGATATACGGAATAAACAATATGGAGATTACAGGGACTTTCAGGAAGGAAAACGGGGAATTTCAAGAAGGTTGTTTTGGGGTGGATTAACGGGGGTTGAAAAGATCATGGTTTTGGATGGGGGAAGATAAGAGATGGTGGTGAACAGCTGTTTTGAAGACCTGGAGGGAAGAGTGGGATTGAAGAGTGTGTGGGCGTTTGTTCCAGAGGCGGTGAAAAAAGAGGAATGAAAGAGTGAAGGTGAACAGTGATTCTTGATTTTGGGAGTTTCACCAGAAGGGGGTTGTTGGTAGACCACGTGCGCTCTGCAGTAATATTAAGAGGACAGAGCACAGACAGAGCAGGGGGTGTAAGGCTGGAGAAGAGTGGGTGGAAGACAAAGACCATCGACCTGTCTGCGTTGAAATAAGATCGCCCCAAAGACTCAGCTTCATCACAGGAGATATCAATGACCCGAGAAAAGCCTTGGTTTCCACAGCGTGAAGCCGAGCTAGGTGTGAGGCAGGAGCACCAGCCCAGAGGGGAGAGCAGTACTCCATCAAGCTGCGGATGAAAGCTTTGTATGTGGTTAAGAGCTCAAGTGTGCCAAGGAAGGACTTTGCATTATTCGTACGAGAAGCACCCGCTCCCTATGGGAGCCGTCAAGGGGGTCATATTATATTTATGCCTATTTTACTCCAAGGGTCCCAGGATTACACACCCAAAAAATGGTTGCGATCGAGTCAGCCGTTTTTGCGGTACCTGGGAACAGATGGACGGACAGACGGTGAATTATAGTAAGATAGTGGAAAGAAAAAAAAAGTGCTGTGCAGCACATTGCCAACCAAAGGTGAGCCGAGAAGGGTACTCCAAACCTTGAGCCCTGCAGGATGGATTTAATTTTCATGGGTAACTGTATGATTGTCAGCTTCTATGGTTATTTCCCCCATCACCAGGCTAGCTTTTCCAGTCAATGGGGATGGGTAATTTTGCTAGTACTGTATACAATTTCAGAAGTGTCTGTCTGTTTGTCTGACATCTATGCACTCCTGATATGCTGAATGAAACATCATGGAAACTGGTGGTTGCAATCATGAAACTGGTGGAAACTAGTGGAGGGTTGGGGGGAGGAGTTAAAAGAAGAAATTTGGCCTGGGGTTCAGGATTGAGAGGGGACCCCAGTTCTCTCCATGCAAGTGTTATAGTATGGTACCACCTGGTGGAAAGCTGTCTTAGAAGTCATAAATCATAAAAGGGTGAAATTAACCATCTAAGGATGAGTTTATAGAAAAATTAAGTAATTGACTTCTACTCACCGCTAAAGATTGATGACTTCAATCAGTCTGAGCAGTACCTCATAAGCTGTGAAGCTTGAGTGCGTGTGAATACGGTCACAAGTTCAATAAGAAGTAAGAAAAATGACAATGGCGTGTCACCAGTGGACTTATTCAGCGTCATGCCCACAAAGCATTTCGATTCATTCGATAACACGGGTGTCATAAATGTCCAGTGCCCGTGGGAATAAGCTGCTCCCAAAAAGGAGTACAAATGATAAGAGGTCCCACAGTTAAAAGGAGTGAAAACCCACTGAAGATAGTGCTGCGACGAGGCACGTGTGCGAAGCTCCGAGTGCAGAGAGCAAAGTACTGCTGGAGAATACGACCACATACACTGTTCAACTCCAGTGAAACTCCAGTCTGAGTTATATCCACAACGATGTAAAATGTCAGCTCCAGGCAGGAACAACCACAATCCATCAATCCATTGGGACCATACTCTGTACAGAGCGTTGGTGCTGCCAAAGCAGTCTCCTGGGCTATTGGGCACAATCCTGGACAGGTCACGACTCCGACACAGGATACTCGAATGGCTCAATCATCCCAGGAAGCTGGTACTCATTTTGCCGACCTCGGAAGGATGACAGCCTGTCAACCCCACCTGGTATTAATTCAATGCAAAAGCGGGATTTAAATTCAGTACCTTAGGATCCCAAGCCTGCCACCCAAACCATGAAGCCAACACCAGGCATAAGGAACCACGATGGTGTAAAATACGAGCTCCAGGCAGGAACAACCACGAAGGTGTAAAAAATGGCAAGCTGCCAGAAGAAAAAGCTTCATCACCATTCCGTTCCAGCCTTCATCCTCACATCCCATGAGGGAGAGGTCCTCAAAAGCCGTAAAGCCGTCAGGCAAAATGATTGGTTAGAAACCAGATAAAAACCATGCCGACTACTGCCATTGTTGGACAAATGAATGGAACAAAGTTCACGGTGTAACAGTACTAACAAGTTGGCACTGATAAAAAAAGCCCTCTCCTTGATCGCTAGTAACCAGAATTGTCAACATAGGAAGAAAGTGATTGATCAGAAAGGCGTAAAAATTGTAGTGCAAAACAATGAACGGTCTCAAAGTTTCAAGATCCCCTCCCCAAAAAAAATGCACAAAATGAGCTGGCCAATGAACATGATGGCCAGACCGCATCTTTCTCACTGCCGGCACTGTTTGCAAGTGAGGGGTTGTCGGTGACGACGCATGTGCCGGCACTTGAGGAACAGCTGCCGGTCCTGGTGCTGGTAGCATGTCATGCATGTGCAGTAGTCAGGTCATGTTCAACATAAGTGGGCTTCAATCTGTCAATGCTGATAGTATCATGTTTCCCATTGTAGTTAATAATGAAAAAAAAAATCTATGCAAGGTGGATAACTTCAAACGGTCCATCATACAGGGGTTGAAGTAGCTTCCTCACCACATCGTGGCACACAAAAACATGAGTACAACTATGAATGTCTGAATTGGTCTGGGTTTGCCTGTGTTGTAGCCTGGTCGGTGTAGGCTTCAGGGTTCTCATGTGCATCCATAGTCGATGTGCAGTTGTGAGGATCCAAATTGTGATAAAACAGACTCGGTGCCACAAACTGTCCTGGCAACTTGAGAGTTGTGTCAAAAACTAACTCGGCAGCACAGCAACCTAGGTTGGACTCCCAGAAACATGATAGGATTCATTTTGTATTTCCATGGGCTTTCAGAAATGCTTTCAACTGTCGATGGAATCGTTCCACGAGCCCAATACTGTAGGTGACGGGTGATAAGCTGTGTTTCGCATTCTCCTACTGCAAAGTAAATCAGACAGACCTTGTAAAAGTGCCGATTCAAACTGACGACCTCAGTCTGTGGTCATTGTCGAGGGCGCACCGAACACAGCTACCCAATGTGAGATAAATGCTTGTGCTACCATCTCTGCTGTCTGGTCAGGGATGGATATTGTGACCGGCCAACGAGTAAAACGATCAATACATGTGAGCAAGTATGTATTGCCATCTGATGGAAGTAGAGGTCCGATTAGATCAACGTGAACATGGTCGAATCTGGCATCCGGTGTGGAAAACGTGCCAAGAGACCACCTGATGTGTCGATGCATTTTGGATCTCTGACATGCTCTGGAGGTTCTGGACCAGGCTCTGACATCAGGATCCACTCCCTGCCAGACAAAATGCTGAGTCACTAAATGTTGAGTGTCTCTGATGCCAGGGTGAGACAGTGTGTGGAGCATAAAAAACTATACGTCGATACTCACGAGGGACTTAATGGTGAGGATCTCCTGTGGAAATGTCAGAGACAATCCTACCCTCATAGGTGGGGAGTGGTAACTGTTTGAACTGGAGCGATGTTGAAATGATTTGCAGCATTTGTAACTCATCATGCTGTTGGGGTTCAGCTATCGTCATGAAATTGATGATGTTAGATGCATACAGAGCATTTACGTCAACTCGAGAGTGTGCATCTGCTACGGAGTTGTTTTTGCCACTGATGTGCCTCAAGTCCATCATGAACTGAGAGATGAAATCAAGATGTACTTCTCTTGGAGAGTGACAATCGGGTCCTGACTTGAGCATTGGTCAATAGCTTGTGGTCCGTATAGATAGAGAATGACCTCCCTTCTAGCGTTTGACACCCAGGTTGGCTGATTTAAGTTTTCTCCCAAACATGCTATATCTGGTCTCAGCAGGTTGAAAATTTTTTGAGAAAAAAAGAGTGGTTGCCAGATATCATCGACATTTTGCTGCAAAACTCCCCCTTCTCCCATGTCTGAGGCATCGACTAAGAGGCATAATGGTACTTCAGCCTTGGGATGAACAAGCGTGGTCTCAGCCAACCTCACCTTCACCTCTTCAAAGGCAAAAGCAGAGAATTACTTTTCATCGAGGGTGATGGGCTGATATTTCTTATTCTTGTTATGTAGTATGACCATCAACGGCTGGGATACGTCTGCGCAGTTAGAGATGAAATGCCTGTAAAAATTCACAATGCCAATAAACTCCTTCAACTTGTGCAGTGATGTGGGTGCAGGAAAGGTTTGTATGGTCTTGACTTTCTCCTCCAGTGGGCAGATACAGTGTTTGTCTATGACAGAGCAAAGGAAGGTGAGTGATGGCACCCCAAACTGGCACTTGCTGGGATTGATGACAATGCCATACTTAGCAAAGAACTCAAAAAGTAATCAGAGGTTTGCCTCGTGTTTACCCTCTGTAAAGGCCCTGTCACACCTTGACGATTTAGCCAGCGTATGCCGATTTATGAAAAATTTGTCTAAAACGCTGGCACACGTCGAATACGTTATGGGTACGTTTTGTATACGTTAAGAGCACGCTGAAAAACACTGCCATACGTCGTAGTACGCTGGCTTTAAACGTTGTACTTTTGGTTTTTCCTCAAATTTTTTCATGCTTGAAATTTTACGACGTATGCCGGCGTATGACTCGCACTTTCCGCTACGCTGGCCATAAGTTGTAGGCACGTTATGCGATCGTTGACACACGTCGAAACACGTTACTTGTAAGTTACTCATAAGTCGAAACACGTCAAGGTAATGTTTAGCGTACCCGAAACTTATTTCTAACCTATGAGTAACGTTTTGTAAGCACGCTACACGAACGTTGTTTGCACTTTGCCACACGTTACTTGAAAGTACGACTACTACTACTGCTACTACCACCAACATCGACATCACTAAATTCTCTCGAACTACTACTACTACTACTACTACTACTAACATCGACATCACTAAATTCTCTCGAACTACTACTGGGTCATTCCATGTCAAATCATCAAAGATCTGCGTCATCTCTCAGATTTTTGTAAAACTTTGGAACCAATTGGGACCCATGAAAAACGCAAGAACTCAAATATTTTTGCTAACAGCCTCTTAATTAGTGAGATACAGACTAACGAACTTTGGACTAATTAGCACGACGTCGCGAATTCAAATGGCCATATCTCTAAAAGTATAACACCTAGAGAGCTGGTTTTGGTGTCATTTTAAAGGTATTTTCATGCCCTATGAATTTGTCTGGGCAACATTTTCCTACCTCCAACCAAAAAAGTTATCACAAAATATAAACTTCAATCGTGAATCCCCAAAAAATGTATCCTTCAAATTTCCTCAAATTCATCCAGAGGTACCTTATGATGTCAAGAAGCTTCCTCATAAGTTTTGTGATGGGCACTCCAATAGTTTCTGAGATATGAGCAATAATGCACATGTACGTATGGCATATAGGTTCGAAAATCAGCATTTGTAATGTATTATACAATCATTCTAACCTAGCCATGACAGGGAACACAGGGAACGACCATCAATTGCTTTGAAGTATCATATACTTTCATTTTCAACTGGGCCTGAGGGGAAGAAACAAGTGCTGCTGTTGCTGCATTGAAGAGGAAATTGAAAGCCTAAGTCAGGTAGTGAACACTGTGTACTTGAACTCACTTATTGATTGTATAATAAATTACAAATGCTGATTTTCGAACCTATATGCCATACGTACATGTACATTATTGCTCATATCTCAGAAACTATTGGAGTGCCCATCACAAAATTTATGTGGAAGCTTCTTGACATCATAAGGTACCTCTGGGATGAATTTGAGGAAATTTGAAGGATACATTTTTGGGGATTCACGATTGAATTATATTTTGTGATAACTTTTTTGTGGTTGGAGGTAGGAAAATGTTGCCCAGACAAATTCGTAGGGCATGAAAATACCTTTAAAATGACACCAAAACCAGCTCTCTAGGTGTTATACTTTTAGAGATATGGCCATTTGAATTCGCGATGTCGTGCTCATTAGTCCAAAGTTCGTTAGTCTGTATCTCACTAATTAAGAGGCTGTTAGCAAAAATATTTGAGTTCTTGCCGTTTTTCATGGGTCCCAATTGGTTCCCAAAGTTTTACAAAAATCTGAGAGATGACGGCAGATTCTTTGATGATTTGATATGGAATGACCCTACTACTACTACTACTACCAACATCGACATCACTAAATTCTCTCGAACTACTACTACTACTAACATCGACATCACTAAATTCTCTCGAACTACTACTACTACTACTACTATCGACATCACTAAATTCTCTCGAACTACTGCTACTACTACTACTACTAACATCAACATCACTAAATTCTCTCGAACTACTACTACCAACATCGACATCACTAAATTCTCTCGAACTACGACTACTGCTGCTACTACTAATACTACTACTACTAACATTGACATCACTAAATTCTCTCGAACTACTACTACTACTACTAATAACATCGACATCACTAAATTCTCTCGAACTACTACTACTACTACTGCTAACATAGACATCACTAAATTCTCTCGAACTACTACTACTACTAACATCGACATCACTAAATTCTCTCGAACTACTACTACTACTACTACTACTATACTACTAACATCGACATCACTAAATTCTCTCGAACTACTACTACTACTACCAACATCGATCACTAAATTCTCTCGAACTACTACTACTACTAATACTCTACTAGTAACATCGACATCACTAAATTCTCTCGAACTACTACTACTACTAATAACATCGACATCACAAATTCTCTCGAACTACTACTACTACTACTGCTACTGCTACTGACATTGACATCTACTCAACATGGAGTCTGGAACACTGACGGATTCTCTTGTGAACCATTGTTATATACCAATTCCCTAAACGCTGCCAATAGCCATTATACGTAGCTGTAAGTTAGAAACATGTTCAGTAAGTTCTGTGGTCGTCCGGAAGACGTCAATCAAATTCGTCTACATACGCCAATGTGCGTTTGAGATACGTTACACATAGGTTCAAAGCACGCTACATATAGTTCAAAGCACGTTACTCATAGGTTAAAAATTAAGTTTCGGATATGCTAAACATTACCTCGACGTGTTTCGACTTATGAGTAACTTACAAGTACCGTGTGGCCGACGTGTGTAAACGATCGCGGAGCGTGCCGAGAACTTATGCCAGCGTATGCGGAACTTGTGAGCCATACGTCGAGTACGTCGTAAAATTTTCAGCATGCTTGAAATTTCACGACGTACTAGACGTACCACGTAATATGCCAGCGTACTTCATTGTTTTTCAGCATGCTCCTAACGTATACACAACTTACCCATACCGTATTCGACGTGTCCCAGTGTTTTAGACACATTTTTATAGGTCGGCATACGCTGGCTAAATCGTCAAGGTGTGACTGCGATGTTGACACTTCCAATTTTCAGGCGGTTATGATTTAAATTGGCGTGTGGCAGGTTTTTAACAGAGAACGCCACAAGTTCGTCGGCGATACGTGCAGCGCGCTATGCCTAAGTTAAACTATCGTTGGGCATAGGTTGTGAACGCCGACAACAGGCTAAGCATTCGTTGGTATAAGTTATCTTTAACACAACGAAACGTTCTGTGCCCGTTACTAATACGTTATGCATAAGACCAACACGTTATGAATACGACCAAAACAATAAAAAAACCTCAAAACTTCAGCGTACGCCAACGTTTTACGTGCATTTTTATACGTTGCCATTCCTGGCTAAAACGTCAAGGTGTGACAGGGCCCTAAGGCTTGCTACTAGCAGATCGCAAAGGTAAGCGTCTCAGACGAAAGGGAGACCATGGATGACATCAATCAACCTCTGAAACATGCGCACAGCATTACGCAAGCCGAATGGCACGTGAACAAAGTTGTGGAGCCAGAAAAGGTTGTGTGATGGCTGTTTTGTGTACATCAGTCGGCTCAACTAGGATCTGGTGATATGCTCTGAAGAAGAATATTTTGGAGAATACATGTGCACCTTTGAGGGGTGATGAAAAATCCTGGAAATTGGGAATTGGATTGCAATCAGGAATGGTGCATTTGTTAAGTGAAATGTCATCACCACATGGCTGCCAGTCACCCGGTGACTTCTTCGGTACCATATGCAAGGGTAAAAACCAGTTGCTGCCAGATTGTCGTATGATGCCGAGTTCAAGCATATGCTCGAACTCTGACTTGGCAATTTTCAGATGATCTGGGGCAAGCAGCCATGGTCATGCTGAAACTGGAGGTCCATGAGTTACGATGTGGTGAGTGGTCGAGTGCTTGATCTCACAATCCCTGTGAGATGTAGCTTTCTGGGTATTCACAAAGTATTCATGTAGAGCAATATCTGGGTATTCACGAAGGAAGGTGTCATAACGTGAAAGAGATGTAGCTTTCATGAACATTGGTCTGATGGAGGGTATACGATTGATGATTCCCTGCACAGTAAGACTGGTCGTGGTGTCTTTGAGCTTGTGATGGTTGACATCCACTAGCAGGCCAAACTGGCAAAGAAAATCAGCCCCGATGATGGGTACAGGCAACTCGGCAAACACGAATACCCATCAAAATACTTGTCGCAGTCCAAGATCCAGCGTTAAAGACCTCTCTCCCGTATGTAGTGATGGGTGACCGATTCACTGCCTGCAGGTGGATTGATGCAAGCTGGCCGTTGCGATGGTGAAATACTCACTTCAGCACCAGTATCCACTAAAAACCTGGTACTTGTTGCCTTGTCGGTTATGTAGAATAGGCGACTGGATGTGTCACTGCCAGGCTGACTTGTCACCGATAGACGCTGACTAGTATATGAGCATGGGCTGATGCATTTGTGAGCCTTTTCTCCATGCTTCCAATGGTACCAGCACATCTGTTCAGCGTGTTGGTGGGGGCTTCAGCTGGGATTGTGTCTTCCTGATAGACCACACCCACAGCTTGTACTCCACTCTCTTTCCACCTGTAGTTGTGTCATGAGAGCTTGTACCTGTCTGGTCAAGTTCCAACCTGGGTAGACAAGGTACAGACTTGGTCTGGTTGAGGTGCAAGTTGCTGTTGAGGTTTTGAAACAGCTCCTATGTGCAGAGTGGAAGACAAAGGAGAAGAGACTTCCATGATCTTGTCGGCGAGGCCTGCCAGTTGTTCGATGTCGACAGCCTCTTTAGTTGAGGCCAAAATCAGTTGGACATTGGTGGGAAGTCTCTGGAGAAACAACTGTTTTGAGATGATATTCTACAATTAATCATCCCCCATCCCCAATTCGGCATTGTGTCCACAAAACAATAAGATTCACTCGATGACACGGGTGACATAAATGTCCAGTGCCCGCTCCTCCCAAAAAGGGGTACAATGATAAAAGTCCCACGGTTAAAAGGAGTGAAAACCCACTGAAGATAGTGCTGCGACGAAGCACGTGTACGAAGCTCCGGGTGCAGAGAGCAAAGTACTGCTGGAGGAGAGGGAAACAGACAGGGTTTAACTCCAGTGAAACTCCAGTCCATTAATTATTTCCACAACAGTGTAAAATGCGAGCTACAGGCAGGAAAAATCATGAAGGTGCAAGGTGAGCTGCCAGAAGAAAAAGCTTCATTACCCTTCCGTTACAGCCTTCATACTCACGTCCTGCGAGGGGGAGGTCCTCGAGAGCCGTAAGTGTCGGGCAAAATTATTGGTTAGAAACCAGATAAAAACAACCCCCTACACGACTGCCATTGTTAGACAAATAAATGGAACAAAGTTCATGATGTGAAAGTACTAACAAGTTGGCGCCGATGAAAAGTACACGACAGGTTCTTCGCTAGTTACTTCTGCCACCGAAGATGAAGGTGGTTATGTTTTCACCCCTTTCTGTTTGTTTGTTTGTTTGTCTAGTAGCAAAAGATATCTCAAAAAGTTGTGGACAGGTTGGGTGTGTGACAAGGACGAACTGATAAGATTTTGGTGAGATCCGGATCTGGATCCGACTACTAGATTTTTTTTGTGATTCTTCACCATTGAGAGATAGGACCAAAAAGATATGTAGCACGATATCTCAAAAGTTGTAGACGGATTCAGATGAAACTTGGTGGACAGGTTAGGTGTGTGACCACGAAGTGATTCCAGTTTGGTAAGATCCGAATCCGGATCTGACTACTAGAATTTTTAAAGTGAGTCTTCACCATTGAAGATAGGGCAAAAACGATATAGTTAGCTGTACGGTATGATATTTCAAAAAATGTAACGGGCCCAATATGTTTTCGTGGATCAGGCATTACGTGGCAGAGGTATGTGCTCTACAGAGTGCCCTTCTAGTTTCAAATAACATAAGCAGGTTCACAAGTATAACATGGCATTTATATTTTAAATATGGCAACATAGTGAGAGAATCATCAAAAACCACAAGCAGGCATTCCAAAAGCAGAGCGCATGCGGTGCCATTAGTAAATGATTAGTTTGCGATGAAACAATCGGGCAAACTTGACAGGGCACTGCAATATAACGACTCTCCCACCAATGCAACCTCCATTGCCTGAACTAGCACTAAACAAGACAGGCTGTGTCATTCTTTTAAACCATCCCAAACATTACACTTCTCTAGCTTATGGAAGAACACAGGAAGGAGGAAGATATAAATGTACCAACAATGGAGTATGGAAGAACAGGCAGAAAAAGGATCGCAGAAGACATGTTGGACAACAAGGGACAACACCATGACTAAAAAATAAATATATAAGGAAAGGGGGGGGGGGGTAAAGTTCGAAGAGAAAGAAATGAATAAGAGAGACAGACATTGGATTGGGGTGGATTTGACCCACACAAATGCACATAATTGATGTGTGTTAAGAACGTGCTTGATCAATCAGGGCAAAATAAAGTTCATATGATGACAAATGTGTCATGGTCAAAAGACAGGGGATTACATCAAAGGAGAGGAGGAGGAGGAAAGGTATTAATCTGGTACCTCATTCCCATGAGCAAACCGTACCACGAACCACTGCAACTGTGCATAGGCACTCGAGTCTCCATGAGCAAAAGTTGGCCTGCGCAGTGAACAGATGCCACTGAGAGTGTTACCTGCAGTCATCTGAACACCAACCTGCATGCTTTTCAAACTTGCAGGTAAAGTGGAGCAATAAACAACAACAATATAAGTGCCCACCGATGCACTTTTGTGATAAGTCATGCAGGCAGTGTGCTGAAGAAAAATCCAAATTGAAGAACACATTGCACAGTACCAGTAATGTTTAAACAAATCAAGTCTTTGTGATTGTAAAATGGCGCACAAAGTCAAAAGCACCTTTTATTCCAATAACTTTTCAGGATTCCTGTTTAAAAGATTATAGACATTGTAATCCTTGTACTCATCGTTTTTCACGAGTCTATATACTTGGTGCAAGAGCAAACACGGAGGATCCTTTATTCAGGTCCCACCTCGGACTGTGCAGAATGAGGATGATTTTCAGGGCAATGTTGGAGCATAATCTCGGGCACAGCACGCGTGGCCTGTGCCTACCTCGTAAAGTTGCAAAAGAACGAGGTACGGTTTTTACTAGTAAGAATGAGGAGTTCAAGTATCTAGTTGCAAAATCATCCGACGAGACAGACAAGGGCATCAGTGCAGAAGCTCTTGCGTGGCTGAGTGTTTAGTTGGTTAAAAGGAAAAATGGAGTGACATGGTGAAAAGCAAGCTTTACACAACTAGAGGGTGCCGTGAATACCAGAGGTACATTACCTGGAGGACGGGCTTTTGCATCCGTTCGTTAAAAACCATGCTAGGCCGCGTCTTTGCTCCAAAACCTTAGCTTTGGGCAGTGCGTGATAATCAAAATCGTCAGCCTCAAAGCCCTCTTCCGACATCATTAACGGCATCTCATCCAAACGTGCCTCATCCTCGGCCACTGAAAATCTGCCGTCGGAGACAGCATTCAAGTGGAGGTGAGGAAACTCTCGGGATGTGATAGCCACGGTAAAACAGAGTACAATTACAGAACAGATTGGATTATGAATGGCATTCTGCATCAATGTGAAGTTGACAAACATGTCCACACAAACAATATACAGCACTCTTAAGATGGTTCACAAAATGTATCCAAAATGTTCAAATGAGAATAATCAATTGGAAAGTACCAACAATGGGAACGGCAACACCAACAGTACAATGTGCACCGACATTGCATGAGGGCAGATACCCTATACCAGTACAACTCGAAAGTACATATGCCGAACACCCAAAATTACCACCTTACACAAAAATCATATTGAAAAATCTTTGCTCCGAGTCTGGGAGATCACCGGTGCAAATCCTGGCCGGGTCAAACCAAAGACTTAACCAGAGTTGGTGTCAAAGCCACCCAATGCTCGCCTGTTTATACATTTATCGTTTTCAAAAGACTAGTCTAATAATATTTTTTATAAAGCATTGCAGTGAGGTCTGATCCAAATAATTTTAAAGCAATACATGTATTTGTATATTGTAATCAGTAAAAAATAGTGTGGTAGATAAAAAAACATTAGAAAAGAAATAACTTGCACCAAAAACTTTAACATTTTCACGCTCACGCTCACGCCGAGGGTATCGCTATAGCTCTCTGTTCTTCGAACAGACGAGCTAAAAAAAATGGTACGTGCCGCTTCTTTGCTCGACGCTCAGCCTTCAAAAAGGATAGAGCGCAGACAAACAACCATATGTTGGCAATACTAGTGCAGGCTTTGATGGGCCTAATGGCCTCCTCCGGCATCAAAGTTCCTTTAATATATAGGAACCAAAGAAACACAATGACCCCATGACATGACCATATATATATATATATATATATATATATATATATATATATATATATATATATGCATGACCCACACAGCCGGAGTAAAACACTGCACAGTAGAAAATGTAAACAATTATCAAGTCAAAGTTATTAGCACAAGCAACACAAAAACAATGGTTTAAGTCAATGTAAGCCTCAAAATCACCGTGGGTACATGCTGGTCAACACTGTCATCGGCAGTTCAAAAGCAGCTCCTCAATCAGGAGTCTGACACCCTGCCACGTCACTGTGCTACTACCGGTGTGTATACAGGTGCAGGTGCACATGCCCACGTGATCAATTCAAAACATTAGCTCAACACCTTGGCGATGTGCCAAGTATTCCAACAATGTGGAACCACCAATCAACGAGCTGTCAGGTTAGTGTCAGTGCATGGGAGGAAAGTAAACTGGTAATGGAATGGAAAAACAACTGTGGTGATTAAAAAAAAATTTTAAGCAAACTTAATCTGCAGAGAACGTGCATGTTGAAAGATCTCGATATGTTAAAGCCATCATCTCAGATCAAAATGTGCATCTTCATACAAAGTACAGCACTGTATGCGATATAATTGGAAATTTTCCTCTTTTTTCATTCTTCCCCATTCCCATTTTTATTCCGCCCCCCGGAGGGAGGGAGCGGGATATTGTAATCGTCCGGTTTGTTTGTCTGTTTGTTTGTCTGTCTGTCAGCAACTTTACGGCAAAACGGCTTAGCAAACACTATCAAATTTAATCCACAGGTGGGCAATGAACCTTGGACGACCCCATTAACTTTTGGGTCCAATTGGATCAAAGGTCAAGGTCAAGGTCACGAAAAGATCAAAATCGTTTTTCCTCATAACTTCGTCAAAAATGATATGATTTACTTCAAACTAAGCTTATAGTGAACCTTATTCTATTTGTCACTTATAATCCTCCCCATTCCTATAGTGAAAAATGCATATTTGTGAAGATCGGTAGGGTCCGAAGTTTTGGGGGTCATTGTCATCGGTCAAAATTACAAATTTTCCATTAAAACTAAAACATGGTTACGAAAATACAACTTTACGGGAAAACGGCTGGCTCAAACACTGTCAAATTGTATCCACAGGTGGGTAATGAACCTCGGACGACCCATTAACTTTTGGGTCCAATTAGGTCAAAGGTCAAGAGTCAGCGTGGCCTTGAAAGGTCAAAATTATTTTACGGTCATAACTTCGTCAAAAATGGTTTAATTGACTTCATACTTAGACTAAAATATTCCTTATAATCAACATTCAGGTTAAGGATGTATCAAATTTAAATTTGATCCCCAAAATAACTTTATGCCTTAAATGGGTGGGATTTGTTGTGCCTGGCACCACTTTTTATCCCGCCCCTCCCGGAGGGAGGACGGGATATTGTAATCGTCTGGGTTTGTTTGTCTGTCTGTCTGCTAGCAACTTTACAGCAAAACAGCTTTAGCAAACACTATCAAATTTAATCCACAGGTGGGCAATGAATCTTGGACGACCCCCATTAACTTTTGGGTCCAATTGGATCAAAGGTCAAGTTCACGAAAAGATCAAAATCGTTTTT
>CM068960.1:128328933-128339525 GCA_035128595.1 Eptatretus atami | reverse complement strand
TGCCGTTCCTGGCTAAAACGTCAAGGTGTGACAGGCCCTAAGGCTTGCTACTAGCAGATCGCAAAGGTAAGCGTCTCAGACGAAAGGGAGACCATGGATGACATCAATCAACCTCTGAAACATGCGCACAGCATTACGCAAGCCGAATGGCACGTGAACAAAGTTGTGGAGCCAGAAAAGGTTGTGTGATGGCTGTTTTGTGTACATCAGTCGGCTCAACTAGGATCTGGTGATATGCTCTGAAGAAGAATATTTGGAGAATACATGTGCACCTTTGAGGGGTGATGAAAAATCCTGGAAATTGGGAATTGGATTGCAATCAGGAATGGTGCATTTGTTAAGTGAAATGTCATCACCACATGGCTGCCAGTCCACCGGTGACTTCTTCGTACCATATGCAAGGGTAAAAACCAGTTGCTGCCAGATTGTCGTATGATGCCGAGTTCAAGCATATGCTGAACTCTGACTTGGCAATTTTCAGATGATCTGGGGCAAGCAGCCATGGTCATGCTGAAACTGGAGGTCCATGAGTTACGATGTGGTGAGTGGTCGAGTGCTTGATCTCACAATCCCTGTGAGATGTAGCTTTCTGGGTATTCACAAAGTATTCATGTAGAGCAATATCTGGGTATTCACGAAGGAAGGTGTCATAACGTGAAAGAGATGTAGCTTTCATGAACATTGGTCTGATGGAGGGTATACGATTGATGATTCCCTGCACAGTAAGACTGGTCGTGGTGTCTTTGAGCTTGTGATGGTTGACATCCACTAGCAGGCCAAACTGGCAAAGAAAATCAGCCCCGATGATGGGTACAGGCAACTCGGCAAACACGAATACCCATCAAAATACTTGTCGCAGTCCAAGATCCAGCGTTAAAGACCTCTCTCCCGTATGTAGTGATGGGTGACCGATTCACTGCCTGCAGGTGGATTGATGCAAGCTGGCCGTTGCGATGGTGAAATACTCACTTCAGCACCAGTATCCACTAAAAACCTGGTACTTGTTGCCTTGTCGGTTATGTAGAATAGGCGACTGGATGTGTCACTGCCAGGCTGACTTGTCACCGATAGACGCTGACTAGTATATGAGCATGGGCTGATGCATTTGTGAGCCTTTTCTCCATGCTTCCAATGGTACCAGCACATCTGTTCAGCGTGTTGGGTGGGGCTTCAGCTGGGATTGTGTCTTCCTGATAGACACACCCACAGCTTGTACTCCACTCTCTTTCCACCTGTAGTTGTGTCATGAGAGCTGTACCTGTCTGGTCAAGTTCCAACCTGGGTAGACAAGGTACAGACTTGGTCTGGTTGAGGTGCAAGTTGCTGTTGAGGTTTGAAACAGCTCCTATGTGCAGAGTGGAAGACAAAGGAGAAGAGACTTCCATGATCTTGTCGGCGAGGCCTGCCAGTTGTTCGATGTCGACAGCCTCTTTAGTTGAGGCCAAAATCAGTTGGACATTGGTGGAAGTCTCTGGAGAAAAACACTGTTTTGAGATGATATTCTACAATTAATCATCCCCATCCCAATTCGGCATTGTGTCCACAAAACAATAAGATTCACTCGATGACACGGGTGACATAAATGTCCAGTGCCCCCTCCTCCCAAAAAGGGTACAATGATAAAAGTCCCACGGTTAAAAGGAGTGAAAACCCACTGAAGATAGTGCTGCGACGAAGCACGTGTACGAAGCTCCGGGTGCAGAGAGCAAAGTACTGCTGGAGGAGAGGGAAACAGACAGGGTTTAACTCCAGTGAAACTCCAGTCCATTAATTATTTCCACAACAGTGTAAAATGCGAGCTACAGGCAGGAAAAATCATGAAGGTGCAAGGTGAGCTGCCAGAAGAAAAAGCTTCATTACCCTTCCGTTACAGCCTTCATACTCACGTCCTGCGAGGGGGAGGTCCTCGAGAGCCGTAAGTGTCGGGCAAAATTATTGGTTAGAAACCAGATAAAAACAACCCCTACACGACTGCCATTGTTAGACAAATAAATGGAACAAAGTTCATGATGTGAAAGTACTAACAAGTTGGCGCCGATGAAAAGTACACGACAGGTTCTTCGCTAGTTACTTCTGCCACCGAAGATGAAGTGGTTATGTTTTCACCCCTTTCTGTTTGTTTGTTTGTTTGTCTATGCAAAAATATCTCAAAAAGTTGTGGACAGGTTGGGTGTGTGACAAGGACGAACTGATAAGATTTTGGTGAAGATCCGGATCTGATCCGACTACTAGAATTTTTTTGTGATTCTTCACCATTGAGAGATAGGACCAAAAACGATATGTAGCACGATATCTCAAAAGGTTGTAGACGGATTCAGATGAAACTTGGTGGACAGGTTAGGTGTGTGACCACGAAGTGATTCCAGTTTGGTAAGATCCGAATCCGGATCTGACTACTAGAATTTTAAGTGAGTCTTCACCATTGATAGATAGGGCCAAAAACGATATAGTTAGCTGTACGCGTATGATATTTCAAAAATGTAACGGCCAATATGTTTTCGTGGATCAGGCATTACGTGGCAGAGGTATGTGCTCTACAGAGTGCCCTTCTAGTTTCAAATAACATAAGCAGGTTCACAAGTATAACATGGCATTTATATTTTAAATATGGCAACATAGTGAGAGAATCATCAAAAACCACAAGCAGGCATTCCAAAAGCAGAGCGCATGCGGTGCATTAGTAAATGATTAGTTTGCGATGAAACAATCGGGCAAACTTGACAGGGCACTGCAATATAACGACTCTCCCACCAATGCAACCTCCATTGCCTGAACTAGCACTAAACAAGACAGGCTGTGTCATTCTTTTAAACCATCCCAAACATTACACTTCTCTAGCTTATGGAAGAACACAGGAAGGAGGAAGATATAAATGTACCAACAATGGAGTATGGAAGAACAGGCAGAAAAAGGATCGCAGAAGACATGTTGGACAACAAGGGACAACACCATGACTAAAAATAAATATATAAGGAAAGGGGGGGGGGGTAAAGTTCGAAGAAAAAGAAATGAATAAGAGAGACAGACATTGGATTGGGGTGGATTTGACCCACACAAATGCACATAATTGATGTGTGTTAAGAACGTGCTTGATCAATCAGGGCAAAATAAAGTTCATATGATGACAAATGTGTCATGGTCAAAAGACAGGGGATTACATCAAAGGAGAGGAGGAGGAGGAAGGTATTAATCTGGTACCTCATTCCCATGAGAAAACCGTACCACGAACCACTGCAACTGTGCATAGGCACTCGAGTCTCCATGAGCAAAAGTTGGCCTGCGCAGTGAACAGATGCCACTGAGAGTGTTACCTGCAGTCATCTGAACACCAACCTGCATGCTTTTCAAACTTGCAGGTAAAGTGGAGCATAAACAACAACAATATAAGTGCCCACCGATGCACTTTTGCGATAAGTCATGCAGGCAGTGTGCTGAAGAAAAATCCAAATTGAAGAACACATTGCACAGTACCGTAATGTTTAAACAAATCAAGTCTTTGTGATTGTAAAATGGCGCACAAAGTCAAAAGCACCTTTTATTCCAATAACTTTCAGGATTCCTGTTTAAAAGATTATAGACATTGTAATCCTTGTACTCATCGTTTTTCACGAGTCTATATACTTGGTGCAAGAGCAAACACGGAGGATCCTTTATTCAGGTCCCACCTCGGACTGTGCAGAATGAGGATGATTTTCAGGGCAATGTTGGAGCATAATCTCGGGCACAGCACGCGTGGCCTGTGCCTACCTCGTAAAGTTGCAAAAGAACGAGGTACGGTTTTTACTAGTAAGAATGAGGAGTTCAAGTATCTAGTTGCAAAATCATCCGACGAGACAGACAAGGGCATCAGTGCAGAAGCTCTTGCGTGGCTGAGTGTTTAGTTGGTTAAAAGGAAAAATGGAGTGACATGGTGAAAAGCAAGCTTTACACAACTAGAGGGTGCCGTGAATACCAGAGGTACATTACCTGGAGGACGGGCTTTTGCATCCGTTCGTTAAAAACCATGCTAGGCCGCGTCTTTGCTCCAAAACCTTAGCTTTGGGCAGTGCGTGATAATCAAAATCGTCAGCCTCAAAGCCCTCTTCCGACATCATTAACGGCATCTCATCCAAACGTGCCTCATCCTCGGCCACTGAAAATCTGCCGTCGGAGACAGCATTCAAGTGGAGGTGAGGAAACTCTCGGGATGTGATAGCCACGGTAAAACAGAGTACAATTACAGAACAGATTGGATTATGAATGGCATTCTGCATCAATGTGAAGTTGACAAACATGTCCACACAAACAATATACAGCACTCTTAAGATGGTTCACAAAATGTATCCAAAATGTTCAAATGAGAATAATCAATGGAAAGTACCAACAATGGGAACGGCAACACCAACAGTACAATGTGCACCGACATTGCATGAGGGCAGATACCCTATACCAGTACAACTCGAAAGTACATATGCCGAACACCCAAAATTACCACCTTACACAAAAATCATATTGAAAAATCTTTGCTCCGAGTCTGGGAGATCCCGGTGCAAATCCTGGCCGGGTCAAACCAAAGACTTAACCAGAGTTGGTGTCAAAGCCACCCAATTATACATTTATCGTTTTCAAAAGACTAGTCTAATAATATTTTTTATAAGCATTGCAGTGAGGTCTGATCCAAATAATTTTAAAGCAATACATGTATTTGTATATTGTAATCAGTAAAAATAGTGTGGTAGATAAAAAACATTAGAAAAGAAATAACTTGCACCAAAAACTTTAACATTTTCACGCTCACGCTCACGCCGAGGGTATCGCTATAGCTCTCTGTTCTTCGAACAGACGAGCTAAAAAAATGTACGTGCCGCTTTTTGCTCGACGCTCAGCCTTCAAAAAGGATAGAGCGCAGACAAACAACCATATGTTGGCAATACTAGTGCAGGCTTTGATGGGCCTAATGGCCTCCTCCGGCATCAAAGTTCCTTTAATATATAGGAACCAAAGAAACACAATGACCCCATGACATGACATATATATATATATATATATATATATATATATATATATATATATATATATATATATATATATATATGCATGACCCACACAGCCGGAGTAAAACACTGCACAGTAGAAAATGTAAACAATTATCAAGTCAAAGTATTAGCACAAGCAACACAAAAACAATGGTTTAAGTCAATGTAAGCCTCAAAATCACCGTGGGTACATGCTGGTCAACACTGTCATCGGCAGTTCAAAAGCAGCTCCTCAATCAGGAGTCTGACACCCTGCCACGTCACTGTGCTACTACCGGTGTGTATACAGGTGCAGGTGCACATGCCCACGTGATCAATTCAAAACATTAGCTCAACACCTTGGCGATGTGCCAAGTATTCCAACAATGTGGAACCACCAATCAACGAGCTGTCAGGTTAGTGTCAGTGCATGGGAGGAAAGTAAACTGGTAATGGAATGGAAAAAACAACTGTGGTGATTAAAAAAAATTTTAAGCAAACTTAATCTGCAGAGAACGTGCATGTTGAAAGATCTCGATATGTTAAAGCCATCATCTCAGATCAAAATGTGCATCTTCATACAAAGTACAGCACTGTATGCGATATAATTGGAAATTTTCCTCTTTTTTCATTCTTCCCCATTCCCATTTTTATTCCGCCCCCCGGAGGGAGGAGCGGGATATTGTAATCGTCCGGTTTGTTGTCTGTTTGTTTGTCTGTCTGTCTGTCAGCAACTTTACGGCAAAACGGCTAGCAAACACTATCAAATTTAATCCACAGGTGGGCAATGAACCTTGGACGACCCCATTAACTTTTGGGTCCAATTGGATCAAAGGTCAAGGTCAAGGTCACGAAAAGATCAAAATCGTTTTTCTCATAACTTCGTCAAAAATGATCTGATTTACTTCAAACTAAGCTTATAGTGAACCTTATTCTATTTGTCACTTATAATCCTCCCCATTCCTATAGTGAAAAATGCATATTTGTGAAGATCGGTAGGGTCCGAAGTTTTGGGGGTCATTGTCATCGGTCAAAATTACAAATTTTCCATTAAAACTAAAACATGGTTACGAAAATACAACTTTACGGGAAAACGGCTGGCTCAAACACTGTCAAATTGTATCCACAGGGTGGTAATGAACCTCGGACGACCCCATTAACTTTTGGGTCCAATTAGGTCAAAGGTCAAGGTCAGCGTGGCCTTGAAAGGTCAAAATTATTTTACGGTCATAACTTCGTCAAAAATGGTTTAATTGACTTCATACTTAGACTAAAAATATTCCTTATAATCAACATTCAGGTTAAGGATGTATCAAATTTAAATTTGATCCCCAAAATAACTTTATGCCTTAAATGGGTGGGATTTGTTGTGCCTGGCACCACTTTTTATCCCGCCCCTCCCGGAGGGAGGGAGCGGGATATTGTAATCGTCGGTTTGTTTGTCTGTCTGTCTGCTAGCAACTTTACAGCAAAACAGCTTTAGCAAACACTATCAAATTTAATCCACAGGTGGGCAATGAATCTTGGACGACCCCATTAACTTTTGGGTCCAATTGGATCAAAGGTCAAGTTCACGAAAAGATCAAAATCGTTTTTCACTCTAACTTCGTCAAAAATGATCTGATTTACTTCAAACTAAGCTTATAGGTAACCTTATTCTATTTGTCACTTATAATCCTACCCATTCCTATAGTGAAAAATGCATATTTGTGAAGATCGGTAGGATCCGAAGTGAAGATAAGGATATATCAAATTTAAATTTGATCCCCAAAATAACTTTATGCCTTAAATGGGTGGGATTTGTTGTGGATTTGTTATTTATTTTAGCCAATATATTGCTGTTCTCTATTACTTAAAAACAAAAACAACAAGTGGTGCCAGCACAACAAATCCCACCCATTTAAGGCATAAAGTTATTTTGGGGATCAAATTTAAATTTGATATATCCTTATCTTCACTTCGGATCCTACCGATCTTCACAAATATGCATTTTTCACTATAGGAATGGGTAGGATTATAAGTGACAAATAGAATAAGGTTCACTATAAGCTTAGTTTGAAGTAAATCAGATCATTTTTGACGAAGTTATGAGTGAAAAACGATTTTGATCTTTTCGTGAACTTGACCTTTGATCCAATTGGACCCAAAAGTTAATGGGGGTCGTCCAAGATTCATTGCCCACCTGTGGATTAAATTTGATAGTGTTTGCTAAAGCTGTTTTGCTGTAAAGTTGCTAGCAGACAGACAGACAAACAAACCGACGATTACAATATCCCGCTCCCTCCCTCCGGGAGGGGGCGGGATAAAAAGTGGTGCCAGGCAAACAAATCCCACCCATTTAAGGCATAAAGTTATTTTGGGATCAAATTTAAATTTGATACATCCTTAACCTGAATGTTGATTATAAGGAATATTTTAGTCTAAGTATGAAGTCAATTAAACCATTTTTGACGAAGTTATGACCGTAAAATAATTTTGACCTTTCAAGGCCACGCTGACCTTGACCTTTGACCTAATTGGACCCAAAAGTTAATGGGTCGTCCGAGGTTCATTACCCACCTGTGGATACAATTTGACAGTGTTTGAGCCAGCCGTTTTCCCGTAAAGTTGTATTTTCGTAACCATGTTTTAGTTTTAATGGAAAATTTGTAATTTTGACCGATGACAATGACCCCCAAAACTTCGGACCCTACCGATCTTCACAAATATGCATTTTTCACTATAGGAATGGGGAGGATTATAAGTGACAAATAGAATAAGGTTCACTATAAGCTTAGTTTGAAGTAAATCAGATCATTTTTGACGAAGTTATGAGCGAAAAACGATTTTGATCTTTTCGTGACCTTGACCTTGACCTTTGATCCAATTGGACCCAAAAGTTAATGGGGTCGTCCAAGGTTCATTGCCCACCTGTGGATTAAATTTGATAGTGTTTGCTAAGCCGTTTTGCCGTAAAGTTGCTGACAGACAGACAGACAACAAACAGACAAACAAACCGGACGATTACAATATCCCGCTCTCCTCCCTCCGGGGGGCGGAATAAAAATGGGAATGGGGAAGAATGAAAAAAGAGGAAAATTTCCAATTATATCGCAACAGTGCTGTACTTTGTATGAAGATGCACATTTTGATCTGAGATGATGGCTTTAACATATCGAGATCTTTCAACATGCACGTTCTCTGCAGATTAAGTTTGCTTAAAATTTTTTTTTAATCACCACAGTTGTTTTTCCATTCCATTACCAGTTTACTTTCCTCCCATGCACTGACACTAACCTGACAGCTCGTTGATTGGTGTTCCACATTGTTGGAATACTTGGCACATCGCCAAGGTGTTGAGCTAATGTTTTGAATTGATCACGTGGGCATGTGCACCTGCACCTGTATACACACCGGTAGTAGCACAGTGACGTGGCAGGGTGTCAGACTCCTGATTGAGGAGCTGCTTTTGAACTGCCGATGACAGTGTTGACCAGCATGTACCCACGGTGATTTTGAGGCTTACATTGACTTAAACCATTGTTTTTGTGTTGCTTGTGCTAATAACTTTGACTTGATAATTGTTTACATTTTCTACTGTGCAGTGTTTTACTCCGGCTGTGTGGGTCATGCATATAATATATATAATATATATATATATATATATATATATATATATATATATATATATATATATGTCATGTCATGGGGTCATTGTGTTTCTTTGGTTCCTATATATTAAAGGAACTTTGATGCCGGAGGAGGCCATTAGGCCCATCAAAGCCTGCACTAGTATTGCCAACATATGGTTGTTTGTCTGCGCTCTATCCTTTTTGAAGGCTGAGCGTCGAGCAAAGAAGCGGCACGTACCATTTTTTTTAGCTCGTCTGTTCGAAGAACAGAGAGCTATAGCGATACCCTGCGCGTGAGCGTGAGCGTGAAAATGTTAAAGTTTTTGGTGCAAGTTATTTCTTTTCTAATGTTTTTTATCTACCACACTATTTTTACTGATTACAATATACAAATACATGTATTGCTTTAAAATTATTTGGATCAGACCTCACTGCAATGCTTTATAAAAAATATTATTAGACTAGTCTTTGAAAACGATAAATGTATAATTGGGTGGCTTTGACACCAACTCTGGTTAAGTCTTTGGTTTGACCCGGCCAGGATTTGCACCGGTGATCTCCCAGACTCGGAGCAAAAATTTTTCAATATGATTTTTGTGTAAGGTGGTAATTTTGGGTGTTCGGCATATGTACTTTCGAGTTGTACTGTATAGGGTATCTGCCCTCATGCAATGTCGGTGCACATTGTACTGTTGGTGTTGCCGTTCCCATTGTTGGTCTTTCCAATTGATTATTCTCATTTGAACATTTTGGATACATTTTGTGAACCATCTTAAGAGTGCTGTATATTGTTTGTGTGGACATGTTTGTCAACTTCACATTGATGCAGAATGCCATTCATAATCCAATCTGTTCTGTAATTGTACTCTGTTTTACCGTGGCTATCACATCCCGAGAGTTTCCTCACCTCCACTTGAATGCTGTCTCCGACGGCAGATTTTCAGTGGCCGAGGATGAGGCACGTTTGGATGAGATGCCGTTAATGATGTCGGAAGAGGGCTTTGAGGCTGACGATTTTGATTATCACGCACTGCCCAAAGCTAAGGTTTTGGAGCAAAGACGCGGCCTAGCATGGTTTTTAACGAACGGATGCAAAAGCCCGTCCTCCAGGTAATGTACCTCTGGTATTCACGGCACCCTCTAGTTGTGTAAGCTTGCTTTTCACCATGTCACTCCATTTTTCCTTTTAACCAACTAAACACTCAGCCACGCAAGAGCTTCTGCACTGATGCCCTTGTCTGTCTCGTCGGATGATTTTGCAACTAGATACTTGAACTCCTCATTCTTACTAGTAAAAACCGTACCTCGTTCTTTTGCAACTTTACGAGGTAGCACAGGCCACGCGTGCTGTGCCCGAGATTATGCTCCAACATTGCCCTGAAAATCATCCTCATTCTGCACAGTCCGAGGTGGGACCTGAATAAAGGATCCTCCTGTGTTGCCTTGCACCAAGTATATAGACTCGTGAAAAACGATGAGTACAAGGATTACAATGTCTATAATCTTTTAAACAGGAATCCTGAAAAGTTATTGGAATAAAAGGTGCTTTTGACTTGTGCGCCATTTTACAATCACAAAGACTTGATTTGTTTAAACATTACTGGTACTGTGCAATGTGTCTTTCAATTTGGATTTTTCTTCAGCACACTGCCTGCATGACTTATCGCAAAAGTGCATCGGTGGCACTTATATTGTTGTTGTTTATTGCTCCACTTTACCTGCAAGTTTGAAAAGCATGCAGGTTGGTGTTCAGATGACTGCAGGTAACACTCTCAGTGGCATCTGTTCACTGCGCAGGCCAACTTTTGCTCATTGAGACTCGGTGCCTATGCACAGTTGCAGTGGTTCGTGGTACGTTTTCTCATGAATGAGGTACCAGATTAATACCTTTCCTCCTCCTCCTCTCCTTTGATGTAATCCCTGTCTTTTGACCATGACACATTTGTCATCATATGAACTTTATTTGCCCTGATTGAATTCTCTCTCT
>CM068960.1:128297394-128299702 GCA_035128595.1 Eptatretus atami | reverse complement strand
AAATGAACCACCCCACCCACCCCTGGATGAGCCTCGAACAAAACAGAACCTCCCCATCCCACCCCTGATGAGCCTCAACAAAACAGAACCACCCCATTCCCACCCCTGGATGAGCCTCAACAAAACAGCACCCCCCACCCACCCCACCCCTGGATGAGCCTCAAAAAACAGCACCCCCCCACCCAACCCCCCTGGTATGAGCGTCAACAAAAAACAGAACCCCACCCCTGATGAGCCTCAAACAAACAGGAACCACCCCCCCCACCGCACCCCTGGAATGAGCCTCAACAAAACAAAGAACCACCCCCCCCCCCAACCCTGGATGCGAGCAATCAACAAAACAGAAACCCCCCCCCAACCCCTGATAAGCGCTCATTTTCAACCAAAAACAGCACCCCACCACCAATGATGGGCATCAACACAGGCACCCCCCCACCCCTGAATGAGCGTCAACAAAACAGCCACCCCTCCCCAACCCTGGCATATTAAGCATCAAACAGCAGTCCCCCACCCCTGGATGAGGAACCATCATTACCAAACAGCTACCCCCCCCCAACCCTCTGGATGAACCTCAACCAAAAAATGACCACCCCCCACCCCTGGATGCAGCCTCAACAAAACAGCAACCCCCCACCCACCCCTGGATGAGTGTCAACCAAAACAGAAACCCCCCACCATGGATAAGCGTCAACTAAAACAGCACCCCCACCAGTTGATGAGCGTCAAACACAGCACCCCCGCCCCCCGACCCCCTGGATAGAGCCTCACAAAACAGCTCCCCCCCCCCCCCCACCCCTGGATGAGCTGTCAACAAAACAGAACCCACACCAATGGATATGAGCATACATCCACAGCATCCGCCCCCCCCCCCGCCCACGCCTGGGAGCGTCAAACCAATAACAGCACACCTCCCCACCCTAAATGAGCGTCAACCAAACAAGCACCCACCCCACCTACCCCCCCCCCCGGATAAGCATCAACCAAAAACCCCCCACACCAGGATAATCCATCAACCAACCCCCCCCCCCACCCCAGGGATGATCGTCACCAACCCCCCCCACCCTGGGATGCATCGTCAAACCAACTCCCCCCCCCCAGGATGATCGTCAACCAACCCCCCCCCCCACAGGGTATGATTCGTCACCAACCCCCCCCCCCCAGGGATGATCGTTCAACCAACCCCCCCCCCCCCCACAGGGATGATTCGTCAACCAACCCCCCCCCCCCAGGGATGATGCGTCAACTAACCCCCCCCCAGGCGATTGATCGGTCAAACCAACCCCCCCCCAGGGTATTGATCGTCAACCCAACCCCCCCCCCGGCGTTGATTCGACCAACCAACCCCCCCCCCAGGGATGATCGTCAACCCAACAACCCCCCCCCCTCCCCCCAGGGATAATCGTCAACCAACCCCTCCCCCCACCAGGGGATGATTCGTCAACAAACCCCCCCCCCCCACGATATCATTAATACCAAACCCCCCCCCCCCCCCAACGATGATCATAATCAACCCCCCCCCACACCCCGGGGGGATGATCATTAACCAACCCCCCCCCCCCGCCCTGGGATGATCGTTCAACCAACCCCCCCCCCCCCCCCCGCGGATGATCGTCAACCAACCCCCCCAGGTGGATGATCATCAACCAAAACTAAAAACACACACCGACACACCACACACACACACACAATGAGCATACCTAACCAAACCGCCCCTCCCCCGCTTTTTTTCAGGATGAGATTCATCTAAACCTATCCCCCCCCCCCCCTTCAAGGTGTGTGCCATTTCATTTTAAAACCCTCACACCCATTTGGGAAAACAGCCGAGACCTGAAGTGGAGACACACGCAGTGAAGATAAAATGGTCCACATGCGGCACAAAACCAAACAAACCGGAAAAAGATGATAAACAACGCAGCACCAGACGCGGCACGCAAGGAAAAACAACGATTCGCCTTAAACCTTTACCGATCATCTTCCTGTGGGGAACCAGACCATTTACTTGCTTCGATTTCGTCCGGACTGTACAGCGGGATCGTATCCCCATGACAGACCGCCGCCCGCCACCACGTGATTACATCCAATCCCTGGGCATTCTTCCTCATCCAAGGACTCGTGCGTGCTCTTTTCTTCTTCATAATCCTAATGCCAGTTTCCTCGTGCTCTTTCTTCTTCATAATCCTAATGCCAGTTTCCTTCGTTGCTCTTCTTTCTTCTTCCTAATGCCAGTTCATCGATGCTCTTCTTCTTCATAATCCTAATGCCAGTTTCTTCGATGCTCTTCTTCTTCATAATCCTAATGCCAGTTTCT
>CM068960.1:128287394-128289894 GCA_035128595.1 Eptatretus atami | reverse complement strand
TGTTAATTTATTATCATATAAAGTGGTGTATATAAAGTTTCGTGAATATTGTCTTTAATACTTTTAAATTAAAAGTAATAATTGACTAAGTTTGTATCAGGACATTTTGCATTGCTGTGTTGGCACTGACTGTTCTGGGACACCAACCTTTTGAAGTTGAGGGTCCATTGATGTTGAGGAATCTTCTGATGTGAACCTGCCGACCGGGGTTTGTGATCCGCAGTTTGGAGAGGTTCTGGGCTGAAAAGATGGAAACTCGATGAAAAACGGAGCACAAGATTGATGTATCCGGGCAGTTGGGAAATCAGTCGATTGCTTATAAGTTAAGGTTATAACTTCAAATATAATAGCTTTTGTAAGTACAGTATTTACCATACATTAGTTTTGTGTGTGTGTGTGTGTGTGTGTGTGTGTGTGTGTGTGTGTGTGTGTGTGTTATGTGTGTGTGTGTGTGTGTGTGGTGTGTGGTGTTGCGTGTCCTCCATAACTCACTCCAAAACTATAAAACCGAGCAGCCTGAAACTTTACCATGCTACTAAGAAAAGTCCAAGGAAGGGCAAGAGTGAAAATTGGGTGCTTGGGTTAATTAAAACATCCCCTTTGAAGATAATTAGCAGCCTTATTTAATTATATCCTTTATCAGGTGATCCTTGGCCACCTCACTGTCTGTGGTCTTAAGGCGTATCCTGGGTTACCTCGCTGAGGTCTGAAGCCACCATGTTTTTTGGCCTGCTCAACCCATACCTTGATTTGGAACAGGCCACAAAAATTTCTTAACTATAGGGTTTTTTACACTTTCCTCATTCATATTGTTACTGTTGTGGGGGTAGATGGAGGACTTTAATAGGAAATTTAGGATTTAATAGAGTAGTTTGGTCTGTGGAGGTGTAGGAGACATCTTAATGTAATTAAGTAGGGAAACTGTGAGCTTAAGTGTTACGTGTCATCACACGGGTGGGGTGGCGTGTGGTGTTAATTAGCTAGGGAGTAAGGATAAGTTCCCCCAGTATGTGATTGCCCCCCTGTAACCTATTCCTATGTTTTTACATTTACAAGCGAGCCAGGCATGTTGAGCGGGTGGAGGCCCCGCCTTCCCGGGTTTCGTGTGAGCAAGCCATGCCCCAGAGGAGGAAACGGTGGTTAGGCATGACGTCGAAGAAGAATGGTTGGTTTTGCAGTCATGGCGAGAGTTTGGGAGTGCACGCACAAAGTCAGTGAGAGTTGAGTTGAGGGAAGGAACGCACGCGGTCGAGAAAGAATGTAGCTAGGAGATGGCCTGTAAGAACAGGGCTTTACAGCTGGCTTTCCTTTGACGCACGAAGAAGAGTGCACAATTCTCGTATTCGTGCTGAGGAGAACTGACTTACGTGGTGAAGCAAGACGCTGGCCTTTGGCTCTTGGTTGGGTCATGAGGAACGGACCCCTAGCCTCTTGTATGTCAAATAGCAGGTTGGTGAGGACGATCGATGCACGAAGCAGCTGCGTGGTGTCTCTGAGCCTTGGTGTCGAATACCGCTCACAAATTGCCTGACAAACGTTCCTGCTGCGAGGGAGCAGCTTCTCGCCATTTTGCGCGCGTCTACACATGTAAGTAGAAGCGCCTCGATTCCAAGTTTCACAAAGACCAGCTCTGGGCCAAGCTATTCTTCGGGCTTGGGGTGACGGCAGCTTCTCTCAGGGGTTTCTGCCGACTTTCTCAAAGTTAAGTTTCAGATCGTTATATGTCACATTTTAACTGTTTATTTTCTCACCTATATGTTTACTGTGTGTTCCTAATTCGTTTTTGTTTAAAAAATCGTGCTATTTTGTGAGTTTTCATCAGCCTTGTCTTATCGGATTCCTTGAGGCTTACCCGTCCTTCCCATCTCAGTGTACGATCATTTTTATTTGTATTCTCTCTCTCTTACCATCAATTTCTATTTATCCCCTCTTTCCCAATGCCCACAATCTATTCCCTCCCAACTACACCCTCTGTTTCTTGTCTTAAATTAAAAACAAAAAACAAAAAAAAACAACAACCCTTTCTCCCTCCATACCCACGAGTACCGATCCTTCTTCTCTCCTCCTTCTCCTCCTCCTTCTCCTCCTCCTCCTCCTCCTTCTCCTTGTCCTTTTCTCCTCCTTCTCCTCCTTCCTTCTCCTCCTCCTTCTCCTCCTTCTCCTCCTCCTTCTCCTCCTCCTCCTCCTCCCACCATATTTCTTCTATTTGAGCTGACCCACTCTCACATTACCTCACAATTTCTTCCTTCACCCTTCCATTCCCTATCTGACCTAATCTCATTAAATCCATCAAAAAAAAAAATCCTTGTATCCTTTCTAACTATACACCTCCTGAAACCACGTTTCTCTCTCTCTACCCGTCTTCCTGGTACTTTTCATTGATCCATCAGCTTCACTCTGCGTTTACCGATCCAAATTCACCATTCACCTCACGAGTTTTTTCTTCAACCTTTCCTTCACCTAATCTTTTGCAATCTCTATCAAAAAAATAATAATAATA
>CM068960.1:128247945-128268461 GCA_035128595.1 Eptatretus atami | reverse complement strand
TATAATAAAGAAGATGCAACTTGCATCTCGAAGCTAAATGCAAGTGAAAATGAATATTGTCCCATTTTTAAACACTAAAACAAAAGTAGGTTCACCCAGAAAAATAGCTTTAAATTTATTTTCAATTTAAAACAAGAGGTTCAATGTAACATCTTCAATTACACTCAAAATTGAGATCCATTCTATCTTGAATTTTCATAACCGTCAAATTTGTTGCACACTAATAACCAATCACAGATATAATGACATGGAATATAATATGTACTTCACCAATAATGCACAAACCTGCATCTCTTCCAACCATGTTTTCTCCATTGTCTTCATTTAAAAATACAGTCTTGCAAAAAGTTCCAGGAATGAAACTGAGCCCACTTTCACTCGTGGGACCTGGTGAGCACTGGCGATTGCTCTCTGGCCTCCCTGGCATGTTGTCGTATTGGTTTGGAGAGGGTTGCTGTCGACGATCACTCCAATGGTCTAAGGGTGATGATGGAAGCAGGGATGCAGCTGAACCAGAGCTGCAAGGGCTCTCTGAGAGGCGGGAGATTTCGCAGAGTCCATCACCTTCCTGCTGTTTGACGCTACACTCTGCCAGCCTAGTATCACATTTCAGTGGAGACTGCATCATTTGAGGTGAAGGTTCCTTTGGAGGGGACTGTGGAGGTTTCGAAGTGTGAATGGCAAAAGATAGCCTTCCACTCTCCGAAATAATGGAAACTGGTTCTGACTCGTACTCATTGCAGAGTATTCCTTCGGTTTCCATAGTTCCAGGAGCTGAAATCTTACCCATCACGTGCATCCGCACGTGATGCTGGAGTAGCAGGGCATTAGAGAAACCTTTCTGGCAAATTGGGCACGAGGCAAGAGGCCCAAACGTCTCTGGTTTGGCGCGGTGGACATCATAGTGTGTTTTCAGGTTACCTTTGGTCGTGAAAGCACGGCCACAAACCTTGCAAAGGTATGGCCGTTCGCCCGTATGCATGCGATGGTGCATACGCAGCGCATTTGGGCAACTGAGTACTCGTTGACACACAGTACACTGGCTACCCTCACCACCCATTTTCTGGTTAATTGTCTCCACAAGCCGCTGCAACTTGGATGTTTCAGAAGGCCCACTGCTTCCAATGCTATTTCCATTTTTCCCACCACTTTCGGAATCCTTTTCCAAGAAACCGTCGGCACCGATAAATGGGAATCGAGACCGGGTTACATCACTTTCTTCGGTACAACTGAAGGACAGGCGACATATTGAATCAACTGAGGCAGTCGATGGTGCACGGCTCAAGGCAACTTCTTCATCTACAAATGACAAACCACCTACATTCTCAGATTCTCTGACAGTAGCAGGCTGCTGTGTTATTGTTGGAAATGACAGTGTGGGTGTCATCTGCAGAGCATTAGGACTGTCTTGGTTGGTCTCTTCAGTGGAATTGGAAGCAATGACAGAGGGTGAAGCAGCAGGAGTCGTCGTCTCACTCTTGGATACGAATCCAAAGCTGGAACAACCTTTATTAGACTGGTTATTACCAGCCATGTCACGGAATGTAAGCAATGATGGAATAGGGCTGAAAGCAGGCGGTTTGCAGTCATCTAGCCATGAGGAGCCTGTTGAAAGTGTGGTTGGTGTGGTGTCAGAAGCTGAAGTTTCTGGCATCATTGACATTCCATATGGAATTCCAGAGCTTGTTGGGATGTGATCAAGGTGTTCAGGGACAGGGAAAGGGTTCATTTGTATGTATGGGTATCGGTCTTTGTGCCTGTGAAAGTGGACCTTCAAGTTCCCTTTGGTTGAAAACCTGTTTCCACAAATGTTGCATTTGAAGGGCCTCTCACCTGTATGTGATCGCAGGTGAATCTGTAAGGCACTGTCACTACCAAACACCTTGGAACAGAAGCGACACTTGTGCTTAAAGAAGCCATCATCTGCACCACATTTGCTCTCTGGTCGTGATATTGCAGCTTTCATTTTTGTCCCTGGTTTCCCCAGTGGACTTTGCACCATAGCCACAGCTGCCATGCTGGTCAATGGGTTAGGAAATGTGGTGTCAGAAGGCTGCAGTGACTGAGGAATCCTTGACCCAAATAGAAAGTTTGGTGTAACACCAATAAGCCCTGTGCTTTGGCCTTGTTCCTTTGTTGAAGAAAAGCCGCATGGAGGACTTGTTGACTGAGGCAACACATTTCCATTATTATCTGCTACTGTGCTGTTTTCACGATCTATAACATTTGGTATCCTGACTGCCAAGTGATCAGGGCCATCTGGAGCTTGGCATGTATCCTTGCTACTGTCTGCTGTGGACATTGACAGTTCATCCTTCAGTGGTCCAAGATGGCTGATGAGAGTTGTTGAATGATTATTTGCCCGATTTTCCGGCACACTCTCAGCTAATTGCCCAGTCTTTGTGCCAGGAGTGTGTGCAAGCAGCAATTGTTCAGTCTGCAAAGGCCCAAATATGGCGGCTGGAGCGAGGAGAGTTAATTGGTTGCGGAGCTGCTCGAGAAGCTGAAGCTGCTGCAGCTGCTGATGTTGCAAGGCTGACAGCTGTTCAAGAATGAGAGGGAAACCTGTCACAGCCCTGTCAACATTCCTGCTGTCTTCTGCAGTTCGTGTTACCTGTGCCATTGCCACTTTAGTGCCTTCTAAAACTTCAAGGGTGACTTCATTTCCTGCTTGCTGTTTCACAGTTTCTGCATCCGTTTCCATATCTTTTGGCCCTTCTTCTTCTTCTTCTTTTTTTTCATAAACTGTCATATCCATTCTCTCAAAGCTTGGTTCTGTTCTGTTGCAAGAAGTATCCTCCACCTCCAGGCTTGTTCCATTGCCAGGACTATTTGGCCTGGAGTGGACTTGTGCTCCGGGTGAGGCCGGGTCTTCAGGCATCATTAGCACCCGTTGCTGTGTCTGTGAGCATCCCACCTGGTGGCGCAGCAGCGACTGGGAACTGGGAAACTCGGCACAGCACAGGATGCAGATACATGGTGTAGAGAGGCAAGGAGGTTCATCCTGAAAGCTACCTGTGTAGGGGTAAGAATGTTAACAAGGATAAAATTATGCAAGTGTGCATTGTATATAAAACAGAGGCTGTTAAAAACATTCCACACACTCTTTGCTTTTACAGAGATTGTTGTGATTGAGTTTTTTAAACGTGAAATTAAAACTCAAAGATGTGCATGCTTGCAAATAGGTAAATCATTGTTTCTGATATATATATATATTTTTTGGTCCTCTTTCTTAAAATCTGATATTATATTATCAGCTGCATAAAGAACAAGAGCATATCGTACTCCTTTTCCACTAACTTGCCCCGGAAGTTAATATATACCGTAGTACATCGATTAAGGGTAACCGAGACAAACGATAACTCGTAAGGAGCTTCTATATCATCGCTAGCAGGCAGTGCTCCATCTCCTTCTATCTGGTGTTGCTCCTCTTGCCCTTTGGCCCTCACCTTCCCCACTGGGTTGCACATACTCATTGTGTAGCCCATTCCTTCTTCTACCCTCTCCAATTGTTCATTATTCATTCCTCTTTTATATCGATGGAACCACCTCCCTGTGTCTGCCCTGTCTCGCTCTTCTCTTCACAGTCTCAAGACTGCAACCTACCACCATCTCATTCCGTCTCCCTTGATGGTCTCTTTTACTTTCGCTTACTTTACACGGCTCGCTGCCTGTGGCTCTGCTTTTTGATACTGATGATGTTTGCCTGTATGTTTGTGCATTGTATATCAGCACCCTTCTACCCTGTTGGTCGGTTTGTCAACCCTTCCATAAGCAGTGACCGACACATAAAAAGTAAGAGGGAAATATATCCAAAGAGGTTCCCAGAAATCTACCAACAGGATCTCTAGCACAACATGCATCACGTTTGCAATGGGTGGTGTTGGTGTATTAGCAGAAGGTAGTTATCTCAAAGATGACCTGCATATATGTGCTGTGAGGTCCGATAATCATGAACGATGTAGCAACTTGCTCATTGCGTTATACCTGCCCCCCCCCCCCTCCGCATCCTTTCCCCTCCCCATCTGCATAAAATTATACATTCTATAAAATAACAAGCTTATAGTCACACTTTCCAAAATAACAGACGATGCCATGATTGTCGAATAAGTCAATAAATGTTGGACAAACATGCAAACTGTAATCGAATGATCAACAAGTTTATGAATGACTTATGAGCTGTGAGATCTGTTCGGCAAATTAACCCTACTGGCAAGTTTGTTTCCACTCAAACACCACGTGCTTCATGCAATGGAAGTTAACCTTGGTGACAAGGCCTGAGTTTATACCAGGCATCCAGGACCAGTGCAGCAACTCAGTGTTACATATAAGGTTTAGGACTTCAATGCATCACGTGTACAAGCCTCCGAGTTCCAAAGTCGGTACGGCCTGCAACCTGCTCCAAATTTTCTTCTTCCAGATGCACTAAATAAATCGAATGCTGTCGGACTCAAAATAAAATTTCTGCCAAACCATGTCATCAAATTCATAAAATCATAAAATTACGGATCTTAAGATCACCATCACTGAATTGAATCAACTGAATATGCTCAGAGAAAGTTAGGTTACGATTCCTCTTTTACTCTTATGCCTTCCTTGTGCTTCACAACAACTTAGCACTGGACCAAAACAAAAACCTCCATGTATTGTCACTTTGAAACTGGACACTATGCTTACGCCTTCCTCAACTCCTGGAGGGCTCCCCCAGGCTTTTGGCTTCTTAAGAGATGAGATGACAGATAGTGCAAGAGATTCTACATGCAGGAATCCACCTGGAATGTGTCAAAGGTTGCACACATCCCCCACACCCTCCTTTCTCTCATTCCCTTACTACTGCCCCTCCCCTATTGCCTTTCTTCTTCCTTACTGATCCGCCTCACTCTCTCACCCATTTTCTTCCCATGCCTTCCTTGTGCTTATTTCCTCTTGTGCTGCCTCTATCATGCCCTTCATGCAACTTGTTTTGCCACACACATTATCTTTACAATATTGGGGATTAGAGTCTCACAACAACAGCCTAATTAAATTTAAAAATACAATTTCAGGTATTGTTTTGAAGTGTGCAAGAAATTGTCAAAGCGTAGGACAATACATCTCCTTTATTGCATCGGTAATCACAACGGCACTCGGTAGAGCACATACCTCCGCCAGGGTGAACAGTGTACGTTTTGTATTCACTGATAGGCCGGATCTGCACCTGGACCTGAACCAAAATCTAATCAGCTTGTTCTTGTCATCTACCCAACTCATCCACCTAGTTCTGTCATAATCCATCCACAACTTTGTGTTTGAAATATCATGCTGTATGTCATTTTTGGCCCGATCTCTCAACGGTGAAGAACCACTTGAAAAGATAAAATTCTCATATCCGCATCCAGATTTGGATCTTCACCAAATCGAATCAATTAGTCCTTGTCACACACCCAACCTGTCCACCAAGTTTCGTCAAAATCTGTCCATAACTTTTTGAAATGTCATGCTATATGTAGTTTTTGGCTGTATCATTTAATGGTGAACAACGACTTCAAAATTCTCGGATCCAGATCTTCAACAAAATCTAAACAATTCGTCCTTGTCACACACCCAACCTGTCCACCAAGTTTTGTCCTAATCCATCCACAACTTTTTGAGATGTCATGCTCATAAACAGACAGACAGAGGTGAAAATATAACCTTCATCCACCTTTGGTGACAGATGTAATTCTACATCTGCATGTCACAGTCAATTGTTGTTGTTCAAAGGACTTAGGAGTATATTTTTTGAAAAATTTCTCAAAAAAGACAGCTCAGTACCAAACAGCATTACTCACTACCAAGAAGGCAAATATAATCCTCGCAGTATTATGAGGGGCACGATGTACAAGTCAAAATAGGGAGCACTGGCACTGTAAAGAAGTCTAATCAAACTGCACGTACATAGATTACTGTGCTTGGTTCTGGTTGTGTTTTCATAGAAAGGATGTAAGTGCAGTTGAAAGAATTCAGTGGTGAGTGACGAGGATGCTTCCAGGGTCTAAAGGGTTTTGTTATAAGGAAAAAGACATTCTTATTAACGCTGGAAGGCTTTTATTGTTGGAGAAGAGAAGATTGCGTAGGGATATGATGAAACTCAGCCCGGTATTGGCCCAGCTGCGTGCTGACACCGCTGACGAAGTACCACTTTCGACCCGATACCCCTGGCTCTCAGGGAAGTATAAAAAAAGTTTAAGGCATTAACAGAAAGACCAAAAAATACACGCCATTTCAAACTAATAGGTTTTGGAGGGTTTTCCTGGGAGTATGTATCATAAAAGTGAGGAAAGATTATTTCAAAAGAGAATTTGATAAGTTCTAAGAGGCCAGAAAATATTTATAAACAGACACCTGTGGTGAGTTTTCAGGTGAGACGGGTATATATTTATGTACCGTATCTATGTTGGGTTTGTACTTCCACCCCTTAGCCCCACTTTTCCTCCTCACTTGTGCACACGTTTTGTTCTCCTTCTAATGTGTCTGGTCCTCCAATCCCCTTTCACCTTGTCTCTCACCTCTTCCTCTTCGTTTCATCCGCATGTCTTTCCTCCAAAAGTCGTGAAATATAATAACGTAAGCAAAAGACGACTTAGCACTTCCACTTATATGCTTATACAATGAGGGCTTTGGAAGTTTCTGATAATTTAAGTGATCGATCTGATTGATACAGATGTCACGTGGGTTGTGCATCACGTGACGGACCTTTCTATCAGCTATTAAATTTTTTTCTCACCCCATATGGCAATGGTTTATAAGAGTTGAATGATTTGAAGTTTTGAGTGTATCTTTTGTTTATTTTTGTTCTTACTGATGCTGTGAGATGAGGTAATGCTCAATTTTCAAACAGTTTACTCTGTGTTGTTGTAATTTACGTGTGCACAAGTTGAATGAACTTTCTCCATGCGTTTATTTTTCAATCTCCACTGGCGTATCTGCCATTCGTGTTGGGGTAGCAGTGCAATGCCGGCTGGTAGGCCAAAATTTTATTTTACCACATCGATAATTCCTTGTATTTTCTTGAGGTGAGGACGATGGACAAACCATTATTGTCGATGGAATTTGAACCATGTATACAAAAGGGAGATGTTTGTCTGTCTGTCTGTGTGTTTGTGTCACCATTTTTCTCACAGATGGCTAAACAGATCTTTGTAAAATTTCCAGAGGTTCATCAGTGAGTGCCAGGGAGTGTTTTAGGGAAGAAAAGTGAAAATTTTGAAAAATAAATTTGGATTTCTTTATATATAGATTTTTTAAATCACTCTATAGTGCCTCAGCCTTTGTAACTATGTGAAAGGTAATATTAAATTATCCCTCTCCCCATTCCTTAGTGGGTGTAGGGAAATGTTTGGGCCCCACACAAAAAAAATAGAAAAAATATTTGATTTCTTCAAAATGCCAACAGGATTAGAACAGCAGCGGGTGATGCCGGGTACCCCTGCTAGTTTAATATAAATGGTCAGAGCAAAGCGCTCAAAGCAGGCTAACACAAGTATTCTTTGGACATTCTCACCCTTTAAATGTCCTGGATGCTTTATTCAGGGCATACCTCGTGACATCTGTGACATTGCTTGCAATCAGCAAATTGAGCAAAGATGAAATACACTTTGCATGATCAACCATGACTGGTCCTTCACATGGACAGATACTACACTGCTTACGGTCCTTCTCTATTCACATCTGCAGTTTGTGGATTCCACACATAAGGCTGTTAAAAACAACAAACGCCTTCAGCACTTTGCTAATGCAATGTTGTGCAGCGGTTGATTCTTTTTTAATACAGATTGAAACTTATTGGAGAGTGAAAGGACAGAGAATGGAAAGTTAATTATTGACAGTGGAGAACATACAAACAAAAACGTGACGTACAAATCTAAAAGATCACTGAGAGTAGCAGTTCATATCACAAGACGAGGATAGCGATCAGTTAAAAAAAAATACAAAACTGAAAAGAAAGTGAATTGAAAAAATACATTACAGGTAGATACCATGACATGGCATGTTGGCTGCCCACTTGCTGGAAGGAATAGATATAAGGGCAGTGTGGGATGAACCTGGAGACAATTTCACAGGTAAGAGGGGGAAAAGGAGTAGAGGTGAGTGGATAGCTTGGTCTGTAGATGTTAACAAGTAGTGGATTAATTGTGATGAAATGAATATGGCAGTTTGGGGCTAAGAGCTACAAGGGAACCCAACAGCTTGGTTATGCAACACCTTATGAGAGGTAGGAATAAAATACAAAGAACGAGAGGCTGATAACATATCTGCTGTAAGAAAAGAACAGCACATGTCACAACGTCCTGCTCACGAATGCAAAGAGTGCTTGGAGCTTGAGCTTCAAGATAATCTAGAAGCAAAAGGTTGGATGCAGTGACCCCAGCAAAAAAAATAAAAAAGAGTAAGAAGCACCCTACCCAATCAAATGGTTGACATTTCCCATATGACTGAAAGGATGATGCCATAATTCTTTGGAATCAACAGCATGATGATATTATCCTGTACGATCAAAAGTACCAACACAATTTACAATCCGAAGCTATATCAAGGCATTATGGAATCAAAACAATGATACCATGATCTCGTAAGATGAATGGGATTATAGCTGAGAATATAATCTGTCAAATAGGGCTATGCCCTGACTATCTGATTGATATGACAATATTGTGATTCTTTATTATTGAGATAATGACACTATGGTCCTTTACGAATGAGAGGACGATGCCACGATCCCGTATCATCAAAATGATGAAGTAAAAATCCTGTAAGATGACTATGATGATGCCATTATCTTTTTTGATTGAAATGATGACACATTAATCCTGTATGAATCAAGGGTGCTATCCCACAATCATACAATATAACATGCACATTTACCATCTGA
Source organism: Eptatretus atami (assembly GCA_035128595.1). Classification (NCBI taxonomy): domain Eukaryota; kingdom Metazoa; phylum Chordata; class Myxini; order Myxiniformes; family Myxinidae; genus Eptatretus; species Eptatretus atami. The sequence goes on along the minus strand of CM068960.1, from coordinate 128,259,571 downwards.
TCTTGTTGATATGCATTTGATGTACCATAACATAAATTTTTTTAAAAACGACAAAAAAGAAACACTGAACTTTTGGAAACAATGTGGAGCTTACTCATTTTTTTTTAATGCTGATAAAGGTTTGCACAGTGATCTTGTGACCACCCACGATGCCCAAGCCAAGGAGCCAATCCTGCAGCTCGACAGACGAAGCATGATTATCCTGAAAACCGCACGCGTTTGTCACCCCTAATGCGCTCAGGCCAAGCAGATTTTCTGTGCCTGAGGAATCAAATATGGTGCACTTTAGTATCCCAGCACCATGCAGAATTCTAATATGCCTAATTCTCCTTGAACCTACAAACTGAAGTATCTGATGAAGATCTTATAGCAATCCTTTACGAAAAGGCCTTATTCACTAATATTTCTGCGTAGAAGTAACAGCACCAGCGCTGTGCTAAGCCAGTAAAGTCTGGGGGCTCTACCCTCATCTTTTGCTTTCCTCAAATATATTATTTAGCACCCCATGCCCCCATCATACTGCCCTGTCCTCCACAGATGTATATAGCCCCCAATCTGTGAGATTTTGATGATAAGTGAGATAGTATGAGATCATGAAATGAATAGCATCTAGTAAGGGTTTCCAAAACAAGTAAAATAATGCACGTCCACTCGTGATGACCATTGTGTAATATTTTGTTTTAACAAATATAAAGTATTGTGGAGAGTGGATGGGGGTAGCTTGTGGTAGTTATAAAAAGTCAAAATAAAGGAAAGCAATTTGTGCCAAACATTTCCTCATTGTGTTTACATCTGAGTAGATCCGTGCGCCCTCCACAAAAGGCTCTCAAATACTAGGACGAGGTCGCCTTATCCCCTGGTTAGTCTTCATTTGCTGTAATCTTTTGTTATAATATTTGTACAAAATAACAATCGTTTATGTAAAAATTCAATTTCTTACTTTAGTTGTTTCTGATAGGAGGTGGTTTGCATTGCAGCCATAATACATCATGTTGGTCCCTTTAAACAAACCATATTTTGCCTTCCTAAATTTACTATGAACACGTAAACAAGTCGTTCATGGAAAATAAACGAAAGGCTTTTGACCCTGACGTGAAAATAAATTTTTTTTTTTTTTTGGTCAGTACATGTGAGGATTGTGATCAAATCTTAAATGTACATTTGTGCATGTGAAGGGTGGATTGATCAGCAATTTAATAATACATGTTGAAGTCCTAACCCACCTATAAACTGTCCAATTTGTACTTCACAGGCAGGTTGTTGTTCACCATACCATCACAAAGTGCACCGTCCCTTGGATTGATTTTAGGCCGGGTGTCCCTTCTGCTAACATGATGACGTTAAGACTCTACAGTCTTTCATGAAAAGTAGGTGAGTTATCACTAGCAACCTGAATAAATTACAAATTCCCACCCAAATCACCTTCAGTCAAATGTTGCAGCCCTGGCCAGCCTGTTCATGAAAGAGTTGGACCCAAAACGTTTTCTGGCCGACCTCACAAGGTGTGATTAATTGGGGTGGTTAAAGAAGTAGTAGTAGTAGTAATAATAGTAGTAGTAGTTGTAGTCGTAGTTGTAGTAGTCGTAATATATTATATTTGAAACATACATGGAGAAACCTTTGATCTTCACATAAAGCTTTGATCTAAATAACACAGAAATTTAATTTTTAAAAGTCAAGTACCAGGATCTGAAAATCGAAGTCAAGAGAACCCATGAGCTGAAGTGTGTCAATGCTATGAAGCAGCAGGTGTGATAAAGCAGAACCTCACTGGGATTTTGAAAATGATACCAGGAAGTATTATAACAAACAAATAACAATTGGAGGCAGCCCAGAGTTCAATGACAAACAATCTCTTGGAATAAAGATATTAGAACAGAACAGGCTCTGAAAACACAACTTTGTGCTCAAAACATGATCTTAGTAAATTGGAAGGGATACGTTGGGTCCACTCAAAGTGATTACAACTAAAGGGGGAAATATATGCAGAGATGATGGGTTTACAATAGGGGAGAGACCCCAATATGACAGGATTAAAGAATCTGAAGCATATATGTAGTTTATTAAAGCATGGTTTAATAAAGTGTGCTTTAATAAAGTAAGGTATAGCTTGATGCTCCCTCACCCCTCCCCTTCTGTTGAGGGGACTATTAAGGACTGACGGTTTAGTTTTGAATTTAAAACTGCTTCCCCATAGGGTAGCATGTACGAATCGGATTCGGAGTGAGCTGACCGGAGGGGTGCAAAGGTCGCTGCATGTGCGGGCATGCAGGCAGGCCTTCGCCAGGTAGATAGCATGGGTTTTAAATCCTCCCGCCCAGTTTTATGGAGAACCCGGAGGTTAAAAATAGAATGTTGCGGTTTGTATGTGTTTTATCGCCCTTACCCTCCACTCACGCTGCCTTCTCTTCGCCTCCCCTTGCACGCTGCCTTCTCTTCCCCTCCCCTCACGCTGCCCTTCCCTTCCCTCACAACCGCATTATCTTCCCCTCACACCGCATTCTCTTCCTATCAGCTGCTTTCCATCCACCTCCCCTCAAATCCACTCCCCTCTCCACCACCCATGGACATCTCCCAGTGGACCACCCCATGGACATCTCCCAGCGGTCTGTACATGCTGCATTAACGTTCTGTTTTAACGTACCCCATATCGTTTAATCCTGTACTACCCCTTCCTTCTGCACAAGTCTCACTACCAAATGCATTTGGAACCCTTACCCTCATGCTTACCTCCTCCCTACTTCCTCCCCTAATCTCTCCCCATCCTCGTTCCCACCCCCCCCCCCTCCCAGAGATAAATTACAAATTCCCACTCAAATCACTTCAGTGAAATGTCGCAGGCCTGGCCAGCCTGTTCATGAAAGAGTTGGACCCAAAACGTTTTCTGGCCGACCTCACAAGTCAATGTAAAGGAAATCCTCCTTGCTCCCACCAACTCCCCCCCCCAGAGTGGAAAGCAGTGTTTGGTGAGGCGTCACTCTCCCCACTCCCCCCATCCTCACACTTCCCCCCTTCCTTACCTCTCCTAGCTCCCCCACCCATCCTCACTCCTCACTCCCCCTTGCTCCTTCTCCCTCCCTCTCTCCCTCCGCCACCCCTCCATTCTCTCTCCCTCCTCTATCCCTCCCCTCATTCTTTCTCACCCCCTTCATATTCCAATCAGCGAAGTGATGGGTTATATTTGCTAGTTAAATATAGTAAAGTATAATTTAAAAATAGTATGGTTTAATAAAGTCTATTATTAAGTGTAAAGTATCGTTGAATAGAGTAAATTATAGTTTAATGAAGTATGTGCAATAAAGCATTGTTTAATAAAGTGTCATTTGGTAAAGTACAATTGAAGAAAGTAGAGTTTAATAACATGGTTTCATAAAGTATGGTTGAATAAGGTACAGTTTAATAAAGTATTGTTTAATAAAGTGTAATTTTATAAAGTGTAAGGTATAATTTAATACCCTAGGTTAAGACAGTAAAGTATATTTAAAGAAAGTATTATGTCTCATTTCTGAAAAATATAAAGTGTAGCTTGATAAAGTATGGATTAATAAAGCAGGATTTAATAAAGTGTAAAGTATGTTTTTTTTAAAGGTAGAGTTTAATACATTATGCTTTTTGATAAAATAAAGCATCGTTTAATTCAGTATAGTTTATAATAAAGTATAATTAAATAAAGTAAGAGAAGAGTATTTATTGTTTAATAACCAGATTCAGTGGTGTAATGGTTTGAGTTACCGCTCTGAGTTTTGGAAGTTGGTGGTTCAAACCCCAGTTGAATCATCCAAAAATGTTCAAAATGGTATGTACTGTGTCCTTGTTTGATGCTCAGCACTTCAAGGATAAAGCACAGACAAACAATGTGGAGAAGGCAATGGCAAACCACCCAGTATAACCCATGCTGCTTCAACAGCACCACTGCTCTTGAAGGGCATGGTATATCAAATCAAAACTTTGATAAACTGTGGTGTAATAAAGTAAAGTATAGTTTCATAAAGTATCATTTAATAAAGTATAGTTTATGAAAAGGTAATTCAGTGAAGTACTGTATAATAAAGTGTAGTTTGAAGTGTTGTTTGATGAAGTGTAGTTTAATTGTGAAATATAAAATAGCTTATCAAATTAAAGTGTAGTTTATTAAAATATAGTTTAATAACATATGGATAAAAAACTGTAGTTTAATAAAGTAAAGCATGATTTCATAGATATATTTTGTAATGTATAGTTTTATAAAATATAGTTTCAGAAAGTATAATTTCATAATGTTCATTTTAATAATGTTCAGTTTAATAATGTGCAGTTTAATAAAGTATAGTTTAATAAAGTACCATTTAATAAAGAATGGTTTAATAAAGTATGGTTTCACAAATTATAGTTTAATAAAGTATAGTGTAGTTTAATAGAGTAAAATATAGTTTAATAAGGTGAAGTTTAATAAAGCATATTATTTAGTGTAAAGCATAGTTTAAAAGAGTAAATTCTAATTTCATAAAGTATTAAATAACAAAGTATGGTTTAGTAATTTCTAAAGTATAATTTAGTAAATAAAATAATCGTTTAATAAAATATTAAGTGTAGTTCAAGCAAGTATAGTTTAATCACATGGTTTCATAAAGTATAGTTGAGTAAAGCATTAGGTATGGCTTAATAAAGTTTGATCTTCGGAGGCATAAAGTATAGGTTAATAAAATATGATTTCATAAAGTGTAATTAAGAAAGTATAGTTTAATAACATGGTTTCATAAAGTACAGTTTAATAAAGCATGGTTTAATAACGTACAGTTTAATAAAGTGTAGTTTAATAAAATATATTTTAGCACAGTACAGTATATGGTATGGCTCAATGAAGTATAGTGTAATAAAATAAAAATGTATGGCTTAATCAAGTATGGTCTAATAAGGTATAATGTAAAGCTGAAAAGTGTGAATTTATTTAAAACACTAGTTTAAGAAAGTAAAGTGGAGCTTTGTAAAATATTAAGTATAGTTGATAAAAAGTATAAGGTATAGTTTAATAAAGTATAGATTAATAAAGTATGTTTAAAAAAAAGTAAAGCTTAATTAATACATTGTAATTTTAATTAAAATTTTGTATAGTTTAATATTGTATACAGTACAGTTTACAATAAAGTATAATTCAATAAAGTATTCAATAAAGTTTACTTATTAAAGTAAACTATAGTTTATTAAGGCATAGTTTTATAATACATGCTTTAATAAAGTATAAACCACAGTTTAATAATGTATAGCTTCAGAAAGTATAAAGTATAGTTCAATAATATAAAAGTATAGCTTTTTAAAGTATCATTTAATAATGTATGGTTTAATAAGTTAAAGTACTGTTTAATAAAGAGTGGTATAAAAAGTAAAGTGTAGTTTAATATAGTGTTGCTTGATAAAATATAATTTCACGAAAACATAGTTTAAAGTGTTGTTTGATGAAGTGTAGCTTCATAAAGTAAAAAATAGTTTATCAAAATATAGTATAGTTGAAGAACACATGGTTTAATAAACTATAGTTTAATAGAGTAAAGTATTGTTTAATAATGTTCAGTTTAATAAAGTATGGTTTAATAAAGTACAGTTTAATAAAAATGTGGTTAATAAAGTATAGTTTAATAAAGTATAGTTTAATAAAGTATGGTTTAATAAACTATCAAATATATAAAGAAGAAAGTTTCTTTGTGTGTTTGTTTGTTTATTTATGCATTCGGACCCTGCAGGAACCAGTGCAACTGATCTTTGCATGGCCTCCTCTTTCATCCAGAGGAAGGTTTGGAGCTATGTTTGGATAAAAAAATATTGAAATAAAAAAAATTTAAATCAGAGAATTGGTCTTCAGGCCTTGATTGGGTCTTGTGCTTTTATACTGCCTGCATTTTTTTTTCCCCCCAGGAGCGATCGAGTAATATTTATTGTGAGGATCTTATATTGAGGCTGTAGTGATTTGTTGTTCACACAAATTTAGTTATTATAGTGTTTACACATGCACTGTTATTAAAAAGATTGTTTTACACAGATTAATTATAACACTTACATGTTCAGGCCTCAAGTGAGTATGATCTTATACACTGCCTGGTATTTTCCCGGAAGCGATCGAGTAATATGTGTTGTGAATATCGCAGGTTGAGGTTGTAATGATTTGTTGTCAACAAGTCTAATTTCATTATTATAGTGTTTACACGTGCACCTGTTATTAAAAAGATTGCTTTACACAGGTTTATGATATCACTTATGTGTTCAGGCCTCAAGTATGTTCTTATTCACTGCCTGGGATTTTCCTGGGAGTGATCGAGTAATATGTTTTGTGAGATCAGATGTTGAGGTTGTTGTGATTTGTCGTATTAAAAAAAATAAAATGAATAAAAAGTTGAAAGAAGGGAAAGCAGTTCAAGCACATTTTGCATCGCCCAAGATTTGTAATTCATATGAAACCATGAGGCCAACATTCCTCAATTTGTCATGCATGAAATGTTTAAATACATACTTCATTGAATTTACCTGGGCAATGTAAATTTACCTGGGAATTTACCTGGGCAATTTACCTTCAGCTCGTAGTTTAACAAAATAAGGTACAATTTCATAAAATAATGCATAATTTCATAAAGTAAAACATCCATTTATAAAGTGTAGTTTAAAAAAAAGTTTAATAATGTGTGGTATACATAGTTTAATAAAGTGTAGCTTAATAAAGTGTAGTTTAATAAAGTATCATTGAAATAAGTAAAATGTAGTTTAAGAAAGTATGGGTTAATAATTTCTAGTTTAATCAATTAATGTGTAGGTTAACGAAGTAATGCATGGTTTAATAAAGGATAAAGTATAGCTTTATAAGGTATAGTTTTATAAAGTATGGTGTCCTAAAATATTGTTTAATAATGGAAAGTATTGTTTATAAAGTATTTTGAATTGCTATGCTGTGTGTTAGTAAAGTAAAATGAGTCGTGTACCCCTCTCTACCACCACAACTTTCCCATGTACATCACACCGTTCAAAAGTAAAAGTGATGATGTGCAACTGATTTGTCCACTGTGCTCGCGATTTTTCCACTTTAAGTGGCGATCGAGTGTGAACATTTAAGTAAATATGGTATTCGGCATTTCCCGTCCCCTGGCTCTGACGGAAAGTCCTGACCCTCAGCTGGAGACCATGGCTCAGCGTCCTTCCCTTGGTCGGATCCCTAATCCCGTGACTAAAGTCGTGCAGTGCCCTCAAAGTTCCTGCCGTGATTCTACGGCCTGTTCATGCCGTGCTCGTCCGGTGCTGCACATACCCCCGGGCTTGGCCCTAATGCGGTGGTCGGACCGGACGGGCCGCTCAGTGGGGTTAAACTCCCTTGGGCCTTGTGAAGATGCTCTCCCCTCCCCCAACTGACCCCACTGGTGCTGCTGGCAATCGTTTACTGCGGTCGCAGAGTTTGCGCCGGTCTCTGAGCATGCGCCACATTTCCACGGGAATTTTCGACATTTCCCGGGGTCAGTCAATGTACCCTGAGCACACACAGCATGGTGGACGCCAGTCTTTCCGAACAGACAAGACTGTGATCTGGGTTATGCGATGTCTTGTCCCTCCTTAAAAAAACTGTCTCTACAAGTTGTATGGGCTCAGTCTGTTGATGAGTGTGCAGTTATTTAATGAATGTAAATTTATTCAACTCTTGCAATATGAGTGCAATGCGCACTCGAGTCTGGAGCTGAGTGCACAAGTGGCCCTGCTTAGCGTGAGATTTCTGGGCACGTGAAAACGCACATCATCACTTTCCTCCGAAACACAAACTGTACTGCCAACTCTATTAAACAATAATAGTTATACCCCACAAGGAAAGTAGTCATCAAACTTGTTATATTAATATATGTGTAAACTTGGTGCATTTACTCTGACACTACCCATGCAAGTATCTAGTTTATTACGTCATGCAAGCCTGTATATTATATGCTGGTGCACATTACGGCGTTGTAAGTTTGTGTTATAGATATTTGAACAAGACAGCATTTATGCTTGTTGTAGACGCTTTATAATCACGATATTGTAAACTGCGGCTTTACATTTGCCATAAACACGTAATTTGTGTCCGAAGCACTCAAACCTTATATTGTCTCAGAGCTTATCTCAAAAGTGCAGGTGTGGTATCATTGGACAAATGGAGGTGCTCTTGTATGTGGCTGTCCATAGCATTGTGCGAGACAAGTTAACGGGACTCGTCTGTTTGCAGACTCCTCCCGAACAATTGTACGTAATGAATGCGTTAAAGTCGGAACGCACATCCAGGAAAATTCCCTGCAACTCCATTTCCAAGTCCTTCATATCTCTCTTTCACAAGCTTTGATTTCGTATTACATTCAATAGCCTATTACGATTCTGCAGACAAACTGAACAGGAATATATCCCACTGCACACACAAACTTACAAGAGCCACACGGTGTTTATCTCCGCATCCTTTAGAGATCAAAACCATTTTGTCCGGCCTTGGAGTGCGCAGCCAAGATTTCCTGTGCAGGCCGATATACTTTGTAAGGTGTTACGAATTTAATTTGTTCAAAAAATAATTGGACAACTCGTGCTCATTTGGACCAAATATCTGCCAAGTCCGAACCGACACTTGTGCAGTTCTCCGATAGTGTACGTAATGACATGTCGAACTACAGCGGGCACTGCTGCTAAATAACATACTCACACAAACATGCATAGACAGACAGAAGGAGGCTGATAGTCGTACAATTGGTATACAAAGAAGAAGCCACCTTCCGCCTTGATGGGATAAATACACATACATAGACAGGAGGAGACTGAGAGTCGTACATTGGGTATACAAAGAGATAGCCACCTTCCGCCTTGATGGGAGAAACACTCAAACACTAGAGAAACAGAATGCGTGAATGCTCTCCTTCCAAACATCGCTTGCATGTCTTGTGTGTGCACTATTTATTTTATACAGTATATGTATATATATATGTATATATATGTATATATATATATATATATATACATACATATATATATATATATGTACATGTCCTTGTCTTTGTCTTTGTCTTCCTCTCCCCCACCCCTCCACTAACTTCCTCCGCCTCTTTCTCTGTCCAACAACTCTCATTCTTGTGCAACTTTACGGAAATGCGCAGAGCCAGGTTTTCAACTCATCTGCGAGAGGCAGGGATGACGAAAGGTCGCACAAATTGCGGTTTGAAGAATGTGATGAGATCGCCATGGTGGGATCGCCAAATTATTTCTATAGAGACACGTCCAACTCTAAACTATGCAGAAACGCGTATGAGACGAACACATTCACAAAATTGTCGCAGAAGTTGTGAAAAAGCGCGGGAGCAAATCGCGCCTCCATTGTCAAATTGAACAAAGTCTGCCTTGAACGGGCGCCTTCGCGGATCGACCCTGAAACTTTGCTTGGCTTCAGGACATACCTGAGATGGAGCGTACGAGGGGGAGGGGGGGGAGGAGGAGGCAGCAGGGATGTGCGCGGTACCCGCACAGCGGTCTCAAGAGGGGAGCGCGGCCGGTATTCGCTCGGAACACGGGGGTCCTGCCAAGCTTTCTTACCGGGGCAGACCGATATGCACGGAGGTCGTGCTCGGCACTCTTACCGGAGGTGGCCGATATGCGCGGGGGTCATGCTGGGCACTCTTACCGGAGGCGTCTGGCGGGGCAGGCGAGTCATCGTGCTCGGAGTTTCGCTGCTGGGGCTTGGACTGCTTGCGCCGAGACATTCTGGCGCGGACATGGGCGGAGGATTAAAGGAAAAGCCCCTTTTCTCTCGGGTTGCAGAATTACGGGAAATTGAGCCTGGGCGGCTCCTCGAGAGGGTCACGATCATTATGATTATCAATAATGCATCGCCATTAATCATCGCGCTCCCGTCGGCTGATTGGCTCTCGTCCAGGGGGACTCCGGATTATGCTAACTACTCGGCCAATTGCAGCGCGCTTCCGGGCCATAGGGACCCCGCCTCCCAGTCCTCCACGGTGTCGGACGAACACCGGGCCCATCCTAGACCCGCCCTCGTCCTGCCCATTCTCTCACCTGTGGCTGGAGCGGAACGTGGGACGGGCACGGAGGCGCCTCCGGTTCGTGTTCGCTGTCTATTTCTGTCTTTCTCCACTTCTGTCTCTCTCCATCACAGGCTGTCTCATTCCCTTATTTCCTCTCTACCTCTCCTCGTGTCTTGTTCTCCCTCTGTCCTGATACAGGTGTATGTGTGCATGCGTATACTCGTTAATACAGCTATGACCAGTTCCTTTTGCGGGATACGGAGACAGATGTGTATTTTTTTTAACATATATAAGACGCTATGAAGTAAAGGTTCGATTGTCGAACGAGGCTGACCGATTGTTTAATTGCCTGATAATGACACGCACCATTTGCACAGAGATATAGGGTCCACTGATGCAGAACTTTGGACACGAGAACTTACAACTGAGCATAGTACAAAATGTGTGCAAAATCGTTTTGAATTTTGTTTGAGACTTTACGATACCTGTATATCGTTTCACTTCAGAATTTGACAAAACGCGCACCGATTATGTCTCGTGCGTATCTCACTGGCAGCGAGTTAACTTGTGTTTCTTTTTGAGCACAGAAAACATCACATCGGCCGAGCGCATGGTGAGTTGGGAAGTCCCACGTGTACGAGTTGCCTCTTCATTGCACATCCTGACTGCCGGCCTGTCCATCAATTGATGTGAAAACTCATAAATGGTCATTCTGTCTGAATATTGAGATTTTCTCATCGCATCGTCGTCACCATAAGAGTCTAACGTATGACATGTCTCTTGAGATAGTTTGTGATGCAGTGGCATTGTATCACAACAGATTCCATTAAAGCAAAAGTGCTTGGGTATCTTTGTGTCGATGGATGTGACTGACTTGCAACAATATGTACACATAGGTAGTCTTGCGGTAGCTGTAAATGCAATGCGTTGTTTAGATGTAATCCATCACACATAATGAGTGGATCAGCTTTATAAGCAGAACTTGAACCCATGCTATGGGTTCTGGGTTCCCATGCAGTTACTCATAGACCACTATGTTAGGTCTTTTTCAAATCTTGTGTGCTTTGGCTAAAGTTTACAGCAAAGCCAATTTGTACCTGTTCTATGAATTGTATTACACCGTGCAGACAGGCAACAGGTATAGCACGCGAGATTGATAACCCGGTGTTCTAATTCACAAGGTTTCATGCAGAACATCAGGCCTGGGACAGAAGATAATCCAACGTGTATGAAGAAGTGTGCAAGTATATGGTTGGATAGTTTACTGGAATCATTACGAGGGACATTAAGTTGCCGATTATAAAAAGCCACATTGACAGAGCTTGTCACATCTCCAGTGTTGCTGATATTCAGACTCCTTGGTGTCACAAAGTTCTTTTGAATTGGGGACTGCGTGACATTGCTTGTGCTGATGACTGAAGCTTGTGGACTTTGAGCTGAGAGATCTGACACTGTCTGCGTAGAATTATATATTCCATAAAAATAATTCTGGACACATTTCAACATTATCAACCATTGATACTGGGAAAACACCATGTCCTTCAAACACATCAAAATCACGGTCTCCTGTATCATATTAAGTGGACTCTCCATCCATCCATTGGGACCATACTCTGTGCAGAGCGTTG
>CM068960.1:128218006-128233441 GCA_035128595.1 Eptatretus atami | reverse complement strand
AGGAGTCATGGGGAATAGTGGGGTAAAGGGTCGTTTATTTATTACGTGCGCAAAATGGCAGCATTTTTTACCCCAACCCTTCTATTTCTTACTCCTACGTCCTCACAACCTCCTTTGCCTTCTCTTCATACTCCACGCACTCTCCTCTAATCTTTCTGTCCTACCACGCACCACTTCTCATCCCTTTCTCACTTCAGCTCCTCACTCTATATGGCATACGTAATAAATACATGGCACGTAATTAAACAACATAAATAAGCATTGGGGAAGAACAGGCAAGACAAAATAACTCTCATTTTGGGATTTAAAAAAGACATTATGAGGAATTGTTGATATCCTTATTTGTTGCCTCCACCACCGAAGGTGGGCAGTGAGGTTATGTTTTCACCCCTGTCTGTTTGTTTGTCTGTCTGTGAGCAGGATATCTCAAAAAGTTGTGGACGGATTGGTGGACAGGTTGGGTGTGTGACAAGGACTAATTGATTCGATTTTGGTGAAGATCCAGATCTGAATACTTGAATAACTAGAGGGGGAGCACTCGGTAGAGTGCAAAACCTCCGCCCCAATACTGTTAGGTCACTCAAGTGAACCTGATATCCTATTCATTCAATTTGACGTCAACAGTGCTCACAGAGTTATAGTTTGCAACTTTCCCTTTTACTTTTAACTTTTACATACTCAATTCATTCGTCATAACTCGATTCCTTGAGACAGAAATTGATTTTACGTGGGGGTATATGCACCTGAAGTTCCAAAATCAGCCGCAATTATAATTTTGGCATGTTTTTTGTTGGAAATCACTTATAACATGTAGAAATTTCTAAAAAAAAATTCGAAATTTTGTTGAAAAAAAAGTTGCAAAATTTTGTTTTTTTTCTCTAACAATTTTTTTTTTGGCGGGGGGGTTGGAAATCACTTAAAACATGTAGAAATGCAAAAACAAAAATTCAAAATATTTTTCAAAATGGCCGCCATAGCGGCCATATTGGACTTTGGGCCAAGTCCAAAATTTATTGGCATGATCCTTGGACCATACCTAATTCCCCCACAAGTTTCGTCGAAATCCGTCGAGGAGTTTTTTCCGTAATACTGTTCACAAACAAACAAACAAACAGACAGGGGTGAAAACAGTAACCTCCGTCCATCTTCGATGGCGGAGGTTAATTAAAGTGATTCTTCACCATTGAGAGATAAGTCCAAAAACCATATATAACACGATATCTCAAGAAGTTATGGACGGATAAAGACAAAACTGGGTAGATGAGTTGGTTAGGTGGCAGCAACAAGCCGATTCAATTTTGGTTCTAATCAATCCGATAGAAGAACAAGCCGAGTCACCACTAGCAAGTTACCCCTGGATTCTCACAGTTCCTGTCACATTTAAACTTATGAAAGTCCAGCTACAATCGTCAAAATCAATCCCGCCATCCTCCCAGATTAGCCTGCTTAAGGGCATCATGGTGTGGATGTGTCGGGAGCATCGTGGTGTGGATGTGTCGGGAGCGTCATGGTGTGGATGTGGTCGGGAGCGTCATGGTGTGGATGTGTCGGGAGCGTCATGGTGTGGATGTGTCGGGAGCGTCATGGTGTGGATGTGTCGGGAGCGTCATGGTGTGGATGTGTCGGGAGCGTCATGGTGTGGATGTGTCGGGACGTCATGGTGTGATGTGTCGGGAGCGTCATGGTGTGGATGTGTCGGGAGCGTCATGGTGTGGATGTGTCGGGAGCGTCATGGTGTGGATGGTTTTGGGAGCGTCATGGTGTGGATTGTGTTGGGAGCATCATGGTGTGGATGTGTCGGGAGCATCATGGTGTGGATGTGTCGGGAGCGTCATGGTGTGGATGTGTCGGGAGCGTCATGGTGTGGATGTGTGAGAGCGTCATGGTGTGGATGTGTCGGAAGCGTCATGGTGTGGATGTGTCGGGAGCGTCATGGTGTGGATGTGTCGGGAGCGTCATGGTGTGGATGTGTCGGGAGCGTCATGGTGTGGATGTGTCGGGAGCGTCATGGTGTGGATGTGTTGGGAGCGTCATGGTGTGGATGTGTTGGGAGCATCATGTGGTGCGGATGTGTTGTTTACATCTCTTGCATCATTGCATCTGCTTGCTCATCGAGCCACTCAGTAGTGATAGCCATTTTCCCAGGTTACCTGAAATAAAACAATCACAGAAATTCCCATTAATCGTCACTGCCACATGGTTACGAGTTCTTACCTTTTTATGATGTGTTTCAAAATGCAAAGCTCCTAAAAAAATAAATATTTTAAACACTGCGTTACACAACAAAAAGGCATGTAATTCTGTAACTCAAGTAATATGGATGAGGTGTTTGTAGTGATTTGTTCAAAATAAATTATCAGTCATGACAATACAAGGTTTGTCCTTCCAGCTCTGCAGCAAGTCTTTCAATGGAGGAAATATCCCATGCTCTCACTCTTTCCCTCTACAAGGGTCAGCTTTTAAATCCCACAGTTTACTTCTCTGGCCAACCCCTGGAAGAGGTTCAGTCCTAGACTCCTTAGGACTCCCAATCTGTCACAACCTGTCTTGGGCAAACCACATCTCCAACCTGGCCTCTAATGCTGGACAATGCCTCGGTATTCTCCGCAGAGTACAGGTCATTACAACGTGTAAGGTGTTCACCTGAAGTATCATAGAGTATGGGCCCCCACTCTAGGCTGCTGCAGCTGCTCACCTGGAGGCGATGGAGTCCAAAGCTCTCTATCTGTGTTGTTGGTATCTCTTGGCATAAGGGCAAGTCCCAAGGTCTGATTCTGGCCAATAGCAGGTAAGTTGGTGGACTCTGTTACCTTGCTTATAACCTCCCTACTGTCCCTCCTTTATCCCCCAGACCCTCTCTCACCTCTTTCCTTTCTGCTACTCATCGACTCGTTGATATCCTTAGTAGTTTTATCAATATTTTCACCAGTACTGTGGTCTTTGTTTTTCTGTTCACCTTTGATCCTTTGTCATTATGTGAAGCTGGTGCCCTTTGTGGTTTAGCTCCTCCACAAGCCTAGATTTATGCATATGAAAATCATTTATGTAGCCAATAGACCTCTTTACTGCAGTGGTGATCATGAACCAAGTGGGAGTTCAGAAATGTTGCTGTTTGCTTCGTCTTGCATGTGGCATCTTAGTCGGAAAAGTTGATGCTCTTCGGCCACACCTATTGGTACAAGCTTTCCAGCTTCTTCAAGCCCACAGTTAAGTAGTCTGGGTGAAACCACACACACACACACACACACACACACACACACACACGCCGGTGGACTCTCAGAGAGACCCCATGTGTGCATGCACGAGCCAAGTCATCCCACCTCAGTATACAGTTTGTTGAGTCTGACCCAGTCAGATCTAGGTGGGTCAGAGCCGAGTGGCGTCTTTGACATCTTGGTGTTCTTCATACGGTTTGGAAGTTTGATCTCCCTCCACCCGTTGAAGGTCCATGTGCCACGGGTTGTCTTGTCTGCCGGGAAGTCGAATTTGTCTACTCTGATGAAAGGTGTGCGGCTGATGAGGCGTTAGTTCTGCAGTCTGCAGCTTCTGGTTGATTTAGTTGTGGAACGGGTGTGGTGCATGTTGAATGGTTGAATGGCTTTCAAGGCAGCTTGTTGAGAAGCAACTTATTGCCTGACATGATGTGGGGGTATCCCAGTCATAATTATGAGCTCGTGCAGAGGAGTTAGACGAAGGCAGCCTGTAATAACCCTCAAAGAGGAGTTGAGCTGTGTGTCTTCCTTCTTCACGTGCACACTTCATCCCCAAGCTAAAACACAATATTCTGCTTCGTATAGATTGATAATTCCTCCTAGTTGAGGATCTTCTCATTTGAAAAATGAATTCCACAAGCCTTTAGCATACGACTTCACCTAATCCAACTATGAGTTTCCTTACAAGCAACTTCAAATCAGGAGGAAGTCATGAGGCCCATCAGGCCTGTGCAATTGTTGCCAACCTCTAGTTGTTTGTCCATGCTATATCCTTTTTAAAAGCTCAGTGTCAAGCGAGGAAGCAGCACGTACCTTCTTTTTAAGTCTGGTTCAAACTATGGAAGCTAATGATATGTGGAATGAATTTTTTGTCCTGGCCCTATTCTTATTCTTCATTTTAATTCTGTCTTCACTTACATTCTAACTTCCACATTATGCTTTGGTCTTTGTTTCCAACTTGAGAGCTGTTTTCCTCTTCACCGTTTTTCCCTAACTGGATGTCTTGATGCCTCAACGCAAACACTCCCCATTAACTGCTTCATCGAACAGAGGGAGATGCCATCGAAATCGGTCTGTCAGAGTGTGAGTCCATGCACACATCTACTTTAATATACCGTATACATCGTCCATTCTCAGATATACTGAAATCTATATACCCCAGCAAGGCTCTGCATTGTTATCTCCAAGCTTATTGAAGAAGAAAAAAAAAAAGGGCGGATATTGTAATCGGCTCCATCTGTCTGTCTGTCTGTCTGTCCGTCGGTCCATCATGCTATCTCCTCCTAAACAGTTTGGCAGACATTCACCAAATTTGGTAGTTATGACCACCATATGGTAAGAAGGTGCAAGAGCAGTCTCATTTTTGGCCCTACCCCCTGTGGCGGGGTCAAAAGGTCAAATACCGAAAAATGTAATTCTGGGCACATTTTAAAACATTTTTCAATGAAACTTTGTATATACAATCAAGATTGGGGGACGCATGAAATATGTAACGGGTTTTTGGATTTGACCCCTGGTTCATGCCCCAGGACGTGGGGGACTCGGGGTCACAGGGGTGAAAACGAGGAAGAAAACCTCAAAATTTGATGTCGATTCATTCCTGGTGGAACTATTTGCCATTTTTCAACTTTTCTTTAGGTGGGGATTTGCGATGGCACGCCATCGTCTTCGCTCGAGTTGTGTTGGCGTTAGTGTTATGTGTTAGCTCTTTTTGATGTGACGCGTGCTCTCTTTGAGTGCCCTTCATGGCCCGATATCGTGTGTATGAAAACTTCAGCAGTGACCCCCATGTGATCATGTATCTTGACCTTTTGGCCAAATCGTCATCATGTTCTGGCTTTGATGAACTTTGTTGATTGTATACATTTTTTTTGTACGGAAAAAAGAAAATTTGGCAACTTTGCTGGGGGAAAGACCTCACATTACCTCTTATAGTATTCCTGTTGTTTTTATAAAGTCCAAACAGCTGTTCAACAAACACAACTGTTTCTGAAAACTTTTGCAAACCCACATGACTGATCCACACTCCAGCTCTTTTGCATGATGGTCCCTGATACTGCCCTGCAAACACCCCCTCCCCCAATACTTTCTCGTTGCTCCCCACATGGTGTTACCAAAAGCCATCTGGTCTCTGGGGCGGCACGTTGTTTGCTTGGGATTTACTGATCGCTCGGCCATCAGACATTCCATAGGCAGCCAGGTTAACTCCCGGAGCAAGACGTACACTCCACTCGCTGTGCCAATGCAAACCACAGTTCTGACTGTGATCTCGGTCTCCTCCACAAAATTGTCATCACAGTTACAACCCAACATTATTACCCCAATAATAACCATATCATACACTGAAACTGGTCACGTGTCTCACTCATATTCTCTATACTCTTTCTCTCAAATCAAAACACATGCATAAAATTAATTTTAATATCATTGGCCGACCACACCGAAGATCATATTTGGATCGTTGTAACCTCTGAGAATGATGAAGTAGTCACATTTTGTTTGGGCATCTTTCAGAGCAGACTTCAGAAAAGGTGCCATCTGTTTATTACGTACGCAGGAGGAATACGAATCGGTACCTACTTGGTGCAAAGTTTCCACCATATTTGCCTACATAACAAATAAATGACTCTACGCATACCGACCAGTATCCCACGTCTGTTATTAGGCTGGCAGACTAATTTCGAGATGCTGTCGAGCTGTGCATCAACTATTTGGAGATGCTTGTGGGTTCTTCCTGCTCTCAGACTGATGTGACAATCATCGATATGTATGTAAAAGTGTCTTCAAATAACTTATCACAGAGTTGTTGAATTAAAAAATGCTGCTCGACGAGATTGAGCAACAATGCCTCCAATGAGGAAGCTCAATTTCCTTAGTCACACCTTTGTCGCGTGGAGGTGGTAGGTGAGGATCCCAGCAGAGCGCCGACAAGCGTTTCTGAACTTGATGGAATTGTAAGACTGATCGTGGGATACATGAGCTGATCTTTTGGGAACCCCTGCTTGCATGTAGCTCTCGTTGTACAGATCACCTGACTCCGTTTGCCACAAGGTTTCCCATCACCGCGTTTTAGAGCAGCCAGTCGTTTATGTCGGGCCAAGGAATTCCATTGACACCTCGCATTACACCACATGTGTGAGGTTATGCAAATCAACGAAGTTTCCTACTTTATGTATCCCAAGTCGAGGCTCGTGGAAGAGCTAGAACATGGAACAGATCAAAACGTAACAAAACAAAGGGAGCAGTAGAAAGAAATGGGAGAAGCACACCAACAGCAGGCTTTAGGGACAACATAGAGGGAGACTTGGACAAATGAGGAATGAGGACAAGGGGAGGACACAGTTGGTGGACAACATGGATACAGCCGCAAACTCTAAGTCACAGAAGTGGAAGGAAAAATGGAAACATGGGAAGAGGTGGGTTAATGGGGATAGAAAAGATCATGGTTTTGGATTGGCGATGATCTGAGATGGTGGTGAACAGCTATCTTGAAGACCTGGAGGGAAGAATCAGATTGAATACGATGTGGAAGTTTGTTCCACAGGTCGGAGGAAGGAGGAACAAATGGATGGAGGTGAGCAGTGATCCTGAGATACCTCATTGAACACCTCAGTCCACGTGAGCCTGAACCCCTCGTGGGACACGGTTTGCCGGGTGTAACTTCCAACTCCCACAGGGTTGGTGCATTTTATAAACCACCCGAACGTACACAGCTCATGGTGTTGAGAGTTTAGGTTCAAATCTCATTCAGATTTTCAGTTTTGTCCACCGTTTCCTAATGTCATTGTAATTCATGGAAAGGTACGCCGATGTCTCCAAATGTGTGTGTCTTGTATGTGATCGACGATGAAGCTCTTGCACCGGCATTCGATTATCATGGAGTTTGGTAGGAGGCTACTCGATATGGAGGGATGGCACGTTGTTGTGAAATGGATCATACATCTAAAAGAGAACAGTGAGATCATAAGCTCACCCATTGGACTATGCAACATATATAGTGTATATACCTTGTACACGTGAACACGATACGTACACGTGTACAGAGTGAGTCATAAGACCCAGGACACGGTTTTAGCTGCTTATCATTTTTGTCGAATTATTATTTTATCATCACGAATTTTTGGCTGTCTGCTGTGTTTGCTGTTGAGTACACTTCCAGTGTGAAACGCCTTTTGTTCCCCAAAATATGAAGATTTGATTTTGATGGTGCTGGCTTTCCAAAACTCTCCTCAAAGTCTTATTGCACTCATTTCATCGTCTTGTTTGTGTTTCTCCTCTCGTGGTACCTCACCACTGCTACCAGACTCTCTTCCACTGTAAATGGAGTCGTGTCTGCCATCTTGGTTTAATGTATTACTTATATTATCTGAAAAAAAAAGCAGTACAAATACATCGTATAAACTAGAATGGCCACTCGGTAGAATGCATACCTCCGCCAGTATGATTAGTTTACGTTTTGTATCCCACTGATAGGCCGGATCTGGATTCAGATCTGAACTAAAATTTAATCAACTTGTTCTTGTCATCCACCATGTTTCGCTCAAATCCATCCACAACTTTTTGAGATATCATGTTCACAAACAGACAGACAGACAGAAGTGAAAACATAACCTCCATCCACCTGCGGTGGCAGAGGTAACAAGCCTTGTATTAAGCAGATAAAACCATGCCCTGGGACTTATGACTCATCCTGTGCATAGGCTTGAGCAAGTTGAGAATTTGGAACTTAACCGGAGAACCAGTTCGGAGGTACACGCTCATGTGAAAGGTTCCACTCCCAATTTTTTTTTTTTAAACAGCCCCAAAAAGGTGAACGACTCGAACCTGACAGCTCAGTTACACGTGCGATGAGAGTTACAGCCATGTTTGCGAAGTTTCTGCATGCCTGGGATACAACAACTCGTGGGAGGGTTTTTGTAAATATAACTATAATAACGTTATACAGAATCATAAATATTATCACAGTGACGAACAAACACGCGCAGCCTCGAGTGCCACACACGGTGGGTTTATCATAAAGACTTAACATTCACAATATGGCGGTTATACTTTTCATCGGCTGTTTAAAGCATGTACGATGCCTTGTATATATACCAATCGTCAATTTAACTCCTTTTAACCCTAGCTCTGCGAATCGTTAAATTGTTTGCAACTATTTTGTCGTTATAGATATATCGTCTTATTCATCATTGTTTACTCTCTTTATACTTCACCCTGCTCTCCTTTCTTTCACTTCCTCCCTTTCTCCACTTCCCACCCATCCATCAACCGAGACCCTTTCCGTGCTCGCATCACTCATCAACCAGCCATCCTTTACCATCACCACCACCACCTTCCCGCCCACCCACAGTCCAGCCCAACGCCCCATATTTACTGTTTAAAGTGATAGCCCTCGCGGACTGGTGTTTTCCTATCTAATTTGTATTCGTCCCGTTTTTATCAGGCCAATCAGGGATCCGAGAGTGCTCGGAAGATGACCCTGCCCATCCTGAGCATCCAATGCCTTCAATGAGCCAGCTAATCCAAGGCTCCTCACCTGGTTTACAAAGTGATCTCATCTAAACTCGAAAACATGGAGTGCGGATATAGAGCAAGCCCATCCCGAGCTCAAAAACGACGATGAGCCAACATTAATCGAGCTCCAAATGTGTATGATATGACCCATCCATTGCTCAGAAAGGCAGACGATGATGTGACCCATCATGACTCAGAAAGGCAGATGATGTGACCCATCCAATGCTCAGAAAACAGATGATGATGTGACCCATCATATCTCGGAAAGGGAGATGATGATGTGACCCATCATAACCTGGAAAGTCAGAGGATGATGTGACCCATCCATAGTTAAAAGTGCAGACGATGTTCCAACAACCCATCCTGCATTGCTCAGAGAGAAGATGCTCAGTTGGTCTATCCAGATGTTTAAATGCACATGATGATGATCCGGCCCATCCGGAGATCCACACGCACGCCATGAAAGCGAGTCGATCAAGCGCTCGTGGCGGAGCGGATGGCGCACGTTCTCCCGATGGTAACAAATGGAGTTAGCGGGACAATCCGGCAGTTCGTTAAAATGAACGGCGGAGAATCGCCAATCGACGCGGGGTTCGCCCTCCAATGGGACCGTTGTCCCCATTGAAGGCGCAGAGGCCTTTCCCAGGGACTCCGGCCGCGGTTCCCCGAATCTGCATAGAGCGCTCAAAGGGCGCTTTTCTCTCGAGCCAAATCACTTGACTGTACAATAACGGGCCGCGGCTTTTGTGGACATGCCGGCGCGGCCCCAAAGGCGTTCCAGAAAGACAGGCCGCCTGATTGTCCGCCGTTGTAAATAACTATTGTTTACGAAGCCATTGAGTTTCAGTGGAGCGCGCATAAAGTTTGAAATGGTAAGGATCGGGGTTTTTTTTCTTTCTTTTTTTGGCTTTTTTCATCGTTTCAAAGAATCGCGTGCACATCTCGTTTTAATTGGCATCCGAGCTGGAACGTCCTCACTGCGGTTCCTCTCCAGACATGCCCTCGTGACCAGCACAGCGTCGTCCATGCGAGCTGTCTATAGAGTGAGCAGGGAAATATGAATGAAGGATGACGATGAGCGTACTTCATAAATATAGATAAGGGACAGTGATTAGTGTATTTCGTCATTGATGACGTCATTACACTAATATAGGGGCATCGCCATCCAACGAAAGAAGTTTGGGGGGGGCGTGGTTGGGACACGAGGTTGAGGCCACACCAAGGCGTGTGTAGTCACAATGACGTTATTATAGTGTTTCCTACCACCGCTCTCTCCATACCTGATACAGTAAGCGTTTGCCAGAAAGTTGAGGGTTGTGTGAAATGGGAGTAAGATGTGCACGCTTTGTTTACAAATTTATTTCTGCACATGTATGAGTCTGATTGGGTCCAGAACATGTGCAGGAATAAACGAACTGCACGAGGTGTGGAAACATCTTTAGATTCAGTCATGAGTTATTGGCAATTAATGATGGGTTTCCAGTTGATCTGCTTCATGATGAGACATCGGAAGTTACTCGAATTAAAAAAGAAAACCAAACTTACACTTTAGAATTACAAATCGATATCATCAATGATAATAAATTTCACACCAAATTATTTCGTAAACGACATGTTTTTTCATTCCACATTGTACCAGTGTCTTCGTGACACAGAAACATTCCCAAGAAATTATTCTATGGTATGGTTACAGGTGAAATAATTATGACTGTGAGAGCAACCACACACAGCACTGAACTTGTCAATAGATTAAAAAAAAACTAGTCAGACGTTTACTAACATGCCACCGAACTTATCAATACATTAAAACAACGAGTCAGACGTTTACTATCACCCCCACTGAACTTATCAATAGATTAAAACAACGAGTCAGATGTTTACTCACATACCACTGAACTTATCAATAGATTTTAAAAAAACTAGTCAGACGTTTACTCACATACCACTGAACTTTTCAATAGATTAAAAAAACTAGTCAGTCGTTTACCATCACACCACTGAACTTATCAATAAATTAAAACAACTAGTCAGACATTTACTATCACACCACTGAACTTATCAATAGATTAAAACAACTAGTCAGACGTTTACTAACACACCACTGAACTTATCAATAGATTTTAAAAAAAACTAGTCAGACGTTTACTACACACCACTGAACTTATCAATAGATTTAAAAAACTAGTCAGACGTTTACTCACATACCACTGAACTTATCAATAGATTAAAAAAACTAGTCAGACGTTTTACCATCACACCACTGAACTATCAATAGATTAAACAACGAGTCAGACGTTTACTATCACACCACGAACTTATCAATAGATTAAAACGATCAGACGTTTACTATACCCCACTGAACTTATCAATAGATTAAAACACGAGTCAGATGTTTACTCAATACCACTGAACTTATCAAAGATAAAAAAAACTAGTCAGACGTTTACTCACATACCACTGAACTTTTCAATAGATTAAAAAAACTAGTCAGACGTTTACCATCACACCACTGAACTTATCAATAGATTAAAACAACTAGTCAGACATTTACTATCACACCACTGAACTTATCAATAGATCAAAACAACTAGTCAGACGTTTACTAACACACCACTGAACTTATCAATAGATTTTAAAAAACTAGTCAGACGTTTACTCACATACCACTGAACTTTCAATAGATTAAAAAAACTAGTCAGACGTTACTCATCACACCACTGAACTTATCAATAGATT
Source organism: Eptatretus atami (assembly GCA_035128595.1). Lineage (NCBI taxonomy): Eukaryota > Metazoa > Chordata > Myxini > Myxiniformes > Myxinidae > Eptatretus > Eptatretus atami. The sequence goes on along the minus strand of CM068960.1, from coordinate 128,221,979 downwards.
AAAACAACTAGTCAGACATTTACTATCACACCACTGAACTTATCAATATGATAAAACAACTAGTCAGACGTTTACTAAACACCACTGAACTTATCAATAGATTTTAAAACTAGTCAGACGTTTACTAACACACCACTGAACTTATCAATAGATTTTAAAAAACTAGTCAGACGTTTACTCACATACCACTGAACTTATCAATAGATTAAAAAAACTAGTCAGACGTTTACCATCACACCACTGAATTTTAATCAATAGATTAAAACAACTAGTCAGACGTTTACTATCACACCACTGAACTTATCAATAGATTAAAACAATGAGTCAGACGTTTACTATCACACCACTGAACTTATCAATAGATTAAAATAACGAGTCAGACGTTTACTAACACACCACTGAACTTATTAATAGATTTTTAAAAACTAGTCAGACGTTTACTCACATACCACTGAACTTATCAATAGATTTAAAAAAAACTAGTCAGATGTTTACCATCACACCACTGAACTTATCAATAGATTAAAACAACGAGTCAGACGTTTACTATCACACCACTGAACTTATCAATAGATTAAAACAACTATTCAGACGTTTACTAACACACCACTGAACTTATCAATAGATTTTTAAAAACTAGTCAGACGTTTACTCACATACCACTGAACTTATCAACAGATTAAAAAAACTAGTCAGACGTTTACTAACACACCACTGAACGTATCAATAGATTAAAAAAAACAAGTCAGACGTTTACTATCACACCACTGAACTTATCAATAGATTTAAAAAAAACTAGTCAGATGTTTAATAACACACCACTGAACTTATCAATAGATTTTTTAAAACTAGTCAGATGTTTACTAACACACCACTGAACTTATCAATAGATTTTTCAAAACTAGTCAGACGTTTACTAACACACCACTGAACTTATCAATAGATTTTAAAAAACTAGTCAGACGTTTACTATCACACCACTGAACTTATCAATGGATTAAAACAACTAGTCAGACGTTTACTATCACACCACTGAACTTATCAATGGATTAAAACAACGAGTTAGACGTTTACTAACACACCACTGAACTTATCAAAAGATTAAAACAACTAGTCAGACATCTGCTAATACAGCACTGAACTTATCAATAGATTATAATAGCTCGTCAGACATTTACTAATACAGCACTGAACTTATCAATAGACTAAAACAGCTAGTTAGAAATTTACTAATACAGCCCTGAACTTATCAGTGGACTAAAACAGTTAGTTACACTTTCTAATACAGCACTAAACTTCTCAGTGGACTAAAACAGTTAGTTACAAGCCGGTAGGCGACATTGGTGGTCGCTATATAATTGCATACGTCATACAGTTTTTGACGGATCGGGCTGAAAATTTTTGACAAAGAGGTTGATTATAGTGCGCATAAAAGCGCGGAAGGCGATTTTTGATTTTCGAAAAAAATATATCTAAAAATATTTTGGGGATTTTTTCAAAAATTTCAAAGTTCTGTTGCTAGGCAACGGTGGCGTCCAAAGCAACGGTGCTCGAAAGCATACAACTCGATCCTGGTATGAACCTACCAAAAGTTTCATCAAAATCGGTTGACTCCTCTGGCCTCCAGAGCTGTCCATTACAGACAAACAAACAGACGGACATACAGACAGACGGAAAACCTGAGAATAAGGGTAGTCTAGCGACCATCCAACACTTTTCTAATACAGCACTGAACTTATCAATAGACAAAAACAGCGAGATAGATGTTTACTAACACAGGGAACGACTGTTGGCAGATGAAAACAAGGTTTATTCAAGATCATAAAACGAAACCAAATATGATTAGAAAGATACAATTTGAATAGTAAAAATATTATGAATGAGATATTTATTTAAATACTGACCTTTATTAAAATAGAAGGATTAAGCATTATCTATCTATAATTCCAGCAAGGAAGTCGGAAAGTATTAGTGGTCAACAAATGACTCACACTTACACCTGCAATATTGCACATAATATAATTGTAATATACAGTAAAATCCACTTTATTCATTTACATATATGTATGATTATAAACAAAGACCCACTCACGCCTCTCACCTGGAAATGAAGGGAATAACCAATTAGCTCCCACCTAATCGATTAACCCAGGTGGCTAGGATTATATAAATAAATCGACTCCTCATATGCTCTTCCAACCAAAGAAGTTGCATAAGAAACCAAGAAAGGCTACCCAAGGTAAGGCCTTTGCTGTTTCAAACCCTTCCCAGAGTTCCTCCACAGCTGTAAAGAAGTTCACAAATTGTACATATATGGGAATCCCAATGCTACACACCTCCTCAGCTGCCAGACCAGTTTCATCGCTTGTTGGTGAATCAGTGACTGCGCAGACAGAAATGCAAACCACCGAGGCTCCCAAGCATGTACCACATGTAAATGTCAAAAGCAGTCAACATATATTTGAAAAACGAACACCCACTCACGTCTCTCACCTGTGAATGGAGGGAATAACCAATTTGCTCTCACCTAATCAATTAACCTCGGTGACTAGGATTATAAAAATATATTGACTCCTCCCATGTTCTTCTAGCCAAAGAAGCTGCACAAAGCAACCAAGTTGGGTTGCATGCAATAAAATACAGTCCAGTATAGTTTAGTATAACAGTCATTTTGCATGCTTTCAATCGATGATGTAAGGAAGATGGCATGCCCTACTTGGTAAACAAAGTGCTGCTGTTAAGCTTTAATTGGCCATATCATGCAGCAGCCTGTTTCAACACTGAATTGTAGAGCCAGTGATTTTCCATTTCCAAAAAAATTAATTCCATTTCAGAAAATTACAACGGCACTCTTCGATGTCGCGATGTCGCCAGATATGTCTCCACCCACATTGTTACATCATTATACATTACTTGCACCAAGTTTGATTTAAATCTCTAAACTCAGTTTCAAAATATTAAGTAATTCTGGCTGCCAGACCATGCATCTGATCAGGTTGAAATTTAAGACATATTCCACATGACTACTAGATCATAACTGTGACATTTCACATCGATTGATGAAATGGTTCTCAAGAGAAAGATTAAAAATATATATTTTTGTTGAAACCAATATGGCTGCAAGACCATTTGACCTATTAATTATTTGTGAGCACCCTGGTATCCCCAAGGTTTGGGGAACATGTGGGTGAAGTTTCTCCTCGATCTGTCAAGCCGTTCTGGAGAAGATTTTAAAATGTTTATTATGTGAAAACAATATGGCTGCCAAACCACATGACTGATGACCATCTTTTTTTCTCCAATTACAATTTTGCCCAAGACGACCCTCGAAAACTTTCATACTGATCGGATAAAGCGTTTTACGTATGCAATTATGACGTTATAATGAAGCCACCTATGACATCATCAAAAAGAATCTAACTCGTTTCGCATTGGGAGTACTTCATTTGTGCCAAATTTCAATCAACTTGCCAACTTGTTTACGTTCAACTTGCCAGGGCAAAGTGATCTTTTTATCCAGGTTTTCCAGCAATGGGAATTTTGTTGTAACAGGGTAAATATGCATCGACCAAACCATGTTCTGAATGGCATGATCATTATAAGGGGGTTCATTCATTATAACCAGTGCTTTCCTTATCCTGAGGTCCGACTGGATATGGAAACATGCAATACGGTACTTAAAATATGCACTGTAGCACTCACCAATGTACACCATCTGTAAATGATAAATGTTTACCACTTCCAACCACTGTACACCATCCGTAAACGACAAAAACAGACAGACACTTCTCCAATCATACCGCCATCAAATCTACAAACACCCACTTCCTTTAGAAGCGATGGTGCCTGTGCAAGATCATGTGACATGCCATTCTCTCCGGTTACGCGATTCTCCGTGAGCAGGACCGAAGCTCCACTGGCTGACTTGTATTTACAGATATTTTCATTTGCAGACAATTTTGTTTTGTTTTTT
>CM068960.1:128191158-128206429 GCA_035128595.1 Eptatretus atami | reverse complement strand
CTCAACAGCTGAGTGGGATTTGAACTCAGGATCCATGGATCCCAAGCCCACCACCCTAACCATTAAGCAACACCAGGCATACGTCTATCGGCCTCTGGCTTACAACATGCAGAGACAGGAATATCACTGCCAAGGCAAGTTAATCTCTCTGTGACCTCAACATCATAGCCACAGACAGGTACAGACAAGATAGCAGCATCCAATATGTCATTGAAAGCCTGGATCTTAGTTTTGACCCAGGAGACCCATAATCCCATTGGCTCTCCAACTGCTCATTCGGTGCCTTGAGAGCCCCGTCATGATATCCAGAGTCCCTGCAAAAATGACTGCATCATCTGTGAAATTAAGGTCAGAGATCTTGACATTCCCAAACGATGCATTGCAGCTAGATCTCTCTGACATCGTCCCCAGAATCCAGTCCACACAAGCGCTGAAAAGTGTGTGGGCCAGTAAACACCCCTGACGAACTCCAGTATCAATTGGAAATAAGTCAGAGATGGAGCCACCACACCTCACAGCACTCTCAGTACCAGAGCATAGTTCAGGAATCAGATCGATCAGTTATGATGGCACCCCAAGACCGTGAAGCCTCCAGAGGGCATCCCGATTCACTGAATCGAATGCTTTGTGGAGATCAACATAGGCCGTGAGCATCCGCTGCTGAAACTTTTACCTGTGTTCGGTGAGGACCCAAAGAGCAAGAATTTGGTCAATCGTTGACCTCATTGGTGTAAAGCCTGACTGCTCTGGGTGTTGGTGCTCAAGCAGATGTTGTCAAACCCGATCAATTATAATTATCCAAGCAAATATCTTACCCAGCACTGAGAGCAGCGTCACCCCTCGGCAGTTGTTGCAGTCCCGGCGATCACCCTTCCCTTTCCAGAGAGGGACAACAAGGCTCCTCTTCCAGTCAGTTGGGATGATGCCTGTGTTCCAAACAGAGCGCAGAACTGCATGCAACGACATGAGTACAGCATTTCCCCCAGCCTTGAGAAGTTCAGCATGGATGCCACAAATCCCAGGAGCTTTACCCCATTTCAAGTGGTTCAACGCAGCCTGACATCCAACTCCACAGCTGGTGGGTCAGCCTCGTACAGCCGATCAAAGTGACAAGCCCAACGGGCCTTCACCTCAGACTCCTTCGTCAAGAGGCCACCACCCTCTACTCCAACTGCAGTGCACTGAGGGATCGGCTTGGGGAACATAATGCATGGATTTCTCAGTAATAAACTTTTTTAGTTGCTTGACAACATGCAGAAAAACACTTAAAATCATATTACCCCATTCGGAAGTCAGGCTTCTTCTAAAATGACAAGGTTTCATGTGATCACCCTGTATATATTGTTAAGGTTGTGGAAGGACGGGAGAGGTGCTGAGAATTTAGGTGTATAATGGCAATAAGTGCTCTTTAAGTGTAATCATATCATGAATTAATGCCGACATTTAATATTAATAACATTAAATGTCGGTTCAGTTGTGGGAAACATGAGTGCCTTTATTGGGTTTTCTTTGATCTTTGAGTTACACCACAATTTGTATACACCCTTCCCTAAAGGTGCATGGTGTCATATTCAGATGGAATGGATGTTCCTGATGTTGGAGGCCCTGCCTTCATGGCTTCAAACAGAAGGCAGTACCTTTTAGTGTGGGAAGAAGCAGTTCATGAACTATTTTGTAACATAAATTGTTGCTTTGACGAACTCCTGATGGAAAGTAAATTTTGTCTATGAACCACATCTGGCCTTTCTGGCTGGCTGGAAGGGAAGAGACGAATGAGGGTGGGGTGGAAAGAGTTTCTGGCTCGAAGATGACGTGCCGCCATTTTTCTTCTCTGTCTGTCTCTTGTCGCTTCTGGTCTCTTCTGTCTCTTTTTTGTTCTGTTCTCTCTTGTCTCTTGTTTGTCTCTGTCTGTCTCTTGTCTCTGTCTCTGTCTCTGTCTCTGTCTCTCTTTGTCTCTGTCTTGTCTCTCTCTGTCTCTGTCTCTCTCTGTTGTCTCTCTGTCTTGGCTCTCTGTCTCTGTTCTCTCTTCTCTCTTGTCTCTCTGTCTCTGTCTCTCTGTCTCTGTTCTTCTGTCTTTGTCTCTCTCTCTCTGTCTCTGTCTCTCTGTCTCTCTTCTTCTCTCTCTCTCTCGTTCTCTGTCTCGTTCTCCTGTCTCTGTCTGTCTTCTCTGTCTCTGTCTCTCTGTCTCTTTTCTCTCTGTCTCTGTCTTCCTCTCTGTCTCTGTCTCTCTGTCTCTGTCTCTCTGTCTCTGTCTCTCTGTCTCTGTCTCTGTCTCTCTCTCTCTTTCTCTCTCTGTCTCTCTCTTCTCTGTTCTCTCTCTCTCTCTCTCTCTCTTCTCTCTCTCTCTCTCTCTCTTCTCTCTCTCTCTCTCTCTCTCTCTCTCTCTCTCTCTCTCTCTCTCTCTCTTCTCTGTCTCTGTCGTCTCTCCTGTCTCTGTCTGTCTCTGTCTCTGTCTCTCTGTCTCTGTCTCTCTGTCTCTCTGTCTCTGTTCTCTCTGTCTCTGTCTCTCTGTCTCTTCTCTCTTCTCTGTCTCTCTGTCTCTGTCTCTCTGTCTCTGTTTTCCTCTTTCTCTCTGTTCTCTCTGTCTCTTCTCGTCTCTCTCTCTCTCTGTCTCTGTCTCTCTGCTCTCTGTCCTCTCTCTGTCTCTGTCTCTTCTGTCTCTGTTCTCTCTGTTTCTGTCTCTCTGTCTCTTGTCTCTGTTCTCTTCTCTCTCTCTCTGTTCTCTGTCTCTCTGCTCTCTCTCGTCTCTCCTCTCTCTCTCTCTCTCTCTCTCTCTCTCTCTCCTCTCTCTCTCTCTCTCTCTCTCTCTCTCTCTCTCTCTCTCTCTCTCTCTCTCTCTCTCTCTCTCTCTCTGTCTCTTCTCTCTCTGTCTCTGCTCTGCTCCTCTCTGTCTCCTTCCTCTCTCTCTCTCTCTCTCTCTCTCTCTCTCTCTCTCTCTCTCCTTCTTCTCTCTTCTCTCTCTCTCTCTCTCTCTCTCTCTCTTCTCTCTCTCTCTCTCTCTCTCTCTCTCTCTCTCTCACTGTGTCTCTCTCCTGGCATTGGTGATGCTCCCAGATGTGTCTGATGCTGAGTGAGCACTTTGGGGTGGAATTGCTGGCCCCCTGCTTTAAGCCAAGATCATGAAACTGAAAGAACACAGGCCTTTTTATTCCTTTTTAGGTCATCTCTTCGAGCATGACCTAATAATATGGTGTCGATGTCCTTCGATCCGTCCGTCCGTCCGTCCGTTCACAATGAAGTTGAAGTGGGAGATCTGGTCATTAGTGATCCTGATAGAGGTCGATGAGACGTACACGATGGTATGACTTTCAAGGTCACCGAAGGTCAAGGTCAAGGTCACGAGGCCTTTGAAGTTGCGAAAAATGACGATTTTCAAATTCTATCTCCTCCGCCATTTCTCAAGCGATCTTGAATTGGATTGTAGCATATGAATCTATGGACAATATCTAAATTTGGTCAGGTCGGATTTTCGATATTCGCTTTCGTTTTCGTGTCACGTGACTTCAAAGTTGGCAAAAAAATGCGAAAATGACGATTTTCAAAATCTATCTCCTCCTACATTTCTCAAGCGATCTTGAATTTGATTGTGGCATATGAATGTATGGACAATATCTAAATTTGGTCAGGACGGATTTTCGAATTTCGCTTTCGTTTCACGTCACGTGACTTCAAAGTTTGCAAAAACTGCCCTACCTTCAGGAGGCTATATATTCTCTACTGGGCATGGTAAACGTTAGTGAATGGTGTCATTGCATAGCAGCTGACCTTGTCTTTCATGTCCATTCGAAAGAATACCGATATCTTTGAATACGTACACGTCACATGACTTTGAATTTTGCGAAAACTGCTTCATGTAGTTGCAAAAATATGATTTTCAAAATCTATCTCCTCTACATTCTTAAGTTATCTTGAATTTGATTGTGGCATATGAATCTATAGGACAATATCTAGATTTTGTCGGGCCGGATTTTCGATATTCGCTTTCGTTTTCGCGTCACGTGACTTCAAAGTTGGCCAAAAATCCCTCCTGAACCGAGAACACTACACCCTAGTAACAGGAACTCATGCTTGTAAAGGTCGTTCTCGTGCTTGGTATTCATAACTCTCGTTTGTGACTCTATTATAAAATCTGCCTGCCTGCCCGCCCGTGGCCCGCCTGCCTGCCCATAGCATAGCTTTTTAGGTACCCCCACTCATAGCCGAAAGGTCCCCACCAAATCGGCAAATCGCCATAGGCCTAGGTCATAGAAGCTATCAGAATCGAAAAATATCGGATGGCATATCGTTATGTGTTTAATATACGTCAAAGTGCTGGAAAACAATAGAGAGATCTCCATTGTTTTCCAGCACTTTGATATACGCCATCCTTCTTTTGACACGAATATTGATCGGCAGCCGACACGACAGGACAGGTGTCCAGTCATATGAAGTTTTTACGGTGTTGTTGTGTTTTTGATATTTCCGGTGTTTAGCACTGCTTCGTCAAATAATCACCATGTGCGATTGCGATATTTCCGGTTTCCTTCCGCGTTTATCTTATGTCGTACCAGTCGAATAGATGTGCTAAATGCGCAATCTACATAAAATGATTTATGCAATTAGTCTAGTTTCTTGCAGAGATGACCGTCACTCCCACACGGGTGTATTTTTATTGTATACAATCACAGCTTGTGGAAGAGCTAGAACACTAAATGGACCAGAATGCAACAGAACAAGCGGAACAGTGGAGAGAGATGGGGGAAACACACTAACAGCAGAGTTGAAGGACAAAATAGAGGGACAAAAAAAAAAGTCTGAACCAAAATCCTTTTATTTCGCTTTTCATTTTGCTTATTTAGCCTGATGCTTTTTTATTACCCTCACCGAAGGAGAGGGTATTGCAATTGGGTCCATTTATCTGTTTGTCTGTTTGTTTGTTTGTTTGTCCAGATAGAACTTTTGTGTTTTTCTCCACAGTCACTTGTCAGATTGACACTAAATTTTCACCATAGTTGCAACGACTCATGTGAAATGTTTTAATGATAATTATGACATCATAGGTCACGTGGTGTGGCAGTAATGTTGGAAAAACGGGAAAAATTTGGAACTGTTTCTCTAAAACCACACCAAGGAAAAAATTGAATCTTGGCACAAAGCATGTACTCCTCCTGGGGAAAGAGTGTGATTTTTTATGCAGTCATAGGTGCCTTCATTATGACGTCATAATTGCATATGTAGAACGCTACATCTGATCAGTATGAAGAATATTGAGGGTCATTTCGGGATAAAATGGTCCACAGTATAAAAAATTGATGATGTCATCGGTCATGTGATTCAGCAGCCATTATTTTTATTTTTTTCAAACCTTCAAAAATCTTCTTCTCTGAAGTGGCTGAACAGATTGAAGCAAAACTTTACACATATGACTGCCTATCCATGAGGAACAAAAGGTTTACAAATATCATGTCATAGGTCACATGGTTTGGCAGCCATATTGGATTTACCCTAAAACCTATAAAACAAATCTTCTTCTCCAGAACAGCTGGACAGATCGAGGGAAAATTTCACACAAATGTTCCCCAATCCTTCGATGTACAAGTTTATTAAGGAATAATTGACAGGTCGCATGGTTTGGCAGCCATATTGGATTGAAGAAAAATATTAAATAATGTTTTCTCTGGAACCGCTTCATCAATCGACGTGAAACTTCACAATTATGCTCTCGTAGTGATGGAGAATACACGTTTTAAATTTTAACTTGATCAGACACATAGTCCGGAAGCCATAATTATTTGATTTTTTTGATCTGGGCTCTTTTTGTTTTTTTTTGTTTTTGAATCAGGCTTACTTGACTGTGCCTGGATGGGTTTGAGGGAAGAGGAGTCGCAGCTGAAATGTGAATCCTTTCCAGGTTCCTCCTGATGACTTCATCTTTTCTTTTTGCTTGTTCGGGTTCCTTCTGATTATACCAATGCAGGAATGTACCTCTTTGGTCTACCATTTGATTTTCATTGAATTGAATTTAATCCCATTCTAAATTCAATTGAATGACAATAAAAAAACGTCATGGGTCTGGGTCAGCTGTCCAATCAAAGCGGGGTTGTATCAAAGCGGGAGGTCTTGGTACCCGGTCATCACTGCCAGCAGTTATAAAGTGGCAGTTCTGATTATGTCTCTTATTAATTACGTAACACACCAGTACACAAACGCCACACAAAAAATGTCCTGGTGAGGTTCTGCAATCTGTGATTTAGCACCAATAATGGATTCATTATGATGTTTCACGTTTCATTTTCAAGTTATTGTTTAGAATTAATGAAGGTGAAGGAGGAAGGGAAGAGAAGAAGGAAGGAGAGAAGAGAGAAAGAGAGGGAGTTGGAGATGGAGATCTTCAGAATCCCTTTCAGTTTTGATTCACTCACATAACACAAAAGTCACTGAGACTAGCAAAATTCCAAATATACCTCCACTCTCACAGCAACTCAAAACAATACCGATATCCTACTTACCCAAACTACAAAACACTGCAACAATATGTCGAAGCCAGCCTGCTTTTTGTAGTTCGGACATTGGCATCATCGTTATTCCCCCCCCCCCCCCAACCCCCCTTTATTCTTGATACAACCACCAGAGCAGGCCGAGAGTGATAGTATAATATTATATATATTATATATATATTATTATATATATATATATTATATATATATAAATATACAATATAATACAGTATATACATATATTATAATATATACACACTACTGGTCAAAAGTTTTAGAACACCCCCATTTTTCAGTTTTTACTGAAATTTAAGTATTTCAAGCCCAGTGAATAACCTGAATTGGTACAAAGCTAAGCAGTAAACTGCCAAGGGTTAAAAAAAGTTCAGGTTACCAAAAACTGAAAAAAATGTAAATTTCAGAGTTGTTAGAAAAGGCCCTTTTAAGGGAACAAGTAATGGGTTAGCAACTGCAGCTGTTCTGCAGCAATGAAGTAAATTAAGCCTTGAAAGTTGATGCAAACAATTCCTCCAGGTGTCCCAACTTTTGTTGATCCACATGTAAATGCATGTGCAAATACTACCCCTAGGCAAGCGAAAACATCAAAGAACTAAGAAGATAACATTATTACACCCACATATTATTCTTGCTCCAGACATTCATTCAGGGTCCAACAATTCTCACCAAGTTATGACTATTATTACTACTTCTACAATTACGACTAGAAGGGAGAGAAATGAGGGGGGGGGCGGTGAGACAAATGGAGAGAGTGGGAGACAGAGAGGAAGGAGAGTGGGGGAAGGATTGAAAGAGAGCAATTGAGAGGAGAAAGAAAGAGAGAGCAATTGAGAGGAGAGAGAGGGAGGAGGGCTGGAGAGATAAAGGAGGGGCAGTGTGCAGAGAGAGGGGAATAGGGAGAGAGATAGAGAGAGTAGAGGGGAAAATGCGAATGAGGAGAGAGAAAAGGGAGGGTGTGTGCAGAGAGAGGGTGAGAGAGAGAGAAGGAAGGGCATAGAGAAAGAGAGAGAGAGAGAAGAGAGAGGGAGGCAGAGAGGAAGAGAGAGAAACAGAGAGAGAAGGAGAAGGGAAGGCAGAGAGGAGAGAGAGAGAGAGAGAGAGAGAGAGAGAGAGGGAGAAGGGAAGGCAGAGAGAGAGAGAGAGAGAGAGAGAGAGAGAGAGAGGAGAGAGAAGGGAGGAGAGAAGGAGAGAGAGACAGAGAAATCAGAATCAGATAATTCCCCAAATTACCAAAGATATCAGCCCATAAAGTGAGAGGTACAAGCCAAGATTTTAGAATTCAGTCGTACACACGTTTCTGCCTTCAAGCTTTATCAATAGGACAAAAAGAGTTTGAAATAAAATGGAGAGCTTACACTACATCCTGCACACTGTGCTATGTCACTAAATGAGAGAGATGAATCAGATCCTAATAATATACTATTCAATAAAATATTCCAATCATTAATAATTATGGGCATAGTTGATGAAAAAAAAGAAGAAAAAAAACAAATACAGAGTGAAACAGACAAACAGAATGTAGTCCTTTTATACATGCTTTCTCAGGGATGACCAGATGAAAATATGGTTTGCATTATCCAGAATGGACACAGCATCTGTGACCTCAGGGGCTTACGGAGGTCACTTATCTGAAGAATGCCCTTTCTAAAATGCCGTGATTAATGCTTGCACTGTCTTCTCAAATATGATAAATAGCTGTAACCTTTGCCATATGGAATACATTATGAAGGCCAGGTCCCCGCCTCTCAAACTGGAGGCCAACACAACAAAACGAACAAAAACTTCCGAGAGGATATCAAGTGAATATTTGTGACCTTTGTAACCTCAGGCCTTCACTTACTTTCCCCCTCCCTCACTGCTCTTCAAATGTATCCATTCATTTAAACCACTGCTTCATTTATCGGAGCTTTGTCCAATCACAATCTTGAATGAGACATTTTTAATTTGTCACTTTTTGTATTTGTGTTGGCTGAATGCTGTGAGAACACACACACACACACACACACACACACACACACACACACACACACACACACACACACACACACACACACACACACACACACAATCTAATTATATTGAACAGTAGCAGCTATTCCGAAAGCATTACACTAACATTTAAAGGATGTTCTAAATTATACTAATTATCCAACACACTGGACTGAACTTAATCTTGATGAACAACCTTGAATAGTTGTTTACCTAAACTCCTAAAGTAAGAACCTTATTAACTTGAAAGCAAGTAATAGATTTTTCCGACTGCTCGGATCATCAACTGGCCTCCGTTCTTCCTCAAGGTGTCCACCCTTTCGGCCCAGAACCTCTCCAAACTGTGGGTCCACAACCACGGCTGTGATTCCACGTCAGTAGATTCACAACCTCAGCTATGTAAAGACAGTCAATCAACCTGGCGATGCAACCTCTCCAAAATGTGGGTCCATAACGACGCCTGTGTCCAGTCATTCAAGCCAGCAATGTAACCTCTCCAACCTGTGGGTCCACAACTACGGCTGTGATTCCACATCGGTAGATCCACAACCACGGCTGTGTCCAGTCATTCAACCTGGCAATGCAACCTCTCCAAACTGTGGGTCTACAACCACGGCTGTAATTCTACATCGGTAGATCCACAACCTCAGCTGTGTCCAGACAGTCAGTCAACCCAGCAATGCAACCTCTCCATTCAAACTTTCTACTTATACCATTTATCTTTACCCATAGATGTTTACTTTTCTTGCAAGAGGATTTAATGCAAGTCTGTACATGGTGTTTCAAAGGTCTGGAATCATAGGGATATTTATTTTACAACTTTATGATGACAATTGATCAAATTGTGAGCCACTGACATCACATGCACACACTGATACACTGATCAATTCTTATATGTAGGTTTTTTAGAACGTTTCTCAACATTGACATTCGATTTTAGCACATTCGTTTCTGATTTCATTACTTACATCTTTAATAGTAGGTGGTCTCATGGTATAAACCACCTATTGCAGGTGTCCCCAAAGAAAAAACGTCAGGTGGCGATAAATCTGACAATGCGTGGGCCATCATTCGATTGGTCCACGACGTCCTATCCACCTCAAAGGCATCGTCTCAAAATCAAATGAAAGTGCAGGAAGTTATAATTTGTTCCAGGGTCACGGCAATAACTCACCTGCTCTTGGCGAAGGACACTGTGGGATATTTAACGTCCATCAACTAATGCTAGCAGATGGGACACCCGGTTTAGCGTACATTGGCAGGATGGCATACGCATTGTTGTCTCCCTCTCCCTGCATGTGAAACATCAGGGTGACAGTTATAGCTGAGTCGACATTAAAACCCAGGTTAGACAACTCAGATGAGTGTGTATTCCTCCAGACTATCCTGCCAGCCCCCAGGCACGCTTTACCCAAACCCAGGTAAGACAGCTCAGGTGAGTCCTGCCTCCCAGCACAACCTCCCCCACGCAAACGATGGACCAAGGAGCGATCCAAACCTTGAAACTAAAGTTTCAGAAGTGTCAACTTGCAGTGATTCTACAAAAGCTACAAGCAGAGAAGGACTTGACTGGTCCAGACTTGACAAGGTGTACCAATCTTCTCCAGGTAATCTACTGACTCCAGGTAATCTAACGGCAATATAGGGATGTTGATGCAACAACCATTGAGACATGCTTCAAGAAGTGTGGCTTCAGGAGGGTGGTGAACTGCCCGAACAACCTGATGCTGAAAATGATGAACTGGAAGCAGAGTGCAGCAACACTCTTGAGACGTCTCTTGCAGATCTTGTGGCTTTGCATTCTGCAATCGCAACCAATGACAATCGTGCATCCATGTCCACTTTGGAGGACCTCCGATGCAAGCTGGAAGAAAACGAGCCTGATATTGGTGAGGAAAATAATGATGAAGAAGAAGAGGTCACCATAAAGAAGGAAAGCAGGCTGAATAAGTCCATCAATGGCTACACAGCAAGTCTGATGCAGATGAAGGAGTTTGCCATCAGAAAGGGGTACAGCACCTTGTTCCAGATCTGCATGGACATAGAGGAGAAGGTGCAAGCCGAGTGCTTGGCAGAGTGCAAAATGGGAAAGCAGACAACGATGCTGGACTTCTTAAAAAGAAAGCATCACCTGACGCTTAATTGACAAACCTTACCCCACGCAGTCTTGAGAAGAACTTGGTGCAAACAGGGTCAATGGGGAGGCAGCAAGTGGGGTAACTACCCCAGGATCCAGACCTAATTGGGGCCCATATAATTAATCCTTAAATTATTTTTGTTTCATATAATGTGATTGTGATGAAAAAACAACGGGGGCAGCTGTATTTTGTGTCTCCCTCCAAGCCACCCAGGGTGATTCCCCGGCATGCCATTGCCATGGACAGACACCCTCCCTCATAAAATAAACCACTGTGGGAACAATTTACATCTCCACAATCGTGGTAATGATGTAAACGAACACAGGAATGTTGGCCACACCCCATCCGGATGAAGTGCGTTTAACAAATCTACATGTAGGAACAAGTGAATAATACCCCAATTCCCCTTAAACATGGTGTATGTTTCTGACGACGAAAATACGGAAACCTCCATGTAGGTTTTTGTTTAAAATATGAAGGGGCCGACACTTAGTATTGCCCCGTGGCCCATTCTGGCCGTCGGTGCCCCTGGGTGGCGAGGCAACTCTTCTGGCGGCAAATTTTCATTGCATTGATCGACACTTCTTAAGTAAATGTATTTAATTTATACCTTGAGCATTTTCAATGTCTGCTCAGTGTCATGCATTTTGCTACCTTTGTTGATTGCTTACGTTCTGCCCCCCCCCCCCCCCCCGGTGGATGGTTTCAATTGCTGCCTTGTAAATGTTCCTTGTTGAGCCCTTCTATTGGCTTTTAGAGATCATATGACCTGGAGGTCAAGGTGCAAATCCTCCATTTTGTTCTTAAGTAAATGCAGTGATCGTTGCTGTGATGTATCAGTAGTTTATACTAATATATACATGCATGGGTGCACCGGGGCATGGTTAAGGAGAGTCACGTGACCCGCCCATGTTCCGATGCGGTGCTGTGCTGCGTTGTGCCCGGGTCCGGAATAAACCTATTGTTCCCACTTCAGGGTCTTTGTCCCTGTTCATTGAGTACATTACAGTGGCGACGAAGATGGGATGTCTTCATGCATTGGCACATTGCGTGAATACACAGTGGGGGATGATTGGGAAGACTATACCGATCGTCTGAAGCAGTACTTCCTGGCAAACAAAATGGACACCGATGAGGACGCTGAAAGGCGGCGAGCCATATTACTGACCGTAAGCGGCACTCCGACGTGCAGCCTCATCAAAGATCTTGTTGCCCCAGCCAAACCTTCTGACAAGTCGTATGAAGAGCTCGTCAATCTCGCGAGAAGACATTATCACCCTAAACCGTGTAAGATCTTCTCGAGATAAAAAAAATTTATACCCACCATCGTCAAGATGGTCAGTCAGCATCCGAGTTCGTGGCTAATTTACGCCGACTCGCCGAACACTGTGAATTTACAGATAAACTCCAAGAGATGTTTCGTGATTTCTTGATAATAGGCATCAATGACGACTCAATTCTGTGGAAACTCCATGCTGAGTCCAACACAATTTGGCTAAAGTCATGGAAATAGCCACTGCATGTATGCAAACTGCCGAGAGTCTGCGTGTGATCTCTAACAAGTCAAAAGTTATTCAGCAGGACCCTTCAGTTAACAAGGTAACCTTTGGCTACAAACAAAAGTGTTTCAGCAAGCCACCAAATTCACCTCCACCTCCTGACATTTCTGAATGTACTCGGAAGGTTGGGGTAATTTGTTGGTGTTATGGTAATCATCAAGCTTTCCAATGTTGGCACAGGAATTATACCTGTGATAACTGTGGTGAGCCTGCAGAGTGAGGGCATCATCTCACCAGTCGAGTACTTTGACTGGGCCGCACCTATCGTTCCAATATTCAAATCAGATGGAACAGTGCGCATTTGTGGGGACTACAAAAACAATGATGAACAAAGCTGGATGGCTACCCTTTGCCTAAAGCAGAGGATCTGTTCATCACTCTCATGGGTGGCGAGTCATTCACCCAGCTTGACTTGACCAATGCTTACGCTCAAATAGAACTGGATGATGATTCCAAGCCCTATACATGCATCAACACTCATTGAGGTCTCTACATGGAGCCTGGTGTTGGCTTAGTGGTTAGGGTGGCGGCTTGGGATCCTCACGTCCTGAGTTCAAGCCCCGTTGGCCGCTGAATTAATACACCAGGGGGTTGACTCAGCCTGTCATCCTTCCGAGGTCGGCGAAATGAATACCAGTGTGTACTGGTAGAGGGGCACTGCATCACTGACACAGTCGCGCTTCTAAGAAATGATAGCTACCCCGGCAGCTGAGCTTCCATACGCAAGAAGAAGAAGAAGAAAAGGTCTCTACATGTACAACAGATGCCCATTTGTCATATGCTCTGCTGCACCAATCTTCCAACGCAAGATGGAGACATTACTGAAAACTGTACCAAAGACAGTCGTATTCCAGGACGACATACTAGTGACTGGCAAGTCACAGCATGAACACCTCGAGAACCCAAACGAATCCCTCAATCGGCTGTCACAAGCTGGGTTACGCCTAAGGCGTGAGAAGTGTACCTTTATGGCACGTGAAGTTGAATACCTGGGTCATCAAATCTCCTGTCAAGGCATTTTTCCCTCTCCGAGCAAAGTTGAAGAAATTGTGAATGCACCAATGCCACAAAACATTTCAGAACTTCATGCATTCCTGGGTATGTTGACCTACTTTGGTAATTTCCTGCCTCGACTAAGCACAACCGTCGAGCCTCTGCATCTTCTCCTCAGGAAAGGCGTCTGGAAATGGGAAGCTGCCCAAACAAGAGTGTTCAAGGCCACTAAAACCATGCTGTCCTCCTCGCTGTTACTTGCCAATTACGACCCATCCAAGGTACTTGTTCTCAGTTGTGATAGCTCTTCATGTGGCATCGGGTGTGCGTTGTTGCAAACAAATAGAACCGGTAATCTCCAGCCTGTTGCGTATGCATCACGAGCCCAATCTGACACTGAACGTCGCTATGCTCAGTAACGAGAGGCGTTAGCGTGTGTCTGGGGCACCTTGAAGATGCACCAATATGTCTTTGGAAGACATATTACCATTGACTGATCGCAAACCCTTGTTAGGTCTCTTGGGAGAAACCAGAGCCATTCTGCCCACATCATCAGGTCGTGTACATCGTTGGGCATTGACCCTTGCCGGTTATGACTATTCATTGGTTTACCACCCGGGTAAGGAAATGTACTGTGCTGATGTGTCAGTTGCTTGCCGCTTCCCATAACTATCCCAGAACCTCCACAATCTGGTGATATCATTCATCTCATGGCTCATGTCATTCACGATGAGGCGCCCGTAACCGCGAAGCAGATTGCTTGTGCTACCAATAGCAATCCAGATTTGGCACAAATTAAACTCTGTGTTATGTCAGGTGATCGGGCATCACTACCGGAAGGGGTGAAACCGTACCTCATCCGGAAGGATGGGCTCTCTATTGATGCCGACTGCCTGCTTTTGGGGTAGCCGAGTGATAGTTCCGCCCAAACTCCACGGGAAAATTATCAGTGAACTCCACAATGCTCATCCAGACATAGTCACCATGAAGGCTCTTGCCCGAACCCATGTTTGGTGGCCTGGTTTGGACAATGACATTGATTCCAGTGCACGCCATTGTTACACTTGTCAAGCCCATGCCAAGACACTGCCACAGTGTCCAATGGCCATGTGGTCGTGGCCATCAAAGCTATGGTCCAGACTACACATTGACCATGCTGGTCCATTTCGAGGGAAGCTTTTCCTTATCGTAGTTGATGCCCACTCCAAATGGATTGAAGGTCTCGTGGTGATACCATCCTCATCCTCTGCTGTAACAATTGAATCTCTACGTACCATGTTCACGCAACATGGTATTCCGAACTCCATTGTATCAGATAATGAATCGTCATTTAGGACTTCAGAGTTTCAGAGTTTTTGTAAAATGAATGGCATTAAGCACTACACATCAGCCCCCTACAAACCTGTCAGTCATGGTCAAGCCGAACGTGCTGTTCAGATCATTAAGAATGGTCTAAGCCACGTCAAGGAAGGCTCCATTCAATCCCGTCTAGCTCGTGTGTTGCTCAATTACCGCACCAGACCACATCAAACCACCGGTCACTCACCTGCCAAGCTTCTGATGGGTCGTGAATTAACAACATGGTTATCATTAGTGCACCCGGACGTAACGGTCCAGGTCGAGAATATCAAGTATCAACAGAAACATAATCACAACCAAACGTCTGTACACCGCAACTTCCAGATCAACGATCCTGTGTACGTGTTGAACTCCAGATGTGGAACCAAGTGGTTATCTGGCATCATTATCGACAACATTGGTGAAGTGATGTTTCTTGTGAAGTTGTGTGATGGTAGATACATGCGTAAACATGTTGACCAACTCTGGTGACGTCATGGGGAGCCAAACATTGAACCGGCTCAAGTGCCTTTGTCACCCACTCATGTATTAACCACCTGCCTTTGAACCTGAGGTGTTTCCTCATGAAAGCTTTTCACCCGTCAATGTACCTGAACTCCTTCACGACCCTGTACCCCTTATTGAGAAGCCCACAGCAGTTGCAAGCAAGGACAGCCCTCCACTAGCCCTTAGACTTGGAAGATCAGCTGATATCTGTAAGCCTCCTGAACGTCTTGATTTGTAAAAAATATATAAAAAA
>CM068960.1:128162607-128178822 GCA_035128595.1 Eptatretus atami | reverse complement strand
AGCGAACCAGTATTGTAATAACGCTAAACAAGCCAACCAGTATTGTAATAACGCTAAACAAGCCAACCAGAATTGTAATATGCTCATCACCTTCACCACCGAAGGTGCACGAGGGTTGTTTTCACCTCTGTTTGTGAGTAGGATATCTGAAATAGTTGTGCTCGTATTCAGCCGAAATTTGGTGGACAGGTTGGGTGTGTGATCAGGACGAATTACCTAGATTTTGGTAAAGATACAAATCTGGATACCATAATTTTTAAACGTTTTTTCAAGTGATTGTTCACCATTAAGAGATTGGGCCAAAAACGATGAACAGCATATCTCCAAACATTGTGGACGGATTATGACACAACTTGGTGGGTGAGTTTGGAACGTGACAAGAACAAGAAGATTAAATTTTGGTTCAGGTCTGGAT
The DNA here is from genome assembly GCA_035128595.1 of Eptatretus atami. NCBI lineage: Eukaryota > Metazoa > Chordata > Myxini > Myxiniformes > Myxinidae > Eptatretus > Eptatretus atami. The sequence continues at coordinate 128,178,407 of CM068960.1, read as the reverse complement.
GCAGATTCAGACTATTAGTGGGATACAAAACGTGAACTGTTCAGCCTGGCACAGGTATGTGCTCCACCGAATGCTGTTCTAGTTACCTTTTTGTCTTGTGCTGATGTTGAGTACCTGTAGAAGCTTGGCAGCTGAACCTGCTCATATCTCTTGTGGTGCCATATTGGCTAGTAGTGATCTCCTGTTGAAAATACACCATCATTGTGATTTTTTTTTCATGTTATTGTTGGCCCTAACCTGCGGAGGCAAAACTTCACAATTTGCTTTCATCCCAGCAACAACAGTGTGTTATGGATTGGCAAAGCAAATGGCCATGTTTTTACCTGCAAAAACAGGTGTGAGACACAGAACCATGTGAGGGAAGTTCCAGCACTAAAGCAGGGCCGGACTCTGTGATATAGGCATTGCCGGACTCAATGACAGAGAGAGAGAGAGAGAGAGAGAGAGAGAGAGAGAGAGAGCTTCAGGTGTGTGAGCCTCGACTGTGCAGGTTTAACCCACATCTTTAGTGGGATTAGAATGAATATTTTGGCTGCGATCGATAAGCAATCTTTTCTGGAGACCAAGAAGGCAGCCAGCTTCATTAATCCACCTACTTGGTTATGTCGATGAACCTGAGACGACTTGATTATTGCAATTTCTTTTCACCCAGTAATAATTGCCCTGGGCCTGAAAATGGCAACAATGTTTATTTAATAATCGCTGCCTTAGCCTTGATTTCAGACTATTGGTCTCGTTTATCTCTGCCGCACCGCTCGATTTGTCTCCCGACTTCGGCTGGAGCGCCTCCCAGAGTGCGGTTCAACTTCGAGGTCTCGCACCCTCTTTGAATATGTGTGTTTGTACGTGAACACGCATGTCTGTGCAGGTTTGTGCTGTCTGAATCTCTTCGTTTTCGTCGATGTAGGGAAATCTTTTGAAAAGAGAAAATGGATATGGACCGTGGCAGGAACTGCGACAGTTGATCGGACACCACGTACAACAAGTGCCTTCTGTGACGCGGACTCTTGAACAATAATTTGAATGCACCTTCAAGATCATCCAGACCCCCACAAGTGTAGGGCATGATATATATTGTGCGCAATTACATGTTATACAGGAAAACCACATGAGCACAGGTATGTACACCAGGATTCAATTAAATGCACATTTCAAATGATGATGCAGAAATAGTTGGCCGTGACGTCACAGGGAAGCCATGCCAACATTCTTTCTTGCTTCTCCCTCGTACCTCTTCTCAGAACAGATAAAAACTGTCCCGGGTTTATTGTCAATGTGATTCCCTCATTCTTTCCTCCTTTAGATGTTCATTTTCATCACGGATAACATGTATCGCGCAACTTTGTTCCACCTTGAAAGCATCATGACGTCACAGATAAAATGATGTCAACAAGTGGTCATGTGGTTCCGCATGAACGTGATCAGAGTAGTTCCACACATTAAGCTAATTGCGATACCGAGCCGTGTGAAATAGAGGAATATGAGAAGTTTCAGCACTCAGATGAGGTAGACACGAATTATATTGATGGGGCTGAGTGTATGGCCTAGAGGTATGCACACTCACCTGTAAGCTGTCTAACCTGGGTTCGAATCCCAACCCAGCTATTAGCTGTCATCCCGGTGTTTCACAGGTATGGTGATTCATCAATGTGCGTGTCATCCCTCGCATGGACCTTTAACCTTAAACGTGAGTCTCGTCTGCAGTCATTAGTTGGTGGATGTTAAAGACCCCACGGTGTTCCTCGCGAAGAGTCGGCGAGCTATCGTGGGTATCCTGAACAAATTACAAATTCCGACCCTGCACTACTGCTGGAAGAGGGATGGCAAACTGCTCAGCATGACCCTTGCAAGAAACTGTTTCGGCAGCACCAACTGCTCTGTCACAGGGTATGGTACATCGGAGTGGAATATATATCTGCTGCATAATCCTCCTGCAGTGGTGACCCTTTGAACCTGATGATGCAAACTGAAGAAAATGTCCAACTGGCAACCACATCTCCTAAACCTGCCCTGCGTCCTGCACTCACGCATGCACTGCACTGCCCCAAACATCATTTTCCCAAACGGCAAATTAGTTTCCGATAAAATGTGCTCAACCCTCCCGGCGCAACAGTGAGCGCACCTTGCAGATTAGACGGCACATGCCGGGGCACGGAGAGAGCGGGAAAAAAATCAATGTTAGCTCAGGGCTGTGCCTTATAAAGCCATTTGTAATGATAGGCCTGGGAGGACCGAGCAGCCGACCTCAGGAGCTCACGGATCAGGACGGCACTCCTCTCTCTCTCTCCTCTCTTCTACTGCCCTTCTACCTGCTCTTTTTACCTCTCTCTCTACTCTCTCACTCTCCTCTCTACTGCCTCTTCTCTCCTCTCTCCCTTCCAACCTGCCTCTTCCTCTCTCTTACCTGCTCTCTCCTCTTCTCTACTGCCTCTCTCCTCTCTTAGTCTACCTGCCTCTCTTCCCCCTCTCTACAGCCTGCCTCTTCTCTCTCTACTGCCTCTCTTCTCTCTCTATACTGCCTTTGCTCTCTCTCCTCTCTCCTCATGCTCTCCTGCTCTCTCCTCTCCTTGCTCCTCTCTCCCTCTCTCTCTCTTCTTCTACTCTCTCCTCTCTTCTCTCTGCTACACTCCTCCTCCTCTCTCCTCTCTACTTTCCTCTTCTCTCTCCTCTCTCCTGCAACTGCCTCTCTCTCTCTTCCCTCTCTACCCTGCTCTCTCCTCTCTCTACTGCTCTCTCCTCTCTTCTCTCTACGTCTCTCATCTATTTACTCTCTCCTCTCTCGACCTGCCTCTCTCGCTCTTCTCTCTCCCTCTCCTCCTCTCTCTATACCTTCCTCTCTCTCTCTCCTCTGCATACCTGCTCATCTCCTCTCTCTTATCCCGAAACCTGCCTCTCTCTACCTGCCTCTCTCCTCTCTCTACCTGCCTCTCTCCTCTCTCTTCTTTCTCAACTTACCTCTCTCCTCTCTCTCTACCTTCCTCTCTCCTCTCTTCTCTCTCTATCTTCCTCTCACCTCTCTTCTCTCTCTACCTTCCTCTTTCCTCTCTTTTCTCTCTACCTTCCTCTCTCAGAGTAGCACTTATGAAATATAAAATGTGGGAAGTGCTTTCTCCGTGAATGATGATGTTTATTCATCGTGTTCATCACTCTATAGCCTATACCTTACTATCATCATGTACCATAACCTATGTATGGCGTTCATGGAGCTACCAGAGCAGTTACGAGGTGACAATCCTGGTCGGGTTGCCGCTCCATCTCAGTAAGTCAGGGCAGGAATTGGGAATTTGTTCAGGGTGCTGGCAATAGCTTGCCTAGTATTCATGAACGACACCGTTGGATCGTTAACATCCAATAACTATTGCCGGCAGACAAGGTGCCCAGTTTAACGTCCATCCGAGGGACGGCACACACATTGATGGATCATAACGCCTATGAAACACCGAGATGACAGTTTCCAGTTGGGTCTTGATTCAAACCTAGGCGAGACAGCTTAGAGCCTTAGAGGTTAGCATTTGTACCTCTCGGCCATCCATTAAGAAAATATATGTGTTTATTTATTTAATCGATTTTATGTTTCATAACACTGTTGTACTCTCGAGGCTCGTCGTTCCTTTAATCACTCTCCCAAATCAGTGGCACACTCCCCTCCAGGTTGTCCAATATGTTGGCAATTCCATTGTGGCCATTATTAGCTGTTACCAGCCACAGAAGAGTTGCCATCGGAGGTGGTTTCCTGGTAAATTTCACTGTTCAAAGCAACATATATAGATATAGATATAGATATATATATACTATATAGATATAGATATATGTATATATTATAGATGTATTAGACGAGCTATCACCGGCACCTTGAACAAATTATAGATTTCTGATCTCACGACTTGGTCAAGCATCAGGCTTGGCCAGCCGATTCTTGAAAGACTTGGGCCAAAAACTTACCCCGGCCAACCTCACAATGATGTGGGAATAATTTTGGCAGTTAAAGATGAAGAAGCAGAAAGCAAAATCGATATAACGCAAAGTTATTGTTGCTTTTCATATCGTGTAAGCAGTAATTGGTGTTGCACTCGAGACCATTGTCCGCTTTGATTTCAGTCTTGCTCGGTAATTTGTTCCCTTAAATAATCCGGTTTGCTCATCTATGTTTCCACCTTGCTGTTGAAAAAGACGTGTCATAAAAATTTTTCAGAAAACACCTTATTTTGATAAATATTGCACGAGAGATTGTGCTTTAAAACACGACAGCAGCACAATCGTGTTACTTACAGTGAAATGTCAGAATTTAATTTCATTTCCCTTCGGAGGTCCTGCCTCGGGGCCCATGGGGCTGATAAACCTGTCAAACACCAAGGCAGATACTTTCACAATTGGCATAAGTGAACCCCATGACTATAGGAGATGCATCGTGGGGACAGAAACAGAGGGGGAATCGGTAACCAGTTGGGCACTCAACGTGAATGAAACACCATTTGAGTTCACGTGAAATGGTCTTCATCGTGTTGTTGTTTTTTTGGTTTTTTTCATGCAGGATCGAGGTCTTGGAAGAACGAGCAGAATGGAAAGGAGAAATGCTAACGGCGGAGTATCAGCGAGAGTGTGATCAAGGGGAGGGCGAGAAGGACGCATGGGGGTGAACAAGCTGCACACAGCAAGAAGGGAAAAGAGGAAACGAGGAAGAAACATACAAGGAACAAATCAACAGACAACTAACAAACAAAAGAGGTGAGTGAGTGAGTGAGTGAGAAGGTGTGTGTGTGTGTGTGTGTGTGTGTGTGTGTGTGTGTGTGTGTGTGTGTGTGTGTGTGTGTGTGTGTGAGAGAGAGAAACGAGAGAGAGGAGAAAGGAGAGAGAGAGAGAGAGAGAGAGAGAGAGAGAGAGAGAGAGAGAGAGTGAGAAGAGGGAGGATAGAGAGGGAGAGAGAGGGGTGTGTGTGTGTGTGTTGTGTGTTTTTTTTTTTTTGTGTGTTGTGAGAGAGAGAGAGAATGGAGGAGAGAGAGGAGAGAGAGAGAGAGAAGAGAGAGAAGAGAGAGGAAGAGAGAGAGAGAGAAGAGGAGAAGAGGATAGAGAGGGAGAGAGAGTGTGTGTGAGTGTGAGAGAGAGAGGTGTATGAGGGGTATATATATATATATATATATATATTATCTACATATATCTTCTATCTATAATTCCAGCAATCTCTGGTGGTCTGTCTGTATGTGTGTCTGTCTGCGACGCCGTTTCTCGACAACCCTGTCCAATCTAATTGAAACTTGCCAGGATATGATGGGAGCCGAGGATGTGCGTTTCAAGGTTTGATATTAATCGGACAGCGGTTTCGAAGTTACGTCATTTATTTATCAACCAATGACAAGTGACGTCACATTTTAAAAATTTTTTTTTTTCACGTCCGGCACGCACGTACGGGCACGCACCTACGGGCATGCACTAGTATATAGTGTTACGGCTGTGGAAATTCGCAACCACCATTCAGGTCCGTAGGTGAGGTACTTTTAAGTAGTGTATAGTTAGCCCAAACCCGTTGTTTAGGGGAATTAATGTGATTCTTTGGGCTGCGACACTTTGAGTCAGTCGTTTTTTTGTTCTTTCTTTATTTTTGAACCAACCACGTCAACCACAACCACGCCATCCCCACAGCGCGACCGGCTGCGGCACGCCGCCTCCGCCATCTGCGCGACAGCATCTTCGCCACCCGCCATCTCTTCTCCGCGCTCGGTGTGGGGGAGGTGCGATCCGAGCCGGGGGTCAAAGGTGAGAAGATGGGGGCCTCTTTTTGGTGGAATAATTCCCTGGCCCGGAGCCAAGACTGACTTTCCTCGCCCCCCGCACGGCGTGGGGAAGGGGGAACGAGAGGGCAGCCCCTTTGGGACTCTCGAAGGAGGGTGGAGCCGAAACGGGGGGAGGTGGAGGCGGAGCCCCGCGCTATAAAGACGGACACGGCCGGGTGCAAGAAGCTCTCGGTCTTTTCCCTTCGTCGTGGAACTGGTGGGGTGGAGCTGTGAGGGGTCGTCGGTTGGTTGGTTGCTCCCTCGTCTCGGGTTGAAGAGTCATCGCCGGGTAGAGCCCGCGGAGCTCGTTAAAGTCGAGCTGTTTTTTTTCGTCGTCGAGTCGGCAGTGGAGGACGGCGAAGGAGACGGAGCTCGGAGTTGAGGTCGTGGGAGAAGGACTCGTCGGCCGCACTAAGGAAGTCCTTTCTGTTCTTTTCGGGGTTTATTTTGTGTGGAACTTGCTGTTGGCGCCGTCTGTGAAGTAGAACTGTTAAGTGTTGCCGTGTGTCGGTCTTAGTCGGTGTTAACTCTGCGTCTCGTTGCTTTGGTTTTATTTGATATATGTGCATTTCTGACTGTTTGGCTGTAAATACGTGCTGTATATGTGTGCTATCCGTGTGTGTGGAATAAATGTGCTTTGTGTTGAATTGTTCCCGTTTCGCTGCGTCCTTTCCTTCGTTGAATCTCCATCTTGCTTCCGTAAGAGGTTCGTAGTGGGCGTGATACGCCGATAATTAATTGGAACCGTCGAGGCCGACAGTAACGCTCGGTTATCCCGATAGCACGGAACGGACATTAAGCGGTTCGTGTCCGAAGTCGACCTGCGGCGAGGTGCGATCGCCCGGTTTACATCCGCGTGGGTACTTAGGTAGGTCGAGTTTGGCGAACAACCCTATCCCACCGGGTGGCCGATTGGCACGATCGTGGTGAGGCCGAAAGGCCACCGCGTGACTGGCTCCCGGCGTTAGTCCGAGAGGGTCACGACAGAATTGTCCGTCGGTGGGCGAGACGTGCCGCGATTCGAGTCACGTGGCCGTTCGCACGCCGGCGGGCGCGAATTCGCAACAATATAATCGTTATAATCCGGAAAAAGGGAGTGCTTGATAATGGGGTCATTTGGGGTAGAAGAGACCGTGAGTATGGATGTGGGATGACCTGACTTGTTGGCTATGCTACGATGTAAGCGATTAGAATGAATAACTTAGTTATCGACGCTCTTATGCATGTCGTGCACTAACGTATCATCTCAAAATGCATCTGAAAGGTCTCTGTAGACCTCGGTGGCCGATTTGGCATTAGAGCAGCTTCTCTTCGATCTGGAGACATTTTCCTTTCAGACATCATGTTGACTTCAAACTGCACACACAGTCCACGATGGAAGTCATTGTCGGATCGGTATGGTGGACGACACCTCCTGTTTAAAACAACATGGTGTTTGAGTCGGTCACCGCTATGCAATATGTTTGAGATCGTGCGCCCGTACGGAACATCAGGCTCAGTTTTGTGGATCGTAAAGCAATGGATACATTTTGAACTACTTTATGTCCTGTCCTTTAAAAATATATACACAAGGACAGAAAACTCACTCAAAAAATTTGATGAACCTGAAGGGCACTCCATGGAGCGCATACCTCCACCACGCAATGCCTGGTCCAGGAGAACATATCGAGCCCAATACATTTTTGAAATATCATGCTAGATATCGTTTTTAGCCCCAATCTCTCAATGGTGAAGAATCACTTGAAATTAAATAATTCTCGGATCTGGATCTGGATTCGGATCTTCACCAAAAATGAATCAATTCTTCCTTGTCACACACCCAACCTGTCCCTCAAGTTTTGTCCGAACCATAACCTGTTGAGATATCCTGTTCACAAACAGACAGACAAACAAACAAATGGACAGGGGTGAAAACATAACCTCCATCCACCTTGGGTGACAGAGGTAAAAATGAACACAAATAAGGACTTGCTTGGATGCACCTCGACTCGTTTTTCCTCAACTGTGGGACTTGCTGAGTTCAGATTATGCAGCGACCGACATCCTCACCTTGTATGAGGTGCCTCGTGTAGTTCAGATTGTGCAGAGACCTACACCGTCAGCTTGTACAAGGTTCCTCATGTAGTTCAGATTGTGCAGAAACCGACATCCTCAGCTTGTACGATGTTCCTCAGGTAGTTCAGATTGCACAGAGACCTACATCCTCACCTTGTACGAGGTGCCTCATGTAGTTTAGATTGCACAGAGACCGACATCCTCACATTGTATGAGGTTCCTCGTGTAGTTCAGATTGTGCGGAGACCTACACCCTCAGCTTGTACGAGGTTCATCATGCCATTCAGATTGCGCAGAGACCTACATCTTCACATTGTATGAGGTTCCTCGTGTAGTTCAGATTGTGCAGAGACCGACACCTTCAGCTTGTACAAGATGCCTCATGTAGTTCAGATTGCGCAGAGACCTACATCTTCAGCTTGTACGAGGTTCCTCATGTAGTTCAGATTGCACAGTGACCTACATCATCAGCTTGCACGAGGTTCCTCATGCCGTTCAGATTGCGCAGAGACCGACATTCTCACATTGTACAAGGTTCCTCGTGTAGTTCAGATTGTGCAGAGACCTTCACCCTCAGCTTGTACGAGGTGTCTTATGCCATTCAGATTGCACAGAGACCTACATCCTCAGCTTGTACAAGGTTCCTCATGTAGTTCAGATTGCGCAGAGACCTACATCCTCAGCTTGTATAAGGTTCCTTGTGCAGTTCACATTGCGCAGAGACCTACATCCTCACCTTGGACAGGTTCCTCATGTAGTTCAGATTGCACAGAGACCTACATCCTCAGCTTGTATTAGGTACCTCATGTTGTTCAGATGGCGCAAAGACCAACACCCTCAACTTATACGAGGTTCCTCGTGTAGTTCAGATGGCACAGAGACCTACACTCTCAGCTTGTACGAGGTTCCTCATGTAGTTCAGACTGCGCAGAGTCCTACATCCTCACCTTGTGCGAGGGTCCTCGTGTAGTTCAGATTGCACAGAGACCTAAATTCACAGCTTGTACGAGGTTCCTCATGTAGTTCAGATTGCACAGAGACCTACATATCCTCAGCGTGTACGAGGTTCCTCATGTAGTTCAGATTGTGCAAAGACCTACTTCCTCAGCTTGTATGAGGTTCCTTGTGTAGTTCAGATTGTGCAAAGACCTACATCCTCACCTTGTACGAGGTGCCTCATGTAGTTCAGTTTGCGCAGAGACGTACATCCTCACCTTGTACGAGGTTCCTCGTGTAGTTGAGAAGAACAAAATGGAAGGGAGAGGAGGTGTGTTTTACTACGCTAGAGAGGAGAGAACATGCCTTTCATACTCGTTCGTTCTCTCCCTCTCTCCCTCTCTCCCTCTCTCCCTCTCTCCCTCTCTGGTTTAAATTCACCTGTTGCTTGCTTAGAAACCCCGACGTCATTGCAAAATATTTAATATATATAGTTTTCCTGTTCTTGACAATTGCATATTTTTATCATTCATTATGAAGAATAAACAAAATGAAATTGTTTGCAGTATGTTTGGCACACTTAAGTACACTTGGCTCCTTCGTTTTGTTCAAGCTCATGAGTCGCTGCAGGTTGTAATTAGACGACAATATTATCATGACTTTTATTTATTTATTTTTGCAATGATCTGGGGTCCACGATGGAAGTTGTACGTAAATCCCCTGTCGGTCAGGTCAGGTATGGGAGCATGCCCCGGAGCAACAGCAGGACACGACATTAGGAGACATCTTTGTACTGTTATGTGAATTACAAGGAAGTTGTTGACAATAGAATAATCAGCACAGTCATTGTCTGAAATTGAAACTTGGGATCCTGGCTGTAGGAGCCATGTAGTCAACCAAGCTACCCCAAGTCCCAACACTTATAACTGCATCTGAAAAGTCTGCAGAAGTGTCTCATCGCAATTAAATCAGTTATAACTTCAAAAACATTGCTGATAGGATGGCCTAGAGGTATGCACTCTCTCCTCCTCCTCTCTCTCCTCTCCTGACCCAGCTACAAACTGTCATCCTGGTGTTTCACAGGCAGGGTGGTTTATCAATGTGTGTGTGTGTGTGTGTTGTTCCTCGGATGGACGTTAAACTGGACGTCACATCTTCCGGCATTAGTTGGTGGACATAAAAGATCCCACGGTGTCCTTTGCGAAGAGTAGGTGAGTTATTGCCGGCATAACTTGAAGAAATTACAAATTCCTGCTCTAATCTTCGTCGAATGTCACGCCTGGCCAGCTGTTTCGTGAAAGACTTGAGCCAAGCTTCCCATGGCCAACCTCACAAGGATGTGGGATTAACTGTGGCTGTTCAAGAAGACTAAGAAAAAAACTCCACAATTGTCTTTCACTTATTTGTGTATTTTTTATTGCTGGTTGTTTTGCTGTGTATGTGGGATTGAGGGGGAAAATGGGGGGGGATAGCATTAGTGTTTCCATTGTCTTGTTTATATATTGTATAATGTCAAGGTTGGTGTTTGTGTAGCTTGTGTTTGTCCACATTCCATCACCAGAAATCATCCATACCACATACCAGTGTTTGAGCCAGAAAAATAATTCTCTCTTAGAAAACTCAATATAAATAATTTCTATATAATTATATATATATATATATATATATATATATATGTTTGTATGTATCTGGGTGGTCTGTGCATGCATTGTTTGCACAGACATCAAAATCCCAGGCACAGAATGTGACATAAACTCAATAAATCAACCTTGGATATCGAAGACTAACAGGCAACAGCTCACCCCACCCCCCTCCAAAAAAACCCCTCTGCTGGCGGAACTCTGGAAGCCTTTCGTCGTTGCAATAAAAAATTCTGGAATGTGACCCCTTGGTAGCCCTGCCCCCCCTACCCCCCACAACCAGTGCAGCTTGGGCACCTCAGCCTCCCACAAGGCTACTATGGTGTGGCACCGTGACCCCCCGCGGAGCTGCTGCACTCTGACTGGCTGGCTTGTTTATCCAGCTTTGTTTGGAGCGTCGAGCTTGGTTAGGAACATTTAACCTCTTGGGGAAATGATTGGCAATGGGCTTAGGTGTAATGTCCAGCGGCAAACACAGGTGATGGGTCGTACTCATGAGGCCTTAGGCCTTGTTTTTGCTTGCCATTCAGGGTGGGACCAGAACTTCCGCCACATTATCTCAACGTCTCCAGTTGGGTTGGCTGATATGACAGTGTTGGATTAGAGGAAGGATCATACTCTAAGTTAATGGGGGCACTGAGTGAGGTGGAAATGGGATGTGGGATGAGGGTGGAAGCTGAATGGCAGGCCTTGGCGCCCATCATCTGCCATCTTGTGCCGTTTATTTAGAGACGCAGGGAAATTTGCACATGAAGATTTATGGAAACTGTGGGTGGTCACATCTGAGGTTGTGGTTGGCTAACGGAGAGCTTGTTTCTCACCATAGGAGTGGCTAAGGCAGTCTTTTCACTTCCCAATTCACTCGCAGTTTGGCCTCGGTACTTTGGTCATTTGAAATTTTGCAATTTCTACAAAAAAAAGAACGATGTCTTTGTAACCAATTTATGATGAAATAGCTAAACAAGGACAGAGTCACGCGTACTTGTATATATATATATACATTGATTGGGATTTATTTTCCTTTTATTTTCCGATATTAAGGCTTCGGAGAGCAGACGTAATGGGTTCACTCCCTGAGGATTGTTTGGTCTCCGAGCAGGCGTGTGGGGTTCAATCCCCGAGGATCATTTGGTCTCGGAGATCAGGCATGTGGGGTTCACCTCCCGAGGATTATTTGGTTGTTCCACAGACAGGGTTTTTTGGCTGTCCTCTTCATTCATTCTTCGCACAGGGGATGCTTTGCAAGTCCGATTACCTTGCACTTGCTTGCAGGTCATAAAGTTCCAGCAGTTTTTATTTATTTTAATATCAGTCGGTGAGTTTGTGCCGCCATCAATTCCACATAACTGTTATACCTTAAGGTGTCAAGTTATCCACCCAACCTTGTAAATAGTGTTTCACCCAAAATTGACTCCCCCATGAAATTGGCAATGATGACCCGTTTCTTACATTATTCACAAGGTGCATAAAACGAAATCACTCCAAGTTGTATATATTCTTATTTGTCTGGCTTTGGCAAAGTGCACATCAGCCATTAATAAGGCCCGTGACGTGCCACATGCGCCTCGTGCTGATATGGTTATCATTTTGCATTACAGATATGAGATACCCAATGGAGTGATTTGTTAGAGGTTTCCATCCACAGTTGTCCTGTTAAAGCTGTACCCGTTAGATATTCGTCATTCGACGTGCCATCGTGGTGGTGTCTCCTTCGGCTCTTTAAAGAGGTTTTACAATACATTCGACTCGTTGGTGTTCATTGGTGTCTTCGCCAAGGACTGTTTTCACAGCTGACAAGTCCATTTTGAGGTGGCCACACACCAGAGACGACTTTTTATGGGACCGGTGGTCGGAAATATCTCTGCTCGGTTTGCTTTCAGGAAACCTCCCATTGCTGTCCTTCTCCTTAAACACCATTATCGATGCAGAGACGTCGGGACAATGGATATTAGCATGGAGGAAACTCACTGGGAGCGCCGACCGACGGCTGCACCATCATTCGAGTTCCTTTAGCATGTGTGAAGAGTGACTCGTTATTTGTTTGGTTGTTGAATCTCGGAATGGCGAGACCCATTATTAAACAAAGCTTCAGGTGCGTGGGGGGCCCACCTGTGCGGGGTGGGCTGGATAGGCTAAAGCTGTATTACAAAGCCTTGTGCACCCCACCCCCAGTGGCCCACCTTCGAGTTGTCCTTTGTGGCCGAATCACCAAAGGGCCGAGAGGCATTAGGCACGCTCTGGCGAATGCCTTTCAAAGGGGATTCGGGCTGGGCCTTAGTTCCTCCAAATAAAGGGCTACAGATGTGAGCGGGATGGAAGAGAGTTCACACCAGGTTGTCCATCAAGTGGTCGAGAAATTCCTGGTGTAAACAGCTTTCGAAACATTATTTCTGACTCTTTCTTTTCGGTTTCACTCATTCTCCCTTTTCGTTGTCTTTATGTCCATGTCCGGCGATTTTATAACTGGTCATAAGGAGGACAATCACAGTTAAATATATTTTACATAACCCTCTCTCTCACTCTCTTCAACTCATTTACCCTACATTCCAATTCTCAGCAAATTCCCCCCACCTACCTCCCACATTTCCCCTCCTCGAAGACTACCTACCCACCCCGTCCCTGCTATTTAAAATTGCTGTTTTAATTGGTCTCATTCCAGCACGTAAACGCCAATGTTTTATGCAACCCCAATGCTGGATTGTTTTGTCCTTCTCTCCTGTCTCGTCTCCCCTGTAGCCTATCAAAGTTAGCACAAACGGGTATTTATTCCCAAAATAAAAAAAACGAACCTCATTTAATATGCTAATGGACCATTAATTGTGATTAATTACTGAGCGGCGGTGGGGGGGCTGCCATGTCGAGTGGAGGAAAGATGTTGGATCACCACCATGTTTGGAAAACTTTTCCCTTTCTCAAAATCATTTTCAAGCTTTCGAAGCATTTTCTCGAAGACCTTTCAGTTCCCCCTGCTTACACAGCTGACTACTTTGCAATATGTTGGAGTTTTGCGCGAAAAAAATTGCGACAAGACTGTTTGTTACCGAAGCTTTCAGCAAGCTTTTAAATCCACGTTCTGCTTAGTGTCACTACTTCAGTCCTATGAAGCATACCTGTGAGTAGTCGTAGTAGTAGCAGTACTACAACTACTACTCCTACTACTGTTACTACACCTGTATAGGATCATCACCCATCCACACACAAGTTACCGACAAGTCCTGCCAATATCCCATACCCTCTGTCATCCAGGTACCTATATAAACCCCATTTAAACGTATTCAACCCCTCCGCTGCACTACCTTTCGGAGAGACCATTCCACGCATTACACTCTCCGACTGAAACACCCCCCCCACTTAAAACTGTCCAAACTCTCATCTTTTACCCTCAACCATGTCCCCTGGTCTTACCCTGTCCACTCTGCTGAAAAACTCAACTGCACTCTCGTGTCCACATCCTTATTATTTTCAACATCTCGATCACATGGCTCACAATCGCCTCCTTCGCAATGTATAAAGTCGTGTCTCCTTCAAACGTTCCTCGTAGCTTAGTCGAGCTAGCCCTGGAATCGAACTTGTAGCTCGACGCTGAACCTCCTCAATGGCAGTTGTGTCCTTCTTTAGATGCGGTGACCAAAAACTGTATTCACAATATTTTACATGAGGCCTCACTAAATTCCTGTACAGTGTTAACACCACCTCTTTTGATTTATCATTTATCCCACACAAATACTGTTAACCTGAAACCCTGTTACCTTTACCTATAGCTACCCGACACTGTGCTGCCTGCTTACCCGTGTATCTATTACCACTCTTAGATCCTTCTCCGGTGTGACACGCTCAAAAATGACCCCTTCCATCCTGTAATCCCGAATTCGCATTATTCCGGTCCATCTCCAGCATCTTACATGTGTTTATGTATTTTCATAAAAGGTTTACCAAATCAAGGTGTCCCTATTTACATGTCACACCCATTGTTGGTACGGCTTTTTGGTTTGGCTGAATTAGGAGGCTTTCGCCTTTCAACACTCCATTGACACCTTTCGTCCACTCGACATTGAATATGAATACCATCCCACACGTAGATCATTTCTACAGCTGTGCATTACATCCTTGGGACTTTCAGTGACCGTTTGGACCTTCTTCAACACCCCCATCACCTGCCCATCCCCACCCTGCCAAGGCAGGATCGTGATGCTGACCCTTGAGGATACCCGATTGCCAAGTTTGGTCAACATCAGCCTAAACTGTCGGAGCAGCAGACAAACAGACCGTTACACTTTGTCGTATTGATTATTTATCTATTTATTTGTTAATATTGTCATGACCCTCACCGAAGGATTCAGAGAGGGAATTGCATTTGGGTTCGTTTGTTTGTCTGTCTCCGTCTGTCTGTTTGTCCGCACAGAACTTTCGTGTTTTTCTCCGCAACCGCTTGTCGGATTGAGACGAATTTTTCACCATTGGTGTGACTACTCGTGTGGAATGTTTCAATGATCATTATGACGTCATAGGTCACGTGGTGTGGCAGTAACATTGGAAAAACGGAAAAACTTTGGACCTCTGTATCTCTGAAACCGCACCGAGGAAAAATTTGAAATTTGGCACATGGCAAGTACTCCTCATGGGGAATGAGTCACCTTTTTAACGACGTCATAATTGCATATGTAGAATGCCACATCCGATCAGTATGAAAAAATTTTGAGGGTCATCTAGGGATAAAATGGTCCACAGAAAAAAAAAATCGTGACTTCATCGGTCGCGTGATTCGGCAGCCATTTTTTTGTTTGTTTTTTTTAAACCTTCAAAAATCTTCTCTGAAATGGCTGAACAGATCGAGGCGAAACTTTACACTTATGACCACCTATCCACGAGGTCCAAAAGGGTCACACATAAGACGTCATCGGTCACATGGTTTGGTAGCCATATTGAATTTACCCTAAAACCGATAAAATTACACCACTCAAAAGAAGTCCTGGTGAGGATTTGAAATCTCTGATTGCTCTTTTTCTTGTTCAGCATGCATGTGCCCGTGTAAGCCATTATTTTAAACTGATAGTGTCTTGCTAATTAAGCCTTAAGGCAGTATAAAGCCATAAGCATTGCTTGTATGGCCATGCTTTTTTAATTTAGAGCTAAGGTACATGTATGTGTTTGCCCAAATGTTTGGATTTTCCTTGTTTTGAAAAAAACAACAAAAGTAAAAAGGTGTCTCTCAAAAGAGAAGTATCAAGTGTAGCTTGTATGGGGAGTTGGGTCTCGCCTGGGTTCAAACCTCAACCCATCTCTCCATTCCCTATTTCTCTTTATTCATTTGCAATTTTTCTTCATTCATTCCATATTTCTATTTATTAATTCGCTATTTTATTTATTCATTCCCTTTTTTTTTTTCTATCTCCTTTTTTTT
>CM068960.1:128145840-128160863 GCA_035128595.1 Eptatretus atami | reverse complement strand
TATTTTAGTGTCTGGTGAAAGTGACTATATTTCACTGGTTTTTGCGGAGAGGCACGGGGTGAGTGGGATCAAGAGAATGTCTTGGGATAGCCCATCTGGCTACATGGAGTATCATTGGTTTTTATTTTTTTTGAAAAGTCGTTTTATAACAGGAATGACTGAAGTAGGTGATGTGTTGAGTCACCCCCAGCTCCAGATTTCCACTTTCACTGCTGCTGTATTTGGTGTTAGTCAGCAGACAAATCATCAGTCTTGTACCAACGGCTATTTTTCCTAACCGAAGAGGGCAGTGAGTTTAAAACAACTGTGTGAAGCTGATTGTTGACATAAGTTCAGTCACAGAGGGATGGAGTGACCGCTCAGGTGGTATAGCGAGCAGTGTCTCTGATTTGTCTACTCTGAGAGTTATTCTTTTGCAGGGTCTCTGTCTCTCTGTTTCTCTCTCTCCTCTCTCTCTCTCTCTCTCTCTCTCTCTCTCTCTCCTCTCTCTCTCTCTCTCTCTCTCTCTCTCTCTCTCTCTCTCTCTCAGCTCGGTGCCATTCTTGTACTATGTTGGCTCGGAGCGCGCAGCTCTCCATTCGTGGAACTACTCCCACCAGCCATTCACTTTAAGATTGTGAATGTAAAAGGATTCAACTGTGTCTCAAAAAGAGCAGTCCATTGTGTGCTCGTACCTCTCGAGTTTAACCCTAATCCTACCAACATATTTTACGACCTAATCTTACCAACTGGGGACTTTTATGACCCCCAACTCGGAAACTCTAAATTTCATTCCATCTGCCAAAGTTTCACATCAATGAGGAAACGTATTTTGATTTGATGATGTTTCAGTGATAAAGTAAACAAACATAAGCATTAAAAAAAAAAATTTTTACAAGAGGACTTGCTCAACACAAATACCATGTGAAGTCATCAAATATGCACAAAAAAAATGAACCAAAACAACTGGATCTTTGTGGACCCCAGAAAGAATTTCCTTGTAACTCTGTGGAGTAAGGTGGGATCTTAAAATCAATATACTATATAATATATATATATATATATATATATATATTTATTTATGTTCCAGCACATATAGGTACACAAACTAATAAAACATGAAATAAATTGTTAAACTAATTTAGAAATAACACGTCGAAATGTAGGTCTGGGGTCCACAAAGACCCCTGTTGGTCGAATTAGGATTAATTTCATGCCTGGAGATTGAATGTTATATGACAGTTGATCCCAAAAGGGATGTGTGCATGTTGTTAGGTTAGGTGAATTCAAAGTATTGATTTATTACATCGTAGATGCGTACCATTTACAAAGCCATTGATAAGGTCAATGGGGTGCGAATATGTCACAGACATGATGGGCCAAATGGCCTGCTCCTGTCTAAATGCAGTCCATTGTTTCCTCCGCCACCAAAGGTGGACGGAGGTTATGTTTTCACCCCTGTTTGTTTGTCTGTGGGCAGAATGTCTGAAAAAGTGATGGATGGATTCAGATGAAACTTGGTGGACAAGTTCGTTGTGTGACAAGGATGAAATGGTTCAATTTTCATGAAAATCCGAACCTGGATCCGGATACTAGAATTTTTAAAGTGATTTTTCACCATTGAGAGATTGGGCCAAAAACTATATATATCACGATATCTCAAAAAGTTATGGATGGATTCAGATGAAACTTGGTGGATGAGTTTGGTAGGTGACAAGAACAAGCTGATTAGATTTTGATTCAGGTCGGAATCCAGATCCGGCCGATCAGTGGGATACAAAACATAAAATGTTCAGCCCGGTGGGGGTATGTGCTCTACCAAGTTCCGCTCTCGTTGTTATTTTTCATCTTCATGTCCTCTCATTTCCCACCGACTCAGAGTTCCACATAGTATGTGTAACTTGTACCCTGATCAGTCGGCTGACTGTCTAAAGATGAGATGATATTTCCAATCTGCTTGCTCGAGGATTACGCGGCAGCCTGTGTAATCCGTGATGATATACACCTAAAATATTTCAATTGCATTTGCCTCATGAATAAAACACTGAGCATGACACACACACACACACACACACTGTGTGTGTGTATACGTATCTTCTGAATGTGGTGTGAAACTTGTAACCAGCTACAAAACTTATTAAGGTATCTTGGGAGGGATTAAACCCCTTGTTTGTTATTATTTTTGTAGATAGCCCCTAATGCTCCCTTTATCCATCTACGGTGGTATTAATACAAGTTTCTCCATAACCTGCAGACACCGGATAAAACAAACCTCAAACGAACGTCTTTGAGAACTGCAGCTCTTCAGCGTCTTTCACCTGAGCTTCAGTCATTACCTGTCTCAGGTAAACTGTGTGCAGATGTTGTCTGGTCTTGCTCCACTGGATCTAGTCATTTCTTAGCACCTCGTGTTGGCTTGCGCTTTAGCAGATCACCTTCTACCTTTAGGCATCACGAGTATATCCGAAAAGAGACAAATGTACTATGCTTTGCTCGTTATCGTCTTATAGACAAGTCTTGATCTTAAAATGTTACCTTTTGTTGGTTTTCACCTGTTATACCTACTACAAGTAACCCTCCTCTCATCTCAAACATCGATGGGTCCGCTTATTGCTTGTCCACGTTCACAAGTCAAAGTTTACCACTCACCTATGTTCTTGTTTTTCACTCCTGTGCAATTACCTCTTTGGAGACATTCAATCCCACTGTTTTGTCCATTCTCACTGGTTATAGCAACCCGTGATATTTTCTTTCTTTCTTCAACCCTGTTCGTACGACCCGCATATTTCACCATACCTCTGTTCTTTATACGTAGACCTCCAATCCTAATTCTAGACGTTCTTAAATGAGCCTTAACATGTGGGTGGAAACGGTTTGATAACCATTAATGTAACCACTAGGTGGCATGTGAGGGAGGGCTCCTGGAATTTCATGAGTGAGGGATGCAAATGAACTCTTCTACAGGGAATGACTATCCATATTTCCATGTGCTTGATTTACTTGTTTATTTATTTATTTTTTAATACAATGTCGAGGCTCGTATAAGAGCGAACAGATGGAACATATAACAAGAGGGGTGGGAGAGAGAAGCACAAAACATTGGGGAACAGAGACATTAGGAGATCTGTGGAAGGGTGAGCGATGGGGCTGAGTACACGGGGTAAACAAGATGGACACTACAGGGACTTTCAGGAAGGAAAACAGGGAATTTAAAGGAGGTGGGTTAATAGGGGTAGAAAAGATCATGGTTTTGGATGGGGGAAGGTAAGAGGAGAAGGTGGTGAACAGCTGCTGTGAAGACCTGGAGGGAAGAGTGGGATTAAAGAGAGTGTGAGAGTTTGTTTCAAATGCGGGGAAAAAGAGGAATGAAAGAGTGAAGGTGAGCTGTGATTCTTGATTTTGGCAGTTTCACCATAACGGGGTTTTTGGCGTACCTTGAGCTTGCTGCGGCAATATAGGGGGACAGAGCAAGGTGGGGGGGGGGGGGGCAAAGATAGAGAGGAGATGCTAGAAGACAGAAAGACCACTGACCTGCCTGCTGTGAGAGTGAGAGACCTAAAGACTCAGCTTCATCGCAGGGGATGCCAATGATCCTAAAAGCCTTGGTTTCCACAGCATGAAGCCGAGAAAGGTGAGAGGAGACGGGAGCACCAGCCCAGAGGGGAGAGCAACACTCCATCAGGCTGCGGACGAAAGCTTTATATGTGGTCAGGAGCTCAGGTGTGCCAAGGAAGAACTTTGCATGACACAGGATGCCCAGACGACGGCTGGCTTTGCAGGCCAGCTTGGAAATGTGGTCCTGCTTGGGAGTCAGGACCACCCACCAGGCACACTCGTATAACCAGGCCCAAGAAGGCAGCAATCACACCCCAGGTCATGAAGCTGATTGTCGCCAGGTTGGAGTAAATAGGCCGTTCAACCAAATGCCAGGGTAACAGGACTCGTGCAACAAAGTAGAAAACCAGATCTTTAATTGCAATTTACACACTTTAAACAAATTGCTCAGATTATCATAAACCTATCCTTATCTCAGAAAATACACAAAACACAGTTCAACAAAATATGTCCGACGTCTGAAGCCAGAGCTTGTATGAAACACCTGATGGTCGACTTGATGGTGTAGTTGGCAGTCGAGGTAGATGCAACTTATTTATCTTGAAGGCAATTGTGAACCAGAAGACAAAATGGTATCAGAAGTGGACATGATGAATTCTGTGTAGTACATTGGTGCTAAGAAACAGTGCTTTATTTATCTTTTCATGCAAGGTGTACCTGTTTGGATTTATCATGTCAGCCACGATGCAAAGAATCACTCCAACATTGTGGTGAGTTATGAGCACAATTAATGGCTTGACAGGAATGTAAGCTTTGCAGGAACAGCATGCCCAAAACCAAGGGTGCGAAGCAGCGGAGTTTATCCCCACTGTAGTCCAGATTTAGTTGAATGCTGAGCCCCTGAGAAGACCCTCCTTTTGAAGGAGGGAAATCACATCAAGTGGAAAAGCAAAGTAATCACAGCAACTTCACCAACACAACAATAGTTATTGTATCTGCCTTTTATTATTATGGTATCAAAGCAATATCTCTCCTTGATCTGCTCAGCGTCCTCTTTCTGCGGGGAGAATCGCCACGAGCAACCCCACCATCTTCTATTTGATCTGCTCGGTCTGTCTTTCAACGTCGTCTTTCTCCACATCAGGTTCACAAACCTTTTATAGCTATGTGTCTCGTCTCTCAAGGGCCAATTACTTAATCACATATGTTAAAGCCTATGGCTCCACTCGAAGACAGTAATTTGGTTTGGCATGGCTCCACCTGCCTGGACCAATGCCTACCCTGCCATTCAGCCGTGCTTTACACTGTAGCCGAAAAGATGACTGCTTCTGATCCATAGTGAGTTGCTAGTTACGTGCTGTTTTTACTATATAAACATTTTGAATATTTCTCCACTCTTTCCTTAACTGAAATTTCAAAATACAATGGTGAATCATTCTGAAATTAAGAAAATTCTCGGATTGCGATCCGGATCTTCACCAAAATCGAATCAATTCGTCCTTGTCACACACCCAACCTGTCCACCAAGTTTAGTCCGAATCCGTTCATACATTTTTGAGATATCTTGCTGACAGACAAACAAAGAAACAAAAGTGACTACTTAACCTCCATCCACCTTCAGTGGTGGAGGTAATTACATCAACCCTCAATCAAAGCAAAACATATCAATAAATACAAGAAATTCTAATTTTTTTTTAATGACAATTTTTCAACATCTGATCATGATTGAGTTTTTCTTTACTTGTTGGATCCCAATGGTGAGAAAGTTCACCATTTATCAACAAAATAAACGGTGAATTCCCCAGGAATTTCTGTGGAGCAGCCATGTCTTTGTGGACGATCGTGTGAAATGCATATGTGAGGTCACGTGTTTCATAACTACTAACAAATGGCATGACGATGTTTCAAGGTCTTCCAGTTATACACCCAATACCATGTTTTGATATTCGTGTTGTTACCCCGTGCATACGAAGCGAAAAGCGGGGTTGAGCAATTGGTTCATGTCTGTCCATCTGTTTGTCTTATCAGTTTATGATAGAGGAACAACTTATTTTAATAGAATGTTATATTTTGAACATTAACAAGAAGACAAGTCTGATGTTTTACAGTAATTTAGCTGTGAAATCATCCCGACTGCACACACGCAGAGGAGTGAGATGATACTTTTACTCTGACTTCCTTCCTGGCAGTGAAACAAAATTGAGAATCATTCCAAACAGGAAACTTACTGTTTTTACGGACGTCATAAAGGACACAAACAACAGGCACGAATAACTAACGTAACGCGTTAGAGTGATGGAATAGACACTGGGTAAAACGGCGGTAAAACCCAGAATCAACTTACTTATTCACCTTTAAACCTATTTAAATCTTCAGTTACATTGAATTATATACTTGAACACCGAAGACACAAATCTCCTTCAAAATACTTTCAAGAACCTCCAGTTTTGCAGGACTTGGACATGTTTTATCAGGTGGTGTATGTAATAGGAGCTGTCAAGCGCAGCCCCTGGTCAGTAGGCATGGCATGCGAGAGGGTTAAGTATCGGAATGAAGAAGAGGCCGTTGATTATGGATAACTAAGTATGATGCAGATTGATTGGCTAACATTCTATGATCATCAATAAAACCTCCATCTCCTAAACCGTGACTCAACGCCGTCTTATTGCAGTGTCTCTTGAAGTATACTTCTTTATATTTATTTTTTTAAACGATCTTCAAAATCATTATTTTATTGAAATTGAAGGATATAATTGAACACTGCGTGGGGTATCATTTTCTATGATCTCTTGAGTTATCTATTTGTTTTTGTTGTTGATATTACTCATCATGGTTATCATCATCATCAGGCAGGTCACCATCGCAGTATGGCCGCGGACACAACATGAGATATCTCCAAGCGCTCCTGTTCTTGGTAATAATATTACGGTATTATTGTTACGATTATTATTACTATAATACATATTTGATTTTTTTTCTTTTCATGAGTGTAAATCCACAGAACTTTGATGATGCTCATATACGAATGGAAAAATGTTCCTGTGCACCATAAAAAGTACACAAAATGATACTGACATGTACCCTAGTAATATAATGGTCAGCCAACATGTGCCTTGACATGTTCCCCAGTTTCGCCGTGGATATCCGGAACTTGCACGTGGGCACTGTGCACTGCACGCACAAATTGCCATGCACGTGTACTGAGTCACATGACAGTGCTACACGTGGTATTGAGCAAATTGCAATGTAGCACGATTCGCCGAACCATCCCGGCTGTGAAAAACATTTTCATTGATGTCTAAACGTCATAAACGTGATGGCAGGCCTTTCCGAAAATGAATATCTACGTGCTATTGGCATGCTTGAGACAGGAATGTGCAAAACGTTGTGGCTCAGTGTTTTGGTGTTCATCGGAATGCCGTACAGTCACTCTGGAGACGTTATCAACAAACTGGCAACATCAGAGACTGTCCACGTTCTGGGCGACCATGTGTGACATCATGTTGGCAGGACAACCATATCCGGTTGGTGCACCTTAGGACTCGGTTCCAGACAGCAAGTTTGACTGCTCGCAGCATCCCAAGCTTGCGAACAATCAGTGCCAGAACTGTCAGAAATCGGTTATGCGAGCATAACATCCGACCACGACGACCAGTCGTACGTCTGATTTTGTTGCCAAGTCATCGACAAGCTCGCCTAGCTTGGTGTGGAGAATGTCTGAGGTCCAGGAGACAAGATTGGTCTGCTGTCCTCTTTACAGAAGAGTCGAGGTTCCACCTTGACAGTAGTGATGGCCGTTGTCGCGTTTATCGACGGGAAGGGGAACATTATGCTGACGCACGTGTTGTGCAACATTCGGCATTCGGTGGTGGAAGCGTGATGGGATGGGGAGGCATCACTGCACATCATAGAACCCAGCTGGAGGTCATAAATGGCCATTTGACAGGTATTCGGGACCATGATGAAGTTCTCCATTTTCACGTCCTCCCGTTCCTGCTGGTTCATGGACGTCGCATCACATTTCAACAGGGTAACGCGTGCCCTCATGTCGCACGAGTGGTCACTGACTTTATCACACAACAGAACATTCCCACAATTCCCTGGCCAGCTATTTCACCTGATCTTTCTCCCATAGAACATGTGAGGGATGAAATGGAACGACGAATGTGCCATATTCAAAACCAGGCAGCGATGTTGTCCCAACTGCAGCAGGCCTTGGTACACATCTGGAATGACATCCCTCGAGCCTTCTTCAACCATCTTGTGTCCTCAGTGAGGTGCCGTTGCCAAGCGTGTGTCAACGTAAATTGTGGTCACACCACATACTGAGCTGTTAACTGATTTTTTGACCACACCCATCTTTAAGCCTCCGGAGACATGTCTTGCACACATGTGTTGACATTCTCATGTCGATTTCATGTTTATCAACAACTACATATTGATTTGACCAAACAACGTGATGTGTTTGTTTTCATTTCTCATTTCACATTGGTGGAAATGATGCACAGGAACTTTTTTCCATTCGTATAGATTAATTAGTGCATTGTATTTTAAAAAAGAAACTGTCATAACACAAAGGGAAAATATATTTGCAATGTTCTCACTTTTGAGTAGTTTGGTGGTAGAGTGGGTGAAACTTTCTTGCATTGCTCTCATTCATAGTGTTGGTTCGATTCCTGGCCGTGGCTGCTTCGAAGTCCAGTCTGGATTGGCGATGGTCAACAATCGGGTCTGTCTTTCCATTGAAACACCACTCTGGCTCTCCAACAACCTGTTTAAGGTTATGCTATCACCTCCACCGCTCACATTTTAAGCAGCCACCTTGTATGTACCCACATCATACCTACCTTCTTCTCATGTTTTATTTTATGTTTCAATTGTTAACACTAGCCCAAACAGAATGCATACACACATTGTGCTGTACATTCCAATAGCACCCAAGGGTGAGGGAGAGAAGGGGCCTATAAAGAAGAAATGGTGAGGAGAGTGGGGGCAACACCCAAAGGCTCGCAGCCAGGTGGAATATATATATACACCATCGCTCACGACGATGGATGTTAACAGGGGGAAATGATCCATCGGGCAATATTGCCGTATCGATTAGGCAGGCGGTATGTTGGGGTACTGTGTGCCAAGGGCCGCTCTGGCTTAATAAAGCAAGAGGGGCTGGAAAGGCGGGGTAGCAAAAAAGTGTGGGTCTATGGGGGCAGAGCGAGCCTCCAGCGCCTGCCACTAGTGTTTTGCAGACTCGCTGATGAACCGTCGACAGGCGCGCGATATTAAGGCTCGGTTCATGTGGGTTATGGCTCCCATGGACAAACGATGACAAAGTGATGTCTTTAGGAAACAATCGGTGAAATGAAAGAGCTCGACTGGGGGCCAGGACTCGGAGTTTGACAGCGCGTGTCCGGGGAGTGGGAGGGATAGGGAAGGCACTTGGGAAATAAGATTGGAGATGCAGCCCGCTTTGCCTCATGTTCGTCGTAGGGTCATAGATCGATTGCTGTATCATGGGGCAGTTGTGTAGCAGATTTTTACAGGCGCCGCAGTGAGTCCAAATGGCTCTGCGTAAATCGCAGCTACAGCCCAGGTCACTCCTGCGGATGTTGGCTTGCTTCGGGTGCTTTCAAGGCCTGAGGCCTTGCTTGAGATTCCATTTTCTTTGTCACCTTTTAATGTCTCAATTTAAACATTTTTTGCCGTGGTTAGCCTGCCTTATTATTTTGCACAGAGATGGTCAACCTAACTTTCCTAACCACAAGGCAAGTATTCCTGTTTTGGGGATCTTTTTTTTTTGCAAGATTACACTAAATTACTGATTCACAATTGAATTGGTGATTACTATCAGTTGAGGGTTGAAGCTATTTACAGTGGCAGGTAAAATTATCTTCAAGAAGTCGAAAAACTCATGGTTTTAATGGCTTAACGCTTGAGGGATTTAGCTAGTGGTACTGATCAGGCAAACAGTTTTACCAAAGTTGCACACGCAGGTATTGAGCGGCCATTTTGCTGAGGCTTGGTTGTACACCTCCGCTGCACCTGCGTTGAGTACGACATAAGAAGCAGTGAGCCGTTCCATGGCAGTGTCTGACAAACGACGACAGTGGCACCTCGTCCATTTATTGATTGGTTAGCCGGCCGACCATGAACGGTGATGCTGAACCAGCTTTGGTAGCTGTCTTGCTTGGTGTGGTGGTGTTCATGGTACTTTGATTTTTACCTGGCTCTGACTGCAGCATCAGCTTTTAAATAAATAAATTGATCTCAGTAATATTATTCACCGCAGATTAACGATTGTTCATTAGCTTGTCTCTCAGCAATGGGTTGGAGTCCCATGCCCTGTCGAGGCCACCACTTTGAAGACCCGCAGCTGGCCTGCCTTTCATCGGTGGCGATCTGAAGATCACAACATGCGTCTCACGTCTAACCAGTTACCTGCGGAACACGCAATTCCACAGCCCAGGGTTAACATAAAGTGCAATGCTTCAAATGAAATGCACTCAGGCTGTCGTGACAACCTAACATCCATGTTTTGTCAGTTGTTTCTACCAAATCAACGCAGGAAGGGTGATGCAACCTTTTCCATTTGTCCACAACCCTCTCTTCACACTTCCTCTACACAGGTCTTCCAGTCATCTCTCAGACCACCCACTGATATGAAGTCGGATCAAAAAATGCGGTTGTAAAAATATCTCTTTTAAGTCGTGATGATCATTTAGGGCTGCAGGTGAATCTCCATAAATATAAATAATGTAAAAAGTACTTTTTTTTTTTCTTTTTTTAAATTTATTTATTTATCTTCCTCTTGGGGCTGTCTTTTTATTATGTATGCATTGGGGGAGGAGACTGAATTGAGTTAATTAAAAGTAAGAAAAGTTATATGAATTAATGGAAGATGATAGGACAGAAAGAAAGGTCGAGGAATGTGGGAGAAGTGGAGAGAGAAATGTTTGGGAGGATGTTGGAGTAAGGGAAGGAAAGCTGAATGTGTGGATCATGTATCCAAGGGTCAAAATTGCGCCACATTTGCGTAAACAGCCCCTAGAAAGAATACCATTCATTGCATGCCAAGATAACTGGCTAAAATCACCTATCAGCAGAAAAAAATTAAAAATAAAAGTGATAGCACAAGCACAGGATGTGACCAAATGTGTTTCCTGTTGTACATCAGGGTCATATTCTGCCATAAACTCGAGCACAAACCTATCACAACAAGCTTTAAGTGAATATACAAAACATATCTCCGTCCATAATCGCAACAAGCCAAGAAACCTCGCATTCGAACACTTAAATCGAAGTGCAAATTGGACATCGTCCGAAACCAATATGCTGTTGGTGTGGTTTGGATGGAGACGATTAAGTGAAAACTTTTCTATCTGGCATGGCGCAGGTCAAAGCCCCTTGACTTTTGGTCGAGTCGGTGGTGTAGGACAGGCCAAACAGGAGCAGACAGGCCGGTAATCGGATTATTAACATGGACCTTGGGTGAGTATTGCCCGCCATGGGATTAGAGGAATATTTGGAAAAGCGATCGATAAGCAATCTGTGCTGCATAATGGCTAACGGCGCCTTCATCACCGCGTCGCACCGTTGATGTGATGAGGTTGGACATCGCGATTACTGACGTTTCATGTCTCTTGCTGCTGCTCTTCCCTCTCTATCTCTGACCGGGCCTAGTCAATCCATACAAGTAAACGTTTGAACAGGCAGGCACGTGCCATTCTCTACCACTACGTCAAACTTCCATGTTTCGTCATTGGGGGGCTCGTTAGTAATCGCGGGTGATGACTTGTGCATTGCCTCGATTAAAATTTTGTGATTGTGACATTAAAACGGATTTTGATCTGTGGCAGGAATAGCCTGATGTGTAGGAGGATAGCATCTCTGAATGCGGTCGCGCTCATTGTGGCCTGTTCATGTTGGCATTCATCACTGTGTGCAAAACAAGCTGCTCTGGGTATAAAATGGTTGTGGTTGCAGCCAATTTGATACCCTCTGCTGATATAACCCTCATCCCTGTACAATATATCCAGCAATCCAAATTAAAAGCCTGCTGTGAAAATGTAGGAACAGCAGAAACTGGTGGGAGGGAGGAGGGAATTGTTGTAAAAGTGAGGTTCAGGTGAAAACAGAAAAGAAGAGGAACAAAAGGGATTGGTCTGTTACTGTTCCCTTCTGAACACTTCTTTCAGAATACAAGATAACCCAGGTTCAAATCCCATCTACTTTGTTTATGTGTTTGTACATTGTCTACCAAGGATGTAATTCAATAAAAAGTACAATGATGTTTACTAATGTCTGTACCCTTCACCCGATACACGGACAAGCTCTTCCATGAGCTTTAGATCACAATAAACGTGATTAATGCATCATGGTATGTTTCGAAAGTTTTAGTCCAAAAACATTAAGGTTAAAGATAATCAAGACATAATTTTTGAATTCACTGTCGGAATTTTGAACAACCGGTGAACTGATCAAGTGCCATTTATACAACTACGACGGCATTCGGTAGAGCGCCTAGTCTCGCCTCGCGCACTCATTCTAAACATAAATACCATCGTTGTAGTTGCAAGAGGCTGTGTCAGCTCGACGAGAACAAAACGAGTATTTTTTGTGTGTTGTTTTGCGTATTTTGTTATCGTGATTTGTGTCGGGCTGTTGGACTGTATTTATAAAGCTGTAGTTGTGTTCATAACAGCTTTAGTGGGTATTTGTGTTAGTTTATTGAAAGAAGCAGGGGGACCCATGACGTTTTTTTAAAATTATTGTTCATTTCAATTTAGAATGGGATTAAAATATATTCAAATCAAATGGGAGACAAAATAGGTGTCCAAAAAAATTCAATAGGAGACAAAAAAAATTCAAATCAAATGGAGAAAAAAACATTCAGAAACAAACAAACAGTCTTGCATTGGAGTAATCAGAAGGAACCCAAACAAGGAAAAAGCAAAGTTGAAGTCATCAGGAGCAACATGGATAGGATTCACATTTCAGCTGCTACTCTTCTACCCTCAAAGCCATCCAGGCACAGCCAAGTGAGCCTAATTCAAAAAAAATAATTAAAAACAAAAATGCAAAAACAACCCATATCAAAAAATTAAATAATTCTGACTGTCAGACCATGTGTCCAATCAAGTTGAAATGTAAAACATGCATTCCACATCACCACACGATCATAAATATGAAGTTTCACGTCGATTGATTAAGCGGTTGCAGAAAAAACATTATTTAATATTTTCCCTTTCATTCCAATATGTGCGAAACCATGTGACTAATGACATCAAAATGTGTGAACCTTTTGTTCTCCTGGACAGCGCGTCATACGCGTAAAGTTTCACCTTGATCTGTTCAGCCACTTCAGAGAAGAACATTTTTGAAAGTTTTTTTTTTAACAATATGGCTGCCGATTCACATGACCGATAACATCATCAATTTTTTTTTTCTGCGGATCGTTTTACCCCGAGATGACCCTCAAATTTTTCACACTGATCGGATGTGGCGTATACATATGAAATTATGATGTCATAACGAAGGCACCTATGACGTCATCGGAAAAAAAAATCACACTCCTTCCTCATGAGGAGTACTTGCTATGTGCCAAGTTTCAAGTTTTTTTCCTTCGTGCGGTTTCAAAGATGGAGGTCCAAAGTTTTTCCGCTTTTCCAAAGTGGCTGCCACACAACGTGACCTATGATGTCATAATTATCATTAAAACATTCTACATGAGTAGTCGCATCAATTGTGACAATTTAGTCTCAATCCGACAAGCGGTTGCGGAGAAAAACATGAAAGATCTGTGCGGACAAACAAATATTCAGAAACAAACAAACGGACCCAAATGCAATACCCTCTCCTTTGGCGAGGGTAAGAATAACTTGGCAAGCCAAAAGAGAACGACATGGCTAAGAATATTAAACATAGCAACAAGGCTTTCTTTAAGTATATCAGGGGAAAAGAACAGGTTAGGACCAGTGTGGGCCCATTGAGGAATAACACCGGGAGAGTGGTCAGTGATGAAAGTGAGATGGTAGGCTTATTAAACTGGTATTTTACTTCAACTTTTACACAAGAACAGTCAGGATAATTGCCAAATAGCTGAGAGTATTTATCAAGGAGGTGAGGAAGGGCTTTTCCAGAAGATCCAGGTTCAAGTGGAGGAAGTAAAGGAACAGCGAGGTAATCTAAGAGTAGATAAGGCTCCGGGTCCAGATAATATGCACCCGAGAGTATTGAGGGAAGTGGCTGAGCAGGTAAGTGAGATGTTAACGGATATTTTCAATAGTTCACTGAAGTCAGGACAGGTACCGAAGGTGAAGGAGGTTATGTTTTCACCCCTCTCTGTCTGTTTGTTTGGTTGTTTGTTTGTGTAGAGGATATCTCAAAAAGTTGTGGACTGATCCGGATGAAATTTTGTAAGCAAGTTGGGTTTGTGACAAAGACGAACTAATTAGATTTTATTGAAGATCCAGATCTGGATCCGACTACTAGAATGTTTAAAGTGATTCTTCGCCATTGAGAGATAGGGCCAAAAACGATATAAAGCACGATATCTCAAAAATGCATTGGGCCAGATATGTTCTCATGGATCAGGCATTACAGGGCGGAGGTTTGCGCTCTACCGAGTGCCCTTGTAGTTTAAGAAAGGATCCAGAGAGGAATTGGGAAACTATAGACCTGTTAGTTTGACTTCAGTTGTGGGGAAGGTGTTGGAGACATTAATTAATGACCGGATGAGGAACCATTTAAACAAATACAAACTAATTAAAAGTAATCAGCATGGGTTTACCAAAGGTAGTTCTTGTTTACCAAATCTTTTCGAGTTCTATGAAGCAGTGTCTGATTGGGTGGATGAGGGAAAGGCAGTGGATATAGTATATCTAGACTTCAAGAAGGTATTTGATAAGGTACCACATCAGAGGTTGTTCGCCAAAGTGAGGGCTTGTGGAGGGGCTGGTCAGGTAGCTAATTGGATTGCAAACTGGCTTTGTGGTAGGAAGCAAAGAGTAGCTGTGAGTGGGAGGATGGCTTGCTGGGAGGATGTAAATAGCGGGGTACCTCAGGGATCAGTACTCGGACCATTACTATTCATTATTTGCATCAATGATTTGGATAGCGCGATGAAGAGTAAGCTTTCCAAATTTGCAGATGACACAAAGCTTGGAGGTAAGGTGGATAGCAGAGGGGGTGGTGATGAGATTCAGGAAAGTATTGATGCTTGTATAGATTTGGCAAAAGATTGGCAGATGGAATTTAACCTGAGCAAGTGTAAGGTGTTAGGGATGGGAAAGAACAATGAAATTAGAGATTACAGGATGTAAGGGGTAATTTTGGAGCGTTACACAGGAGAAGGCTCTGCGGGTGGTAATAGATATGGGAGGTAAGCAGGTAGCACAGTGCCAGGTAGAGCAAATATGGTTTTAGGTTGTATTCGGAGGGGATCAATTATAAATTAAAAGAGGTGGTGTTAACATTGTACAGGAATTTAGTGA
>CM068960.1:128126895-128139345 GCA_035128595.1 Eptatretus atami | reverse complement strand
ATAAATTGCGGTCGCGCTCATTGGGCCTGCTGTTGGCATTTCAGCTGTCGTGCAAACAAGCTGTCTGAGCGTATAACAAATGGTTGTGGTTCAGCCAATTTCGATACCCTTCTGCATTGATATACACCCTCATCCCTGCTACATTATATCCAGTCAATCCAAATTAAAAGCCCGGTTGAAAATGTTAGACAGCAGAAGGAAACTGGTGGGAGGGAGATGGAAGTTGTTTGTAAAAAGTGAGGTTCAGAGTGAAATCACAGAAAAGAAGAAGAGGAAACAACAGGGATTGTCTGTTACTGATTCCCGGGGTGTTTCTCTGAACACTTTCTTTCAGAAATACAAGATAACCAGGGTTCAAATCCCAACTACTTCTGTTCTATGTGTTTGTACATTGTTGTACCGTCTACCAAGGGATTGTTAAGTTCAATTAAAAAGGTTACAATGATTGTTACTATGTCTGACCCTTCACCGATGACACGGACAAGCTCTTCCCATGACTTTAGATCACAATAAACGTGAATAATGCATCATGGTATGTTTCGAACGTTTAGTCAAAAACATTAAGGAGTTTAAAGATAATCAAGACATAATTTTTGAATCACTGTCCGGAATTTGACACCGGTTGGGTGAACTTGATCCAATGCCATTTAACAACGTACGACGCATTCGAGTAAGAGCGCCTAGTCTCGCCCTCGGCACTCATTCTAAACATAAATACCATCGTTGGAGTTGTCTAAGGAGGCCTGTGTCAGCTCGACGAGAACAACAAAACGATATTTTGTCTGTGTTGTTTGCGATTATTTTGTTATCTTGATTGTCTTAGTCGGGACGTTCTGGCTGTATTTATAAAGCTGTAGTTGTTTGTTCATAACAGCTTTAGTGGTATTTGTTTAGTTTATGAAAGAAGCAGCGGGCCCATGAACGTTTTTTTTTAAAAATGTATTGTTTCATTTCAATTGAAGTGGGATTTAAAATATGATATCAAATCAAGATGTGGAGACAAAATAGGTGTGTCCAAAAAAAATTCAATAGGAGACAAAAAAATTTCAAATCAAATTGCCCGAGCAAAAAACACCAATTCCAGAAACAACAAACAGTCTTGCATTGGAGTAATCAGAAGGAACAAACAGGGAAAAGCAAAGTTGAAGTCATCCAGCAGCAACATGGATAGGATTCACATTGCAGCTGCTACTGTCTTCTACCCTCAAAGCCATCCAGGACAGCCAAGTGAGCCAATTCAAATAAAATTAATTATTTAAAACAACAAAAATTCAAAAAACAAAAACCAAGCAAAAAATTAAATAATTCTGACTGTCAGACCACCATGTGTCCAATCAAAGTTAAATGTAAAAACATGCATTCCAACATGCCACCACACGTTATAAATATGAATTCACGTCGATTGATTAATAGCGTTCAAGAAAAAACAAATTATTGTAATAATTTTTTCCTTTCAATCCGAAATATGGCTCGAAACCATTGGACTAATGACATCAAAAATGTGGTGAACCTTATTGTTCCTCACTGGACAGGCGGGTGGCTCTACGCGGGGTTAATTGTCGGGGGGTAAGTTCACCTTGAGCGTTTCAGCCACTTCAGAGAAAGAACGATTTTGAAGTTTTTTTAAACCAATATGGCTGCGATTCACGATGACCGATAACATCATCAATTTTTTTTTTCTCGGATTTCGTTTTTTACCCCTGAGATGAACTCCTCAAAATTTTTCACAGGCGTGGGATCGGATGTGCGTGTTATAACAATAATGAAATATGAATTTCATCAAACGAAGGCACCTTATGACGTCATCGGAAAAAAAAAAAAAGATAAAAAAAAAAAATCACACTCCTTCCTCATGAGGGTACTTGCTATGTGCCAGTTTCAAGTTTTTTTTCCTTCGTTGCGGTTCAAGGATGGAGGTCCAAAGTTTTCCGCCTTTTTTCCAAAGTGGCTGCCACAACAAACCGTGACCTATGTTGATGGTCATAATGTTATCATTAAAAAAAGCATTCTACATGGTAGTCGCAAAATCAATTGTTGTGACAATTAGTACTCAATCCGACAAAGCGGTTGCGGAGAAATAACCATGAAAATCTGTGCGGACAAACAAATATTCGAAACAAACAAACGGACCAAAATGCCAATACCCTCTTCTTTAGGCGAGGGTTAAGAAATTAACTTAGGCAAGCCAAAAGGAGAACGAATGGTCTAAGAATATAATTAACATGAGCAACAAGGCTTTTCTCCTCTAAGTGGATATCAGCGTGGAAGAACAGGTTAGGACCAGTGTTTGGGGGCCCATTGAGGAATTTAACACCGGGGAGAAGTGGTCAGTGATAGAAAGTGAGATGGTTAGTTAGGCTTTATAGTATATATAACTTAACTTTTAATTGCACTTTTACACGAAAGAACAGTCAGAAATTGCCAAATCAGCTGAGAGTATTTATCAAGCGAGGTTGAGGAAGCGGCTGTTTCCAGAGAAGATCCTAGCTTCTCAAGTGGAGAAGTAAGAGGAACAGCGAGGTATCTAAAGAAGTAGATAAGGCTCCGGGTCCACGATAATCATGCAACCCGAGGAGTATTGAGGAAGTGGCTGAGCAAAGAATGAGATGTTAACGGATATTTCGAATTAGTTCACTCATGTTGAAGTCAGGACAGGTACCCGAAGGTGAAGGAAGGTTCCTGTTTTCAACCTCCTCTCTGTCTGTTTGTTTGGTCGTTTGGTTTGTTTAAAGGATATCTCAAAAGATTTGGTGGAGACTGATCCGGATGAAATTTTTTGTAAGCAAGTTGGTTTGTGACAAGACGAAAGAACTTAATTACGATTTAGTTGAAGATCAGATCTGGATGCCGACTACTAGAATGTTTAACAGTGATATTCTTCGCCCATTGAAGATGAGGGCCAAAAACGATATAAAGCACATATCCAAAAATGCATCTGGCCAGATTATTGTTCGTCCATGAGATTCGAGATCTACACGGGCGGAGGTTTGCGCCTTCGACGAGTGCCTTGTAGTAGTTAAGAAGAGTCCAGAGCAGGAATTGGGGAAAATAAGGAGACCGTTATTTTGACCTTCAGTTGGTGAGGAAGCGTGTTGGAGACAATTAAGTAATGACCGTGAGGAACCATTTAAACATCATACAAACTAAGTAAAAGTAATTCAGCATTGGGTTACCCAAAGACGTTCTTGTTACCAAATCTTTTCGAGTTCTATGTGAACAAGCAGTGTGCTCTGATGGTGGATGAGGGAAAGGCAGTGGATATAGTCATAATCATAGACTTCAAGAAGTTATTTTGAAATAGGTACCACATCGCAGGTTGTCAGCCAAAGATGAGGGCTGTGGAGGGGTGGTCAGGTAGCTAATTTGAATTTGCAAACTGCTTTGGTACGGAACAAAAGGATTAGCTGTGAGTGGAGAGATGTCGGGGAGGATTTGTAAATGCCGGGTACCTCAGGATCAGTACTCGGGACCAATACTTTCATTAATTTTGATAATCAATGATTTGGATATAGGCCGATGAAAGAGTCCCGCAGTTCGAAGCTTTCCAAATTTGCAGATGACACAAAGCTTGGAGTATAGGTGGATAGGCAGAGGGGTGTAGAGGATCAGGAACAGTATTGTGCTTTGTATAGATTTGGCAAAAGATTGGCAGAATGAACTTTAACCTGGAGCAAGCTGTAAGGTGTTAAGGGATGAGAAAGAACAATGAAATTAGAGATTACAGGAATTAAGGGGTAATTTGGAGCGTTACACAGGGAGAAGGCTCTTGCGGTGGTGGGTTGTAATAGATAGGGAGGTAAGCAGGTTAGCACCAGTGTCCAGCGTAGAGCAAAATATTGGTTTTTATAGGTTGTATCTCGAGAGGGGATCATTATAAATTAAAAGGATGGTGGTTTAACATTGTACAGGAATTTATGAGCGGCCACATCAGGAATATTGTGTCTGCAGATTTTGGTCACCACAAACTTAGAGGACATATATGCATCGAGAAGGTTCAGCAATAGGGTACTGAATTGATTCCGGGCTGAGCGAGGGAGACTCCTATGACGCGGCTGACGGAAAACAGGTTACACACTAGAAAGGAGGCGGTCGAGGAGTGAGATATTGATAGAGATGTTAAGGAAGAGAAAATGAAAGGTTAGGATAAAAAATGAAGATGACATTATTCAACCGTCGGTCAGTAGACGGTGATAGACCAGGGACATAGCGCTGAGACGAGAAAGAAGGAAGAGATTTAAGATGGCAGCAAGGCAGCGAAGAACCTTACCAGTGAGTAAGTATAATGCGGAAATAAAATGTCCCCTGGAAAGGTGTGTGGCAGCAGAAACAGTCGATAAGAGTTTAAAATTAAGAATTAGATATGTATCTGAAGCGTTATGGAGATTTGACGGGTATTATGGATGTTAGCAGGACCTTTTAGGTAGTTTGAGCATTGTATGGGTGATGATTGTTGCATAATGTATATGGTAGGTTGCTGTTGGTGAGGTTGTGGGTCTGTCAAGGGGTGTGATGTTGTCAGTGTGTTTGTTGTCTTTTACCCAAGTCCATGCCCCCTCCCCTGAGGGAAATACAAAAAACTACACAAATAAACCACTTAATTAAAAAAAAACATTGTGGATTTTGCTTCTTTGAATCCTGTGTAGAATATATGAGTCTGTTGTTGATGGTGCACATGCGATTGATGGGCTGAAGGCCTCCACCTGTGTTTCTCATTTCCTGTGTTCCTTTGTTAACTGAGCTCTACTGTTATGGCACGCTACCTGTATCATCCTCAATATTATGGTCACACACATTGCCTTTTATCCGTTGCTTTATTGACTGTTGATAGGATATTATTAACGACCACCCAACGTATGTTGATTTTCAATCCAATATTAAGCACTATAGAACACGATGAATGATGATGTATATGATGTAAGATTTCACTCATATCGGGTCATAGATCAGGTTATATGGAAGTTTGCGATTTTTCAGCAGGATTTCGGTTTTTCAACCAAATTATGGCTGGATACCACTTTCACCGATGACGGTCTCATTATACCATATATACCCCAATCGAGAGGCCGACGTTGAGATGTGCCAAGTTTCAAATATTTTTGGAGAAAAAGATGTCATTTTTTTTTCTTCCTTTAATTCAAATGTGGCTTTCCATACCATGTGACTGTGATGTCGGAGTTGTTGATAAAATATTTGCGGGAGAGTTACCCTCCTATGTTTAAAGTTTTGCAGTTGATCGGGCAAGTAAGGTTGCAGAGAAAACCATTTTTAAAAACGTAAAAAATATGTAAACGTGGAAACACATACACACCACACATTGGCAATAGTCTCACAAACCACTTTGGGACGAGACTAACAATGAAATTCACAGACAATCAGTTGACATGCATACAGCCCTAGAAGGTTGACATCTTGCTGGCTTCATCATTACGTTATCCCACTGGGTGTAGTCTCATTCCATGGGCAGATGGGCTCATTAATCACCGGAGGGTTTGTGCCCATTACAACACTTAGCACGTAGTCGGCAACCTTATATCCTTGCACACTGTTTTATACATCTAACACCGCTCTTACATCCGTTCTGCATGCATAGATTCGTCTTTAAATCTCAATGTTTGGGTTTACAAGGTGGCGGAGAGTCAACCCAAAATTTTTTCCCCCAAAAAACCCAGCCCTTTTTAATCATGGATGGTGCCGATCATTATGGTGGAGGTGCGAACCGGTTCGGTCCTGTTGTTGACTCAAAACTGCTGCCCCAGATAGCGCCCCGAAGTGTGCTCAAGTGGCATTTAATTCTGAAGAAGGTTTAAAATGTTGCGAGCGGATTTCCAACAATTGCCGTCCATTGTTCGTAATATGGGTATGAAGCCATCCAGTGTCATGCCAACGTTGCGCCCTGGACAGACAAAATTACGTGGGCTAACGTCGTGCGACTCCTATCGGTGGATATGGTGCTACTTGCTCGTGAATGCTCATGGGTTGAATAGTTTTGGTTATTCGTACGGCAGAATGGTTTAAGATGTCACAGTGACGTTCCAGGATACATCCTTCTGCTACAGCTTTAAATAACACTTTATGGCTTTCCTTAAAACGTATTGTTGTTCTTTTCAAATTGATATGTTGTAGCTATTGCACTGCAGCAGATTGCAGCTTGATTCATGTTTTCAGAAGGAATGCATATATGATGAGGAGGATATGCAAACATGGAGCGGTCGACCATGAAAGTAGTTGAGAAAGAAAGCTCATACTGTCCAAAGGTAGTGGTGAGTTCCTCAGGATATGTTCGTTGATGTGTGGACACTGATCCAGCAGAGATCTGGCAAATGCCTATCTGAAAGTTGGCCTTTCCTCAAAGAACAGCTTCAAGATAAAACATTTTCCAACAAAGTAGGTCTTCGATGATGTGAGGCGCCCGAAAATCTTTTACAGAGGAGAGGAATTTGAGGGAAGCAAAGTGAGCAAAGGTTCTTGGTCTCCTTGATCCGAATTGGTTTCATGACTTTAAAAAAAAAATTTTATTTTTAGCTCACCTGGTTTTAGTCACGTGAGTTATGCGACTCGGCAGGTGTCTGAAGGTGAGGAGTGAGTCGTCCGTAAAACTCTTCAGTCATTATCGCTTGAACCCAAACACATATTTGATGAAAACTTGCGCCACAAGTTCAAGGTCTGATGCCTAACGAAGGATGGATTAACCGCATCGAAATTCTACGCTCCAATTTGGAGGGGTTACAGGCTTTTTTTTTTGACCCCACCCCAAAAAATAGGCAGTTGCTGTCTTCTCCAAAAACTACGCACACGATTCGCATGAAACTTATGTTGTTGGGGGGGTCTCTTGTTTTGTGCCAAAAAACCACTTTGTCCGTATTCCCTTTTATTGCTATATCCCTTGTAAATGCTGTGACTATATGTCTCTTAAAAGAGACCAGTTTGTTAAGAGACCCAGGCGTAAGAGTTCGACGCACATCATTGGTTCAACATGAGCACCTGAAGAACCCAATGAGCGCAGAGCGGCGGCAGGGCTTGGAACGGTCATGGGATGAGTGGTTGGTTAGGCCGACGCGAATAAAAAAGCTGGAGGATGAGGTACAGGTACAGCTCAGTCCGAGAAGGGAAGCGGAACAGAGGCTGATCGGCAAATGGAGGGGAAATGGGAATGGCATCGCCTCCCATCATCACGCCCTCTCTCCTCTCACCACCCAGTGCTATGCCTCCAGCATCGGGCCACACCCACCTGCGATTGACCTCATGGGTTCCGTGCCTGACCTTTCGCAATGTCCTTGTGTCGATCCCACCCCCCCCCCCCCCCCGGAGTACAAACCCCAGTGACTGCGTTGCCCCCAACTGGTATCATGAGGCCTTAGGTAAGGTTTTACAGTAAGGAATCTGTGTTTCAATTTACGCCCCGAAGGCCCAGAAGACGACGACGAGTACAATATGCTTACCCTCACCCATCCCCGCTCGTTTGGAAATAATTTTACAGGTTATATGTTCTTGATTGTTTTATTGTTTTTATTACCTCACCACCGAACTAAGGGTTATGTTTTTCCACCCTTCTCTCTATGTTTGTTTTTTTTGGTCTTGTTGTGGTGTAACGATATATGCAAAAACGAAACAAACAGACAAAAGCTTGTGTACGGATGAACCGCCGCATGAAATTTTGAGGACAGTTCGTGTCTGACAAGGACGGATTAATTATTTCAATTTTGGTGAAGATCCGAATCGGATCCCGGATCTGATAAGTTTTTTTAAGTCCATTCTTCCCAGTGAGAGATAGGCTCAAAAACGATATTAGAGACAGTATACTCTCGGGATCAGGCATTCGGGCAGAAGGATGCGCTCTACCGAGTTCCCTTCCTAGTTTATTACTGTAATTATTTTCTTTACATGTTCCTATTTCATGTAACAGTTGCATATATATATATTTTACATATTTGCTTTCGTGGCTGCCGTCAATCTTCTCGATATTTCCTTGGCCCAGGAACCGAAATCCCCCTTTGCCATTGGCCTTGGTTTCCGACGATCGTGGTTTTTACTATTTTGGCAGTTTCAGGAACTAACCCCCACAATATTTGACGGTTACTGTATGTACCACAATTAATCACAGCATGTACACATGCAAATTATGTCCCTGAACACGGCAGACCCACTTCAGGAACCTTATCACTGACGGTAACACGGCTGCGAGTACAGATTCCGCATCACTGCATTATGTGGAAGGGAGAATGGATGATTGCTAAGAGTGATGATGAATAAGTTAAAGAATGATGGGTGAAGATAGAAATAGTATGGGGACCGAGGGTCGGACCGCGTGCACCACCTCACACATGGTGATTGTTGCGCTCCCACATCCTGACTGAAAAACCGAACCATCCGTGCTCGCTCCCCCTCCCTGCTCCTTGCACGAGCGCTCACTAGGTGTTCCTCGTGGCACCAGTGACCCTATACTTGGCGGCAGGTAGTTAATGCCTTCTCTCTGCAGGACTGCAGTTGCTGTAATGAGGCAGGGCGTCCAACGACGCAGCTATTCAGGCGTGGAACATGAGGTGAAGAGAAGAAGGAAGAGAGCGAAAGCCGGAGGAGGGTGCAGGGAAATATCAATGATGGGAAGACGGATGAATGTGCGAGAGAAATGAATCAACAGAAAAGAACCGTGGAATACCGCCTCGCAAAAGAAATGCGTGGTAAGCAAAGTGCAAGAATGATTGACAGAAAGGACAGCAAAAGGTAAAATGAGAGTGGCCCTCGCGATTTTTGCGAATAATAATAATGAGCCCCCAACAAAGTCCTAAGACACTCTCAAGCGCCGAAGCTTGGAATCTCTGATTTCCTCAGTCTTATCTACGCTCGACCCTGCTTACCCTGCCGCCCCCCCCCCACGGCTGTTGGAATAAGCCACCGTTCGGCCTATGCTTGGCGCGATTATCCTATTGCAGGCGGCGAACTGTTCGAAGCCATTTTCCGGTTTTGCTCATGTGAAGGAATTAGCCTGTTGAGCCTGCGTGGTTTGGTGAAATCCTTTTGTCACAGCATTCATGAAAGCGGTTGTTGAAACGGTTTCGGGGCGCGAGGGGAAAACTGTCTCCTGTTGAGAAATATGTGGCAGATGGTTTGTTGTAAAAAGATATTCCAGAATGTGGAATGAGGAATATGACACATAGGATATTTAACTGCACAGATCGCGAATGCAGGTTTCATCAACACCACTTTCGTAAAGTTAAAACAAACTATTTAACTATGATGAACTGCTTATTAACTATGGGAGGATCTCTTTCAGATGACTCAAAACCACAAACATAAATACATATTGTCCGGGTATGTAGGAACCGTATGCAGTTTTACACAGACCTTGTGGCCGAGTTAGGTATGCCATAAGTTATCATTCGGTCGTAGAAGACCCTTACCTGTGTGTAGTTGGGGAGACACTGGGGTGCGTTGCCATGTTTTTTAGTTTGATTAATTGAAATCCTCCATATAACCCCCATTCAATCCACGCGATTACCATAGCGCTTGCAGCCCTCGGTTCGCGGCCACAGCACACCATGGTCGCATCTGCTGTTCCAGAGCCGCCTCGTTTCTCGAAGCAAAATGCTGTGCGCGGTTTACCCTGCTGTTCAGCATCCTCGGCTTCCCAAAACGTTCCATTCCTTCTTGACGGATCCAGACACGCGTGGAAAGTGGGCGGCTTCTCCGCCGCTGGCCGAAACGCCTACCCAGAAGGGCAACCCCATATGAAGTCCTATCCAATCAGGACGGACGATGACGTCGTGCTTCGCAAGGCCCTCCCGACCTTGGAGGATTCTATAAATACGACACCAGCCTCTGAGTAGAGTGAGAGAGTCAGAGAGTTCGGTTGTTGAGGGACGGAGGCTCGCTGAGTTGGATTGAAAGTTTGTTCGTTTGTTCGTTCGGGTCGTCTTCGTTCGTTCGTCATTGTGAGAGAGAGCTGAAAAGACCCATCGACAGGTTCTCAGTCGGGTCCTGCTGCCGTGGCTCAGCCCGTCTACCTTGGACTCCGCGCTTCTCCACCGCGGGCTCCTTCATAGGACAGGTCTCCTACCACGAGCGGCTTGGTAATGAGACCGAACTGCACGAACCTCATGTACGGGTGCCACACCACGGAGTCCTTCCCTCGGAAGTTCAGGTACCAAAAGAACTGCGACCTCACGCTCCTCTCCCTCCGTGGCTGCAAAAGTCCTTTTCATTTCACTGGTTTATTTTGTCCGGGTGCGTGTGCTTGAGTGTGTGGTAGCCTGTCCTTAAGTGAAACTGATTTCGTTTTTGATCACTGTAATTCTTTTGTCCGTGTAATATTGTCTCACACAAGTCCTGCTCTGGGTGCCTCTTTGTAAGTTGCTGTAAAATTAGTCGCCGCGCGATCAGACACTCTACAATCTTCTTTTCGCCTGCATATACAGACCAATAACATTTTCCGTGTCATGACTTTCCTCGCTTAGTGTGAAATAAATGATTGTAGAAATTCCAGTTCGTTTTTCTGTGCTTTCTTCATTGGTCCAGCATGGTCGGATCTCCAGTTTAGCGCCGGATTTTATCCCCGATAATCTGTTCATTCGTAGCCAGGTTATTCCTTGGCGTTCCGCTCGGTGCATCCGACCCGGCAGTGGTAGTTGGTACGACTACCGTGTTGGGTAGAGTATCCAGCATCGGGCAGGGCGTACCGAGGGGGTGTGGTTCCCCGTAGTCAAAACCACGTTGCGTTAAAGTAGTTTAACTGATTACACACTGCGGAAGACCCTACGCATATCGCGGATTTCAGTGATCATTGCGGTGGACGTCGGACATAAGTCACCTGCCGCTCACGCCCGCTCATGCCCGGCAGCGACGCGGCAGCCACATTGGGGTCTTG
Organism: Eptatretus atami; assembly: GCA_035128595.1. Classification (NCBI taxonomy): domain Eukaryota; kingdom Metazoa; phylum Chordata; class Myxini; order Myxiniformes; family Myxinidae; genus Eptatretus; species Eptatretus atami. The sequence continues at coordinate 128,128,484 of CM068960.1, read as the reverse complement.
TGGGAGACGACTAAACTTCGCCCGACCGTTGGTCGTGTTTCTCGCCAGCCGACCTCCGGAGCCCCCACGTAGTTATTCAAGACGCCAGTCACATCTCTCACCAACAATAAAGAAATTGAGATACCGACCCAAGCTATCCTCTCGACCTCATCATCTTTCCCAAGTGGCTAGGATTCCACAATTATAGTTCACCAGTGCCTCATCTACCCCTAAAGAAGGCGGATCCAAAGCAATCCAACACAAAGTACATTCAAAGTACACTGCCCAATGCCAATAGACTATGCCTAAATCTCTGTGTTTGCTTGGGTCGCTGAACCAATCGTTTCATCCAGCCGTTACCCAGTTTGCACCAGGCAGTTCCTGGACGTCCTTTCTCTTACAAGGGTGTGAAGAGCTTGCTGTCAAACCTCGACTGCTGACTCCGAACCGGTCGAGTGGCATCAGCCCCCGTGTTCTAACACTCTCTGCTTCTCTTGCTCACCCTCTCTCTGCTGCATTCACTCTCTCATTATGCTCAACGTCATCTGCCATCCTTCTTGGAAATCAGCAAACATTCCGTCTGCATAAAAAATTTGCAAAACAGAATCCCTGCACTACAGACCAGATCAGCCTTTCCCATCATCAAGCAGTTATGGTCCATCGATCGCTTCAGAGGCATTATCTAATCTGTCTCGTCTCCAGATGGCTTGATTTTCGATCATCAATTTGGAATTATCAGGTCGACTTACCCATGGATATGCTGCTTCTGCTCTCCCAACAATGGATGGAGATCCTCAATGCCAGACATGAGATCAGAGCCATCTCCTAAGACATAATCCGAGCTTTCGATACGGTCTGGCATCCCACACTGCTCACAAAACTCTCTTCCTATGGCATCCAAGGACGTCTCCATTCATGGCTCGCAGACTTCCTCTCCTGTCACAGCCACCGTGTGGCCCTTAATGGAGTTCTTTAATCCCCTCTTCCTGTCCAGGCTGGAGTTCCTCAAGGCAGTGTTCTGGGCCCTGTGCTTTTTCTGGTTTTCATCTGAGATATCTCCGACTCTCTGGAAAAATCTTCTTTATCTCTTCACTGATGATTCCACCCTCTGCAGTACTATCTGCCATCCCTCAGATTGGCAAGCAGCAGCTTCTTTACTCTCTGCAGACCTGGATAAAATCACAAGCTGATCCAACATGTGGAACATGTCTTTCAATCCTGACAACTCTCACACTCTTACTTTGTCTCTCTGAAAGAACTGTCTGGACCCCCTCCCCTCCCCCCAATCTACTTTCTCAACAATCCCCTTGAAGAAGTCCTTTCATTCCAGCTTTTGGGCCTAACTATCTGTCATGATATTTCCTGGGAAAGCTACATTTCCAAGCTGGCTTCCAAAGCCAGTCGCCGACTGGGAATCCTTCATCAGGCAAAGTCTCTCCTTGGCACACCTGAGCTCCAGACAACATACAAAGCTTTCATCTGCAGCCTGATGGAGTACTGCTCTCCCCCCTTGGGATGGTGCTCCTGCCTCACACCAAGCTCAGCTTTATGCTGTGGAAACCAAGGCTTTTTGGATCATTGGTATCTCCTGTGATGGAGCTGAGTCTTTG
>CM068960.1:128074739-128106201 GCA_035128595.1 Eptatretus atami | reverse complement strand
TGCTAGTTTTAGCCAACACTCTTTGGCTGCCTTAAATGATTCTTGGACCTCGTCCATATCATTTTACTTTTTTCCTCCACTTGCTAGCGCCGCTTGTGTTTGGTTTCTTTTCTTGATTTAAATTTTTTTATTTTGTTGAAATTTATTTCAGCTATGGCAAACGTTCGTTTGCATCATAGCATGTACGAGTCACTTACTCATAAGCATGGCCTCGTGTGCGATCCCCCGAGGGAGGTAAAGATTGAGGATGTGCTACTGGCAATCACAAAACGTCGGTGTAATAACATCCGTGCGCCTCTGTATGAATAAAAGGTTGTGGTGTTCGTTTCCGGAGGTGCACATGGTAACCTCCGTTATGAGCAAGGCCTTCTCGTTACACCCCGACTGTTTCTCTCCTGTTTCCTCCCAGTAGACACTCCTGTGGTTAAGGTTAATGTGTCTAAAGCTCCACCTTTCATTCAAAATGATGACTTTGTGTACTCATTGAGCAAGTTTGGTGCGATTTGTATCAAACATCACGATTGTGCTGATACACCTCAGGAAGGTGGAGGAATTTTACTCCTCTCTCTCTTCTCGTCTCTCTATTATCTTCCGAACAATGGATATCATGTAAAACTGCACGCGTTCCAGTGTCCACCGTCAATTATGATGCCATTTAACTAGAGGTCACATGGTTTACTGAGCGGGGAGCGCGCCCTTGGCAAAGCACCAATTTTATTTGATTAGATTTTAATTAGGTGCGGCCGAGCGTTTTAAACCGCTCTGTGCGTGCCGACTATTTTTGGTCAAATCTGTGGTAATTACTTCCCAGTCTCTCTCGGTTCGGACAATGCAAGACCAATGGAAAGAAAGGACAAACACGGATAGGTTGGAAGTCGACAAATGATTTATTAATAATAAAATTAATAATTCAAAAGAACTTTTATTTTCTGAGGTAAATAAATGAATAAATTCCAAAGCAATCGAAATGAATAATTACTCAGGCAAAATCAATCAAAATGACAGGAAAGAGACAGAGAGTACAGACAGGAAAGAGTACCGAGATCGTCTGTCGCAGGTTTAGACCCTGGTGCTGCGACACGGGCAGCTCCTCACACTTCACGAAACTGGTGACATCCAGTGACCCATACGGTCCATTGATGACTGACCCGCTCCTCACTCGTTGTGACCAACCCGTGCCTCACTCGTTGTCGGCACTGCTCACATTCACACGCTCGCTTGCTCAAGCACTGGGAAGGACGAATTATGTCGTTGTTGGCGCTGGTCAGACACCCACATGCTCGCTTCCTCACTTGTGCGCTTGCATGCTTCCTCGCTTGCACGCTCGCACGCTTCCACGCTCGCACGCTTCCTCGCTTGAGCGCTTCCTCTCTGGCTCGCTTCTTCCCTCACGCGCTTCAACTCTCGCTTTCTTTTTGGCTCGCTTGCCCGATTCTAGCTCACTTCTCTTCTCGCACGCTTCCTCTCTCGCTTTCTTCTCCCTCCCAGGACGGACCTCCAATTCTTTTTATATCTGCGGCCCGTCTTGGCGGATGCAGAGTCCCCCCCAAAGCTCACCCCGCCCTACTTGCGCACCGTGCAACCCGTGCGCTCGAAAAAAAAGGCGGCCGTCAGCGCTCGCGAAAACTATGTGTATAAACGTTGCTGAGGAAAAATAAGGTGGGCGCCAGCGCTTGCGAAAGAAATGTGTGTAAACATGTCCGTCGTAAAGAAATAAAAAGCTTCCCATAAGAGAGGGGATCTATTCTTTACCCTTCTCAACACATCACATTTAAAATTAGACATGGGGATCGGGGGTAATCTGACATGCAATTGAAGGAAATAACTGTCTGAGGACCTGATGATGTGTGGATCCATTCATCAGTACGCGGATTCTGAAAATTCGTAACAATATGTATGTATGTCTTACCAATATACATATAAATATATATATATATATCAGTGCTTGGCCAATTATCGGTAATTTTTCGGTAATCTCCTTATTGGAGTGAGTATGATTACCAGCGATAAGTATGTACTGTATACAACCCAAAAACCTTGAGTAGCTTTCACCCTTGTTTTGGGGGAATTTCAATGAACAATTTTTTTTACAAAACAACGTTGCATTATAGATGTTTCAAAGAGATGGGCTGCCAATCTTCATGAGACGGGTGGAAAAAATTTGGCTCTGCAATTCAGAAAATGCGTTAATTCAGCTAATGGCTCAGAAATCGGGTGTTATCAAACATATTTTTCTTTGAAACTCGCAAAGCAAAACCATATAACCTTTGTAAATCACACCCGAGTCATAAAATATCCAATTGGTTTAGAAACAGTCACGAGGACAAAGGAAAATGTGATTGCTCATACGTTGCTGAGGTTAAAAGTTAAGACCTCCACCACCCATCATCATCATAAGATATGGGATGAAGGTTTGCCACCATGCCACCTGTAACCAAGCTTGCAGGTATGCACACACACCGGCGGAGAGTCCCTTAACAGATCCAAATCTACCCACACGTACCTCTACCTTGTAGCAACTGCCAACTGTACATCTCGATCGGGACAAACTGTTCCGCTATCGACTGTCAGGCACTCGGCATGTGGCTTAAGCACTCCAATTAAATGTTGATAAGGAACGGCTGACTTAGCAAGCAATAGCAAGCTTATTGATGATGGCAAAAAACTAAACATCACAGATTTCTTAACATTTTCAGATTTCACTCCAGGTTTCGAGTTATTTAGTCCACGTGATCCGATCCTTGTAACCCAAATTGTATTTCGATGATATACTTTAATTAGTCTGTGGGAGTACATCATGGAAATTTGCATCATATAATGCATGAAATCGCTCCAAGCTCATAATTTGAAAACTATAGCACTTACAAAAGCGATGTGTACAGTGATCCATAGGCTATGTAGATCAGGCATTTGATGATATTGCTGAGGAAAGTGAAGAAAAACACCAAACATTTTGAGTACATTAATAAACCATTGTGGCCTGTTCCATATCAAGGCATTGTTGAGCAGGCCAAATAAAATGGTGAATTAAGTCCGCAGCGAGGTAACCGGGGACGCCTTAAGACCCCATCCAGAGCGAGGTGTCCAAGTATACACCTATTATACGATATAATCAAATAAGGCCATTAATTATCTTCAAAAAGGGTGTTTCAATTAACCCAAACACCCAATTTTCACATGTGCACTTCCTTGGAGTTCCCTCGGTGTGCATGCAAAGTTTCAGGCTGCTAAGTTTCATAGCTTTGGAGTTATGGAGGAGACACACACTGACACACACACACACGCACTGACATTTATTATTGTTGATACAAGTTATGCATTGAAAATACCAACAGAACAGTTCTGCCTACATCTCTTTGGAGATGTCATATATATAGAGCCTTTGTTGAGCGCTTGATTGACTAGCTAGCTATCATGTGCAGCCTGTAGCTGCTGGTTGCATCATTTTGGGGGGGGCACAGCTGTGCCACTGATGCAGTGCCCTCTATTACCAGAACACCGGCACTCATTTTGCCAACCTCGGATGGATGACAGGCTGAGCCAACCCCATCTGGTGTTGTTTTAACAGCACGACAGGGGCTCAAACGCAACACCCAAAAATCTTAAGATTTTAAGCCAACCACCTTAACCCTTAAGCCAACACCAGGTTTCAGATTGACTAGCTTTGAGAGAAGCAATCTGTCGTTTCTCATTGGATGGACAACGTTTGAACGTCAATTTTTTACCAGCTTTTTCTTCACCATTATAATACCTTATATCTACACCACAATGAACTTAACTTCAATAACAACTGCATTGTTATATTGTACGAACTACACTATTTGTTTTTGCATCAGTACCACTTCTGTGTTTTTAATCCTCATGATTTTCCTTGCTATTCAGACGTCATCCTTGTATATATCAGTCATCTGACTGTCTTTATCAAGAATGTTTTCTTTAATAAACCAAAACGAATGAAAAAACAAAAAAAAAGTAGCAAAGGTTCACGATTTAGATTTGTTACATGAATTGTTAATAAACTTTAATGATTACAATGTGACAATTGTAAGTGTGTGGATCTTGATGAGATTACTGTGGATTGACGTGTGTGTTGTTGAAAGCAATATTAATGTTGGATGGCTTTTTATGATTAATCTCAATGTTCTTGTTAACCTAATTTTATCAACTAACTAGGTTTGCACTCGGTAGAGCGTATACCTCCGCCAGGCTAAATGGTTTACGTTTTGTATCCACTGATAGGTCAGATCTGGATCCAGACCTTCACCAAAATCGAATCAGCTTGTCCTCGCCATGATCTTCCACTAAGTTTCTTCCGAATCCGTCCACAACTTTTTGAGATATCCTGCTCACAGACAGACAAACAGGGGTGAAATTATAACCTCCGTCCACCTTCGGTGGTGGACATTAAAACGTCAATGACTTTTACTAATCCTGAAAAAAATAAAAGTAACTTTGCAGAATTTTGTAACAACATTTTTAACTTGTCTTAAAGTTCCTCTGCCAGTTTGGGGAAGGATTTGGGCTCATTGATAATGGCGACGTGCCGACAAGGGCGAACCCCAGTCAGCTAGCTTAGGATACCTGTCAGGTGATTGTGTTAATGCTGATGTCTTGTGGAATTCGTCTTTCGCTCTTTAAACTGCCTCTGGTCGTACAGCTCGCAGCAACTTGTTCAGTCTAAAATACTAGGCTCTTGGTCTACTCTCAACTGCCAGAGGATCTTGTTTTTCTTTTCCCAGGAGCAAAGCACTGTGGTCATTAAGTGAGGGTTACAAAACCGCTTTGGTCAAGTAATAGCTGAAAAGCAGTTTGCTGATTTCACAATAACCCACTGAAAATGTGAGTCGGTGCTGGTTTAAACATACTTGAGAATGCCTATCATAAAGAAGGATTACACCATGTTTAATCTCCATAATCTCCATCAGGAAAGACATTTATGATGGATTGAATGTATTTACTGATGGACGGACAGACCGAATGACGTCACATTATGCCATAACCTCCCTGGAGCCTCATTGTTCCATGTTTGCAAAATATGGTGATGGTAGAACTTTCTGCATCAACTCGAGCATGTCTCTTGGAGGAAAGGACACTTAAATCTTTGACAGTCTGGTACCCAGCTCTTTTCCCAAGATAATCTGCCATTGGCATGTAGAGGGATCATCTCTTCATCTATAATTTACTCAGAGTTCACGTAACATCGTGATTCTCAACAGCATCCTTTTTTTTGTTTTCTGATTGACGTTGGCATCCCCTTCAGCAATGTTCCTAAACTAATATCTCCATTGGTCTACAAAGCGTCATTGGTCCACAGCAGTGATCTTTGTGCTTCTTACATTCTTATCTTGTCTGTTTGGAAAGACTGCCATATAATTTTTCGAGAAACTTCTGGAACAACTGCTGTCTCTCGAGCTCACCATCTGACGTAACCTATCCTTGGAAGATCATGTTGCGCAAGACTGGCCATAAAAGCGTGTTCCATTTGGACATACAGTGGTTCTCCGTGGGATGTCCTTCCTTCTTTCCTTCAGTTTCTTGTGACTTTCAAGACCTTCGTGCATAGCACAAAAGAACATGGATGTTAAAAGGTTAAGGGCTTCATTGGTATCTCAATGCAGTTACACTTAAAGTAGGCCTTTGGAGACCAGGGGCAAGCATGAGTGAGTCTTGGCTTCACGCATGACAATGTGATGCATTATCACATCTGCTGGGTAGTTTTTGTACCACTTGTGCCTGCATTCATTTTTAGGTACTTCTTGTAAGATGACTGTGTCCACAGTGTCCAAATAAAAGATTTCAGTGACTGCAAGAGAATGTTCAGTTTGAGTTTCAAGGGAAGTCAGAGTGACTGAGCAAGTCATAGCTTCAACAATTCCATTTGGACTTTGAGTCGAATTCCCAAGTTATGAGAGCTCTTCTTGGAGTCTACTGTGCATTCAAAGTACAGCCAACCCATTATTTATGTGAAGATGAGCTTCGTTGCCATGAGCTCCCCAGCTACCATCCATTTGATAGGTCGTCTGCTTAATCCAGCGGACAATAAAAACCCATTTTGTGCCTAATATTTCAATATTTCATCCGAACTCAGAACGTGCCGTGGAGGCAATTGCTGAAGGTTTAACCTTACATAAGACAGAGTAGAGGTCCGATTGCTGCCCCAAATTCTGATTACTATCTTCATAAAAAATACACTTGTCAGTCTGTCTGTCCCTCCATCATACTATATATATATCGCTAGATGACGGAATCTCACAAGAGTGTGAATTAAACATAGTTTGGAGAGGAGAGGGGGAAAAAAGTTAACTATTCCACCATTTTAATGAGGTAATGAAGAAATGATGTAAGAATGCTATCTTCTTTGAAGAACAGGACGAAAGTGGGAGGGGAGGACAGAGTTGAGGTGGGGCGAGGCAGAGAGTTGGGAGAGGGGGTTGAGGCTTTGTGGGTGGTTTGTAAGGGGTGGCGAGGACTTGGAGGAGATGAGGACTTGGAGTTGGATGGGGGAAGGGTGGAAGACGTGGGGTTGGGTGGGGGGAGTTGAGGACTTGGGGTTTGGGGGGGGGTTGATTTAATCGAGCAACATCTTCATGGAGCACATAGCTATATAATATTAAATTCCCATGATATTTATTTGACTGTGACTTCAACAATCTGATGCGAATAATATTTTACACTACGCGGAACTTCTGCCAGGGTACCTGCCAGTACTGCAGCATAAGAAACAAAAATTCACACCAAAGAAGCAGGATTGTCAAGTCGTATCTTGTAATCGAAATTCTCCTCATGGAGCCTCATGAAGTCACTCATGAACTTTTATATCTCAGGAATAGCTTTAATGTATTCAACCATCGACAAGAAAACCTCTGAGGACATCCAGAAGTTGGTCGCTTCAGTGTGGCGCCGGCCTCAAGGTTAAAGATCGTCTGGGTGACAAAGCTAGTCCTGCTAGAAAAGCGACTTTTGCCCCCTCTTGTGGGGAAATCTCCCAATGCACCTTCGAGATTGAGACGAATCCTTGGGGACAAAAGATGAAACATTTTATCAGCATTCAAACACGCTCGACCAAGCTTCTTGTTGTACCTCGTGAAGCTTTTTCAATATCGGATCATGATACGACAGTTTGGAACCCATCGATGCAAATTTGACTTCCTTCTGTTTGTAGTGGATAAGATTACGGTAATATGTAATACACACGTCACAAAGGTGTCATTGAAGTTCCCTTTCAGGTTTGGGCATGGCCCCCATGAACTGTAAAAATTGTAATAAAATTTATGTCGGAATATTTGCTTCAAAACGCTTACCCCATTATGTAATGTGTTCATTCACTTCTGCGACCCCTCGAACCATGCTTTCCGTCTCGCGTTCATTTTCTTCAATCGGTTTGTCTCCTCTTCTGTCACTTATACGTCATTCTTTCTTGAGTTTGGTAAACTTGGTTTCATTACCCTCGCTGAAGGAGAGGGTAATGCATTTGGGTCCGTTTGTTAATTGCCGGAATCCTTCGGATTTCGGCACTTATTTTGTCGGTTGTGTGTTCTCATTCTGTGTGTCTGTCTGTCTGTTTGTTTGTGTGTTTGTTTACCCTGTAGCAGCCACACCGTTTCAGCGATCATGACCAAACTGGGTACAGACGTCGGCCATGGTCCAACTTAGACACTGTGCGTTTTTGGTGAATCAAGGTCAAAGGTCAAGGTCAAGGTCACCGAAAAACCGAAATTCTTATTTTCGCAATAAACGTCCGCTAAAATGGTCGTATCGACTTCAAACCAAATCCAAAATGTGCATCTTCCATACTGCATCCAACCATATCGTCATTGGGGTGTCACACCAACACCCTTCTTAGGGTCGGGGTCGAATGTCAGGGGGGTCGGGTCAAAAGTTTCAAATTGCGATAAAACGCCATTTCAAGTCCGATTGACTCCCAAGTTATGATCATGACCAAACTAAGTGCGATAATTCATTAAACAGTAGCACTATCGATTGATTTCCAGGTTTTTGTTTTTCAGAGATCATGGAGATATGACAAAGTTATTCCGGCAATTCCTTGCTCAACGAGCAATTTCATTTGTTTGTTTGTCGCAAGAACTTTCGTTTTTCTCTGCAACCTCTTGTCGGATTGAGATGCAATTTTCACCATTGGTGCGACTTCTCATGTAGAATGTTTTAGTGATAATTATGGCATCATAGGTCACGTGAAGCCTGGTGTTGGCTTAGTGGTTAGGGTGGTGGCTTGGGATCCAGGGTCCTGAGTTCAAGCCCCGTTGGCCGCTGAATTAAAAATACACCAGGAGGTTGACTCAGCCTGTCATCCTTCCGAGGTCGGCTAAATGAGTACCAGTGCACTGGTAAGGGGGACACTGCATCAGCAGCATAGCCGCGTCCCAACCAATGATGCAAACAGCGCCACAGGCTGCACTCGGTAGAGAGAGAGAGAGAGATAGGTCACGTGGTGTGGCAGCCATGTTAGAAAAAACGGAAAACTTTGACCTCAGTATCTGAAACCTTCGTTATGACGTCATAATTGCATATGTAGAACATTACATCCGATCAGTATGAAAATTTTGAGGGTCATCAGCGATAAAATAGTCCACAAAAAAATATTTGATGACATCTCGGTCACGTGATTCGGCAGCCATATTGGGTTTTTTTAACTTTCAAAAATATTTTTTTTTAACAAAGAAAGTATGCACAGGAGGAGGCCATTCAGCCCATCATGCATGCACTACACCAATACCAGATTTACACCAAATCCATCAACAACCCTTCCCTTCATGTGCAGTCTTTTAGCTGCAACACTGGTACTCATTTCACCGACCTCAGAAGGATGACAGGCTGAGTCAACCCCCTGGTGTTAATTCAGCGGCCAACCGACCTTGAACTCAGGATGCTACGATCCCAAGCCACCACCCTAACTGCTAAGCCAACACCAGGTTGACCAACACCAGGTTGACCAACACCAGATCTTCTCTGAAATGGCTGAACCGGTCATCACTGCCAGCATTTACAATGTGGCAGTTCTAATTATGTCTCTTATGAATTATGTAACACACCAGTACACAAACGCCGAACAAAATATACTACACAAAACTACACAAACACCACACGACGCACCACGCAAAACAAGTCCTGCCGAGGGTCTGCAATCTCTGATTGCGCTTTTTCTTGTTTGCATTTGCAATGATGGTCCTCTCAAAATCGTTATCATCTTCTCATGGTTTTTGAAAAGGCACGTGACCTTTGCGCACTGCTCCTTTTGGCTTGTGGTCTATTCTCATCAATGCCAGTGCAAAAAGCCACCTTTGTAAGGCTCATCAAGATGCAATATCTGTCTGATGAGTTTAATGCAGACATATCCGTCACTGGGAATACTTCACAAAGGCTCCTGGTGCTGCCATCATGATCTAGAACAGAGATTTGGTAGATCCGTGTGACAATTCAAGTTTTCAGCATTACTTGGTTTGTTTTGTCGAGGATTAGGTTGGAGAAGGGGGATGATGACATCATCTTTAGGATCATTGCAATTCATAAATTATATGTTAGTTACTCATATTTGATTTTGAAGAACCGTACTCTTTACGGAGCGTTCGTGATGCCGAAGCAGTTTCTTAGCCAGGGTTATAATGGGTGGTTTGTCATTAACTTCCCAGAGTTGTTTGTCCATGCTCTATCCTTTCAAATGCTGATTGTCAAGCAAGTAAGCAGCAAGTACCATTTTTGTTTTAATAAAGTCTTTGGTGTGACTCGTTCGAGGTTTGACCTCCCAGACTCAGAGCAGACGCTCCAACCATTACACCACCGAGTCTGGTGTTACTCATATACTCACACTTATTTGTAAAGATTATATCCTCTTATTTTATTGCTTTAGTCATTTTCCATTTCCCCAGTTATTGCCTTTCCTAATCTACATGTTGTTTTCTGTTAAAGTCTTCCTTTCCGCTCTCCAGATCAATAATACCTTGTGAAGCTCATCGGAGGGGTCTCATCGGAAGCATCCCATTGTTTCCAATATCACTTCGCTAATCAATATCGAAAGCCTTTGGACGCTCAATGTCTTAACTACAGGCTGTTTATCATGAACCTGGCAATCCATTAGCTGTCTCTTTCATGATCTCTTGACATCACACAGAGATGAGAAGACAGGCTACACAGTAAGACAACCATAACTCACCTTCTAGGGTCATCTATAATGACTACTAAAAGTTATAAGCATCGGCCATGATGCAGTTTCTTTTTCATCGCACTTCTAGTCTAATAACTGTTTATGTGCTCTTTGCCAACATCATGCTGTTATTTTATGGTCCTTTGGAGAAAAATAAAAACCCGTCCTTATCCTGTCCTCCATTCTAATCACCCTGTGCATACGAAGTGAGAAGCAGGGTTTAGCAATTGGTTCACTTTGTCTGTCTGTCTGTAGCAACATCAGTTTATGATCGAAGAACAACTCAATTTAAATTGAATGTTTTATTGTGAACATGAATCAGAAAACAAACCTACAGTTTTACCGTACTTTGGCTGTCAATTTGTCCCGATCACACATGCACAGAGAGGAGTGAGTAATATTAGTACTCTGTCTGGCAGTCAAACAAAATTGAAAATCATTCAAAACAGTAAGGACGTCATAAAGGACACAAACAACAGGCACGAAGAACGAATGTAACGTGTTAAATAAGGTGGTGTAAAAGACGCTGCATCAATGGCGTTAAACTTTCAAAAAAGGTTTTATCTACAACCTTTAAAATCTTTATTTTATTTCAATTGAATTATATACCTAAACAATGTGGAACACAAATCTCCTTTTTGGCACTTTTAAAACCCTTCTGTTTAGCAGTATTAGGGCATTTTACATCATCACGACCAATCCAATTTTCTGCTCACAGACCCTTGTCCTTGTTTCTCAAGACGGCATGTGTTAAGGTGTTCTATGAACTCTCTAGTTTTATTCTTATTTTCCTTTGGTGACTGAAAGATGAGCGAAGGAACATGAAAATGCAGCAATGAATGCATGCAGTAGCTGAGTTCAAATTTTTGAAGGGGGCAAAAGGGGCAACAGTTTTGTAAACAGTTCCAAAAAGCCTAATTCTCAAATGAAAGATTGTTCCTGCAATTTGATAAACATTCGAGGGTGCCATAAAATGTAAGAGGAAATATCAGCACGTTAACACTGATATACACCTCACACTGGTGGAGAAAGAACTAAACTTGAATCAATCTTTCACCCTCTGAAATAAAAGTGGCTAAAAAATGTTTTTTATACAACTAAACTCGTCCTGTATATGTGAACGGGTATGAAGAGATTTTTTTTTATTTTATTTTAAGTGAAATACATCTTTTAGAAAATGCATTTGATAATAATCATCTTTGCCTTGTTGCTGAATGAAGCCACGTGGTATCTATTTGTGTGATAAGGGGATTGCAGAGGATTAAGCAGTTGTTATGGCTTTCCCAACACTATAGGTTCACTAATCTTCCGTGCACGGATCTGTTTTGATACCTGCAATGGCTTATTAAAATCAATGTGTGTGCAACAGAACAGTAACAAGCCTTATCATCAAGGGAGCGAACTGCAGGGAGAAAAATTGAGATTGGGGTACACTGAGAAGAGTGCAAAGTGTCATGACTTCGCCTCGAGTGAAGAACTTTGAGCTGGTAAGCATGAAGCAGGACAGTTTAAAAGGGTATCTGGTAGGAAATCGAACTCTGTTCCTTTAGAGAACTGGTAAAGTATAGTCTTTAATTCCCACGGTGTAGGTGTATTAATCCAGCAGCAAATCTCCTCCCACTTCTGGGCCTTTAACTCATGTGGAAAAGAGAATGGTACATAGAGATTGGGAGATGAAGTGAATCACTTGATCATTGAACATAACTCGGTTCCAGCATCATATTGCTGAATATTCATTGTTTTCATCAAGGTGTTTATAAAACTCTAAGCCATAATGTATGCCCAAATCCATTGGGACCATACTCTGCACAGAGCGTCGGTGCTGCCAAAACAGTCTCTTGGGCTATTGGTCACAATCCTGGATGGGTCACCACTCCGATACAGGATACTCGAATGGCTCAATCATCCCAGTAAGCCGGTACTCATTTTGCCGACCTCAGAAGGATGACAGGTTGAGTCAACCCCACCTGGTATTAATTCAACAGCCAAGCAGGATTTGATCTGAGGACCTTAAGATCCCAAGCCCTAACCATTAAGCCAACACCAAGCATATCAGTGAAGTAATATGTACTTTTGTATTATTTGAAGTGCCAGCTTTATCCAAAGTACAAATCGATTTGTATTTTGAATATTTCATCAGTGTAGCCTGGCAAAAAAACCCAGGAACCTTTGACTTAAGAAGTTTTCCACTGCACAAGACGGGCATCAAATATTCACAAACTACGGAAACCTATTCAACCATCCATCCTTCCCAAATACACCTTCCATTCACATTCATATACAGTTTTGATAACTTGGTGAACAGTAATGGGGTTTTCATCTGTCTGTCTCCTCCATGTATGCGATCCCAAGCGAACGGTTGGCCGATGAGCGAGTTAGTGAGTGAGGAGAAAGCCAGCAGGCAAGCACATAGCCCTGTGAGAATTTACTTTATTGGTACGACTCCCTTGAGTATCATCAGTGACCCCCGTCAAGCAGTCAGTGGACCACAGGGACCTGTGGGAAAAGTCACACAGCAAGCTGAAACTAAAGATTGTCCAACAACAATGCCGAGTCCTTAATGGAGTCAGTGTATACATTTCTGAACTAAAATTCTCAAAAGAAAGGTAAAGGAACAGACTTTTCATGCGCTTGCACCTACATCTATACGGCGACATTGAACAATCAGAATGGGTGCCAAAAAGAATAACATTTGCACCTTCTCATCATGAGACAGAGCTATGCACGACTGCGGAGATGCTACCTGTCTCAATACCACAAGGTATAATTCAGAGTTGTAAAAGAAGCATAAAATGCCCAGTTGGAGTACAGAGGAGGAGATGATCCTCTACACCAAGCATATTCCACAAATGAAGTATACACATTACACACGATGCAGAAAAGGACAACGTTTTGAGGACCGATTAAATTAATCTGTTGTGTACTTTTCATCGATACCAATTTGTTAGTGCTTTTACATCGTGAACTTTGTTCCATTTACTTGTCTAACCAATGGCAGTAGTGTAGGTGTGGTTTTAATCTGGCTTCTAACCAATCATTTTGCCCGACACTACTACCGGGCTCTAGGACCTCCCCCTCTAGGAGGGGGGATGAGGAGGGAAGAAAGCCTTTATGGAAGGGTGACGCATTCTTGCCTGGAAGTTTGCCATTTTTACACCGTCATGGGAATGATTCATGGACTTGAGTTTTACTGAAGTTAAATAGAAGTTCGCTGGAGTTTATGGGAGTTTGCTAGAGTTCACAGGAGTTAAACCACGTTATTCCGCTCTTGACAAAATAACTTGTTCAATTTGGAAATTCCGTACAATTTAGTTGAATTTGTAGGATGCAGTAGAATTTGATAGAATATCCATTTTGGTTGAATTTTGTAAGAATTGGAAGAATTTGTTGAATTTGAAAAAAAAAATTGTTGATTCTGGTCGAATTTGAAAGGATTTGTTGAATTTTAAAGGATTAATAGAAGTTGGTTGAATTTGTAGATCTCATTAGAATTTTAGGATTTCCATGAATTTGGTAGAACTGGTAGATTTCAGTGCAGTAAGGAGAATTTGGTTTTATTTGTAGAATTCAATAGGATTTTATATATTAAAAAAAAATTCTCGATTTTGGAGATGTTTTAGCATTTGGAATTTTTTTCAGGTTTTGGTAGAATTTATAGAATTTGGAATTGTGGGAATTTGGAAGAATTTTTAGAATCCGGTTGAATTTGTTCATCTCGTCGAATTTGTGAGATTTGAAAAAAATTTCGTGGAATTTGTAGGAATCTACAAGACAATTGGAATGATTATGGATAATCTAAACTAATAAATGTCAGTGTGTGTCTCCTCCATAACTCCAAAACCATGGAACCGAGTGGCTCCAAACTTTGCACACATACTAAGGGAACTCCAAGGAGATGCATGAGTGAAAATTGGGTGTTCGGGTTAATTAAAACACCCCTTTTGAAGATAATTAACAGCCTTATTTAATTATATCCTTCATCGGGAACTTCCTCGGCCACCTCGCTCTTTGGGCTCTTAAGACGTATCCTAGGTAACTTCGCTGGGGTCTGAAGCTGCCATGTTTTTTGGCTTGCTCAACCGTACCGTGATTTTGAACAGGCCGCAACGATTTCTTAACGATAAAGTTTTTTTTTCTTTCACTTTCCTCATTCGTATTATCGAATGCCTGTTCATCATTGATACAAATCGCTGGGTACATTGCAATGCTTATAAACGCTCGGAGACGGCAGCATTCGTGGCTTTATTTCATTTTCGCACAGGCCATAACCTCGAGAATCTCTTAAACTAAGCGGAATTACAAAATATAAGCTCCAGAGTCTAACTTACAAGCAGTTCCGACTCCTAAAAGGTGTTCATTTGTCCATTTCGGGCATATTTGACATTTTGGGCATCTCCGGAGTCAGGGAGGTGGATGTTTACTATTACGGTTCAGTGATTGCTAATCACGTGCCAAGCGAGCCGTTTTGTTATCAACCATTTTGTTGGAGTGCTGCAGCCACGTGGCAAGTGCTCTACAATATTCGCACTGTCACTGAATACTGTATGTCGATTGACTTGAACAAAGTTCAGAGGCACTCACGTGCATTGTTGGCCACGTGTTCTGCGGTGAAACATGCGGTGGCTGGCTTGTTGAAAATGTGAAATTTTATTTTCCATGACGTTCCACTTTTTGCTCTTCCATTATCGGATCCGTCACTTCGACATCAATAAATACAAATAAAAATTATACGTTTCGCTTTTAACGTTTCTTCAAATGTTTCGGGCATTCTGTGGTGACGCCACTTGGCACGCGTTCTTCAAGTTTCATTTACGAATTACACGGTTCCACACCGGAGGGAGGAAGGCAAAATAAATTATGTGATCACAATGAGAAAAATCTTTTCAGTTATGAAGTAAGGCATGGAATCATTATGTTAGGAAGGAATCGCCAAATCACGGCAGGGAAGCTGAGAGGTACACATGCTCACTCTGTGTAGACTGGGCATCACATCTGCCGGAATCCCTCACCCCTCGCCCTCCTAAACCTTCCCTTCTCCCTCCCTCTTTCCGACCCCAACTCCTCTATCTCTCTCTCCAACCCTTCCTCTGGTCCCCACCCTTCCCCTCTGTTGAGGGGACTGTAGCATGAACAAATCAGATTCGGAGTGAAGGGGAGTGAAGGGGGGTGGTGTGTGTGTGTGTGTGTGTGTGTGTGTGTGTGTGTGTGTGTGTGTGTGTGTGTTCATTAAGCATAACACGTCATTCTCTTTGCTAACACCACCTCCACCCTCTCCTTTACTTTATCTTTTTTACGCGAGACGCTGCTCTAAGAGAGCTCGGCGTTGTTCTTCTTCTTGTGAAGACAAAACCTTTAGGACTCGGCTCTTTATATACAGGATCAGGATCAGGATCAGGATCCGGATCTCCTTAAATACTAAACACCTGTACACATCCTCACATAGACGGTGCCTTTGAGAGCGTCTATCATGAACTTTTAAATATATTCGGACATTTGCTTTTAAGTTTCGAAAAGTTCACGTTACTATTTCAAGATTATTCCATTTAATGTATTGTAATTTCGTAAATACAATATTTTCTCGTCATGAACGACGATTGTCCATGACGCGTCTCGCTATTGGCTCGATCAAGGCATTTGACGAAATATCGGAAGTTGTTGTTGTTTTTTTGTTGTTTTTTCTTCTTCTTGTTCTTCTTGTTCTTCTTCTTCTTCTTCTGGTGAAGACAAAACCTTTAGGACGTGGCTCTTGGACACATTTTCCTTGTTTCCTACTCCCTCTCCTCTCTCTCTCTCCTCTCTCTCTCTCTCTCTCTCTCTCTCTCTTCTCTCTCTCTCTCCCCCTCTCTCTTCTCTCTCTCTCTCTCTCTCTCTCTCCTCTCTCTCTCTCTCTCTCTCACCCCTCCACAGTGTATAGCAGCATTTGGTGAGGCATCACTCTTCGCACCTCCCTCTCCCCTTCCTCGCTTTTCCCACCTTCCTAGCTTCCCCTCCCTCCTTTGTTTGCCCTGTGCTTTCCCCTCCTCTGTCCTCTCCCCTCCCTTCTCTTCATCCTCTCCCCTCCCTCCTCTCTCTCTTACCTCCCTCCCTCTTTCTCTCTTCCCTCCCTCCCTCCTTTCTCTACTCCTCCCTCCTCTCTCTCTTTCCTCCTTCCCTCTCTATCTCTTCCCTCCCTCCCTCTTCTCTCCCCCTCTCTCCTCTCTCCCCACTCCCTCCCTCCTCTCTCTCACCTCATTCTCTCACCCCCCCCCTTGATATCCTCATCAGCGAAGTGACGGGTTGTATTTGCTATTTCTTTAATAAATGGGTCCAACACAAACACAACCAACATTGTGGAATGCATTGAAAGCTCAAGATGAAATGATTGACGTGATGAGGAAATTCCTCAAATGACAGTTTTTTTATTTCAAGAAATCAAGTGAAATGCCAATTCGGTTTGAGAAACTGATCTACAATATATATATATATACACATAGATATTTTTTTAAATATGAGGCTGTCATAACTCATAACGTGAAAGGTATGTACAAAGGAAGAGGCACTTGAAGGCCATTGATCACAGCACATCTGCTCCACACCTGCTCCACACTAATCTCGCTGTTACCAGCTGTTTCATCGACCCATTAATAACCATTAGCAAGTAATTCAATTACTGTTCTCGAAGTGACCTTTGCTTGACCCACGGTGCTGATTGCTGTTATTCATTCTCATCACGGTATCCTGTCGAGCTCTATTTTGATATTTCTTTCCTCCATTCAATGCACAGTTGCTTGTTATACTTCTTCCTCAGTCCCTTATTGTTGTTTTAACAACACTTGGTTTTTGCCTTGAGATAAAGCGAACTTCCTCATTACCCAAAGACCAAAGTAAGCCAAATATAAAGGTTGACAGGCAAGGTGTTGTGTCACTGAGTATGCCTTCCTCTCAGGTGGGATGTGTGACAGGCTCTTCCATGTGACAGCATTATTATTGATTGGAAGTTGAATTTCGCACCGTGCCTTTCAAATTGTGTGCCATTGTTTTGGCCAAATTCTTCTTGTGCCGTATCTCCACCAGAAAGTCCATGCAGTGCCTGCACCGTGTCATCGGGGTTCCTACTCATCCCTGGTAGGGAGCGGCGTAAGCGGATGCTGTCTGGATCTGTGTTCGTGCTCGAGTAGTGCGTCTCGTGATTTCAAACCCGAATCCACATCACATTTACGTTTCAAACTTCATCCCATGCCTGTCAAACTTGTGATGACTGTGCCCTAAAGATTAATTGAAGACTGCGCGCTGCCTTTGTGGTGCTCCCTCCATTGATTGCTGCGGTTAAAGGTGATGATATGTTGCGGTGTACGAGAGTCCTATCAGGGCAGAGAGGAGCAGGTGGTTGAGAGTGTCAAAAGTGTCGCAATTGCGAAGAATGGTTATGAAAAGGCAGTTAAGTACAAAAAATTCCCAACATCCACTGCGGCAAACTTCCTTTTTGTTCATTTGTGAGTGTAAAGCTTAATTATGGGAATGTTATCTAACTAAACCGCTGGACGGAATGAGTTGAAATTTGTTGGTTGTACTTGAGGTGTTCCCGGGAGGACTTGTGGGGAAAAATAATAAAATTTCAAAAATCATACTCTCGGGGGTTCAGGGTTGGGGGAGGAGGCATTTCTCTCTAATGTAAATATTGTCGTGTCCACCTGGACGGATAGTCAAGCAATTCTACCTTGGAGGCGAACACGTGATCCTTGGGAGATTATGGCGCGCGCGGGACCGGGGCGGCAAAGCTCGTACCAGACGCGTTCACCCGGACAGAGGACAAGGGCTTAGACTCGAACCCACAACAAATAGACACAAGTAATCTGAATAAAAAAGTTTAATGACATAGATCAAGTATTCATAATGGGGATAAATCAAAACGGGATAATAATGAAACGTGAGGTGAACTAAACTTAATTTTGAGGCACCTCCACACAGACAGTTACAAAAACGGACAAGGGGAAAAGATAAAACAAAAGAAAAATCCCTCCTTTATTCTGCACTTCGCTTCGGGTCCAGAAGTGATCTCTTATGAGCTCGGGCGATCAAACCCGCGTCGTACTGCGTGGGAAGCTCGCAAAATGGCGCCCAGACGCTCTCTGGGCGGGAAACTTACGTAAGGTATTCGCGTGGCGGGATTCATCGCCAGAGTTCAGAAACCGCCATGCAGCTTCTTTTCATGATAACACTTGCCGATGCCGCTCCTCTGCAAAATACGGCCGTCTTCCTCTCCGGCGGTACAACACGGGGCTCCAAGGCGCGGTCTCACACGACCCAGCCGAACAGTCAATGGCTCGCGTCTTGTTCCATCACTCGTGCAAATTCACACAAACGAACAGGATTTGTGCAGCCCTTTTCCGTTGTGTCAAGGGTGGCCAGCCAGAGCCTCCGTCTCAATTGCGTTCCTCACAGGACCTCCCTTCACGCTCCTGTTTGTGTCCCGACCGCTGATCCTGCCTCTATCCTCCTCTCTTCTCTCAGACGTCACCCCATCCATCATCCACCCCCAGGGGCGTGGGCTCACTCGTTATCATTCCTGGAGGCGGGGCTTTCGCCTGCTTGGAAATGTCTGGCTCTGTTGTTGTTGTTGTGTAAGGACGTGATCTCTTTTTATCACTGATCTTGTAAATGCCAAAAAAGATAGGAAAAGGTCACAGGGGGCAATCACATACTTGGAGAAATTAGCCTTAGACCCAACCTAATTTAACACAGCACCACCCCCCCCCCCACATTTGGTGACACGTAACACTTGAGCTCACAGTTTCCTGACTTAATTTACATCGAGATGTCTCCTACACGTCCATGGGCCATGCTACTCTATACACTCCGAACCTTTACAATGAAGTTCCTCCATCTGCCCCACAAAACATAACAATATGTATGGCAGAGCATTACTCCCGGTAGGAGCCGGTATTACATGTCGCTGATTATGATATTGTTTCGATGAAAACCGTAAAGATCATTGAAATGGGGGAATTATCCACCCCTCCTCCCCCAAATGGTTGGGTTCTTCCCTAATGCTCTTCAGCATTATGTGGCATTGCCACCAATTCAGTTTTATAGCTTTTGATGATGGACTCTGCAAACTCTGCCCACATCCCTGTCGACCCTGCCTCTGATTAGTTCTTGATGACTGCATCAGGAAGCATGTCATCCTCAACAAGCCACCATTTGAGTTATCGATGTTGCAGATGCCACGGTATCTCTCATTAACAATAAGCCATCAAATTGCCAGTGCCTGAGAAAAGTTATGTGGTTAGCTATTAAATGGGATATATCTTATCATTAAAGGACGTGGATGTTAACTTGTATTAAGTTAATGGAAGGGGTTAGTGCATTAGTAAATTGAGAGATTCAGTTAACGCGGTGTGCATATGATACAGACATGATGGGCCAAATGGCCTTCTGTGCCTAACTGTCCTTCAACTGCAGGTGTTCTGCAACTGTGGCAACAATTTACATCATCACAATCGGGGTAATAACATAATGATGTCAATGAACACAGGAGTGTTGGCCACACGCCCATCTGGATGAAGTGTGTTCAACGAAGCTGCATGGAGGAATAAGTGAATCATTCCCCGATTTCCCTTAAACACGGCATATGTTTCTGCACACACTGTTTTATTCGTATTACTACAGCAAAGGTTGTTAAACAATTGTATACCGTATTAGTATAGATGTGTTAGGCATTTCACACTCAGCGACTTTGGACAGATTAGTAAAATGTGCATTGTGCATGCATAGTAGTAGTAGTAGTAGTAGTAGTAGTAGTTGTATGTAATCTTAATTTGTGCCTCTTCCTCCCTTCTCCATTTTCACCCAACTCCAAATCATCCTCCCCTCTCCCAAATTTGAGTGTTATTAAAATCGCACACCTGTGTTTCATGCACGGGTGCGGAGTCACACAGCGAAACACACAGCAAGTCAAACAGGGAAACACACAGCGAGCCAAACAAACACACCAGCAAGTCAAACAGGGAAATACACAGCAAGTCAAACAGGGAAACACACAGCGAGCCAACAAACAACACAGCAAGTCAAACAGGGAAACACACAGCAAGTCAAACAGGAAACAACGCAGCAAGTCAAACAGGGAAACACACAGCGAGCCAAACAAACACACAGGCAAGTCAAACAGGGAAACACACACGCAAGTCCAAACAGGGAAACACAGCAGCAAGCTCAAAACAGGGAAACACACAGCGAGCAAACAGAACACCACAGCAAGTCAAAACAGGGAAATACACAGCAAGTCAAACAGGGAAACCACACAGCAAGCCAAACAGCGGAAACACACAGCAAGTCAAACAGGGAAACACACAGGCAAGAAACAGCGGAAACACGCAGCAAGTCAAACAGGGAAAAACACCACAGCAAGTCAAACAGGAAACACAGCAAGTCAAACAGGGAAACACACAGCAAGTCAAACAGGGAAACACGCAGCAAGTCAAACAGGAAAACACACAGCGCAGCAAACAAAACACCACAGTCAAGTCAAAACAGGAGAACAAACACCACAGGCAAGTCAAACAGGCGAAACACGCCAGCCAGTCAAACAGGAAACACCACAGCAGCCAAACAAAACACACAGCCAGTCAAACAGGGAAATACACAGCAAGTCAAACAGGGAAACACACAGCAAGTTCAAACAGGAAACCACACCAGCAAGTCAAACAGCCGGAAACACACAGCAAGTCAAACACGCGGAAAACACCCAGCAAGTCAAACAGGGAAACACCACAGCAAGTCAAACAGGAAACACAGCAAGTCAAAACAGGGAAAACACACACGGGCCAAAACAAACACACAGCAAGTCAAACAGGGAAACACGCAGCAGACAAACAGGGAAACACACAGCAAGTCAAACAGCGGAAACACACAGCGAGCAAACAAACACACAGCAAGTCAAACAGGGAAACACGCAGGCAGTCAAACAGGGAAACACACAGCAAGTCAAACAGGGAAACACACAGCGAGCCAAAACAAACACACAGCAAGTCAAACAGGGAAAACACAGCAAGTCAAACAGGGAAAACACACAGCAAGTCAACAGGGAAACACACAGCAAGTCAACAACAGGGAAACACACAGCAAGTCAAACAGGAAACACCACAGCAAGTCCAACAGGGAAACACACAGCAAGTCAAACAGGGAAACCCACACCAGCAAGTCAAACAGGGAAAACACACAGCAAGTCAAACAGGGAAACCACGCAGCAGTCAAACAGGCGAAACCACGCGCAAGCAAACAGGGAAACACACAGCAAGTCCAAACAGGGAAACACGCAGCAAGTCAAACAGGGAAACACACAGCAAGTCAAACAGGGGAAACACACAGCAAGTCAAACAGGGAAACACACAGCAAGTCAAACAGGGAAACACACAGCAAGTCAAACAGGGAAACCACACAGCAAGTCAAACAGGGAAACACACAGCAAGTCAAACAGGGAAACACACAGCAAGTCAAACAGGGAAACACACACAGCAAGTCAAACAGGGAAAACACACAGCAAGTCAAACAGGGAAAACACACAGCAAGTCACAACAGGGAAACACACAGCAGTCAAACAGAAACACAGCAAGTCAAACAGGGAAACACACAGCAAGTCAAACAGGAAACACGCAGCAAGTCAAACAGGGAAAACACAAGCGAGCCAAACAGGGAAACACACAGCAAGCAAACAGGAAACACACAGCAAGTCAAACAGGGAAACACACAGCAAGTCAAACAGGGAAACACACAGCAAGTCAAACAGGGAAACACACAGCAAGTCAAACAGGAAACACCGCAGCAGTCAAACAGGGAAATACACAGCGAGTCAAACAGGGAAACACACCACGCAAGCAAGTCAAACAGGGAAACACACAGCAAGTCAAAACAGGGAAACACACAGCAAGTCAAACAGGGAAATACACAGCAAGTCAAACAGGAACATACAGCAAGTCAAACAGGGAATACACAAGTCAAACAGAAACACACTTCATGTAGTGTAGTATACGAAGCTCCTCATCCATGTAGTATTGTGTATACGAGTCCTCACATATCGTTTGTGTAAAGTCTCATATGGAATGTGTAACGAGCTCCATTCATCTGGGTATTGTGTATACGAGCTCTTCATTCATTGTGGTATGTGTATACGAGCTCTTCATTCATGTGGTATTGTGTATACGAGCTCCTCATTCATATGTGTTGTGTATACGAGCTCCTCATTTATGGTGTGTGTATAGGAGCTCTTCATTCATGTGGTATGTATACGAGCTCCTCATTCATGAGGTTTGTGTATACGAGCTCCTCATTCATATGCTGTTGTGTATAGGAGCTCTTCATTCATGTAGTATTGTGTATACGAGCTCCTTCATTCATTGAGGTATTGTGTATACGAGCTCCTCAATTCATATGGTGTTTGTGTATACGAGCTCCTCATTCACTATGGTGTTGTTGTGTATAGCGAGCTCTTCATTCATGTGGTATTGTGTATACGAGCTCCTCATTCATGTGTGGTATTGTGTAATCGAGCTCCTCATCATATGGTGTTGCCTTCTACGAGCTCCTCATTCATGTATTTGTGTATACGAGCTCCTCATTCATGTGGTATTGTGTATCCGAGCTCCTCATTCATATGGTGTTGCCTCTACGAGCTCCTCATTTCATGTGGTATTGTGTATCCGAGCTCTCTCATTCATATGGTGTTGCCTCTACGAGCTCCTCATTCATGTGGTATTGTGTATACGAGCTCCTCATTCATTGTAGTATTGTGTATTCGAGCTCCTATTTCATTGTAGTATTGTGTATACGAGCTCCTCATTCATGTAGTATTGTGTTCTACGAGCTCCTCATTCATGTAGTATTGTGTATACGAGCTCCTCATTCATGTAGTATTGTGTATACGAGCCTCCTCATTCATATGGTGTTGCCTCTACGAGCTCCTCATTCATGTAGTTTTGTATACGAGCTCCTCATTCATGTGGTATTGTGTATCCGAGCTCCTCATTTCATGTAGTATTGTGTATACGAGCTCTTCATTCATGTAGTTTATGTATACGAGCTCCTCATTCATGTAGTGTTATGTATACGAGCTCCTCATTCATGTGGTATTGTGTATCCGAGCTCCTCATTCATGTAGTATTGTGTATATCGAGCTCCTCATTCATGTAGTATTGTGTATCCGAGCTCCTCATTTCATATGGTGTTGCCTCTACGAGCTCCTCATTCATGTAGTATTGTGTATTCGAGCTCCTCATTCATGTAGTATTGTGTATACGAGCTCCTCATTCATGTAGTATTGTGTTATCGAGCTCCTCATTCATTATGTGTTGCCTCTACGAGCTCCTCATTCATGTTAGTATTGTGTATCCGAGCTCCTCATTCATATGGTGTTGCCTCTACGAGCTCCTCATTCATGTGGTATTGTGTATACGAGCTCCTCATTCATTGTAGTATTGTGTATTCGAGCCTCCTTATTCATGTAGTATTGTGTATACGAGCTCCTTATTCATGTAGTATTGTGTATACGAGCTCCTCATTCATGTGTAGTATTGTGTATTACGAGCTCCTCATTCATGTAGTATTGTGTATACGAGCTCCTCATTCATGTAGTATTGTGTATACGAGCTCCTCATTCATATGGTGTTGCCTCTACGAGCTCCTCATTCATGTAGTGTTATGTATACGAGCTCCTCGTTCATGTGGTATTGTGTATTCCGAGCTCTCTCATTCATGTAGTATTGTGTATACGAGCTTCTTCATTTCATGTAGTGTATGTATACGAGCTCCTCATTCATGTAGTGTTATGTATACGAGCTCCTCATTCATGTGGTATTGTGTATCCGAGCTCCTCATTCATGTAGTATTGTGTATATGAGCTCCTCATTCATGTAGTATTGTGTGTATTCCGAGCTCCTCATTGATATGGTGTTGCCTTCTACGAGCTTCCTCATTCATGTAGTATTGTGTATTCGAGCTCCTCATTCATGTAGTATTGTGTATACGAGCTCCTCATTCATGTAGTATTGTGTATGCGAGCTCCTCATTCATATGGTGTTGCCTCTACGAGCTCCTCATTCATGTAGTATTGTGTATCCGAGCTCCTCATTCATATGGTGTTGCCTCTACGAGCTCCTCATTCATGTGGTATTGTGTATACGAGCTCCTCATTCATGTAGTATTGTGTATTCGAGCTCCTTATTCATGTAGTATTGTGTATACGAGCTCCTTATTCATGTAGTATTGTGTATACGAGCTCCTCATTCATGTAGTATTGTGTATACGAGCTCCTCATTCATGTAGTATTGTGTATTCGAGCTCCTCATTCATGTAGTATTGTGTATTCGAGTTCCTCATTCATGTAGTATTGTGTATACGAGTTCCTCATTCATGTAGTATTGTGTATACGAGTTCCTCATTCATGTAGTATTGTGTATTCGAGTTCCTCATTCATGTAGTATTGTGTATTCGAGTTCCTCATTCATGTAGTATTGTGTATACGACCTCCTCATTCAGAGGGTGTTGTGTATACGAGTTGCTCTTTCAGTCTCTGTTCTCAGTGGAATGAGCGACACCGGTGCCCTGGCCATACGAGCGATAAAGATCTCACTCTTCATCCTGGACTGCGATGAAAAAGGCAAATGATTGGTACACACAGAGATCTCAGAGGAGCTCCTGATATAAAAGACAAGAATGGGCAGGAAAGAAAGCCCAGGAGAGGCAATCGAAGTTTGTTTTGTATAATTATAGTCCATAAAACAAGCGCCGATCATTTGTTTGAACTCACCTGTTGATGAGCACAAGACGTTGGCAAGAAGCACAATCACCTTTTTCCCCTTTTCCAAAGCGCTGACTCCGTGCTCGCAATATCTCAGCAGAGGGATTGCAAATCTAAAGTCAATTTAATTTCCAGGTAATAGCCGTGCCCATGGAGGGTACTTGGAATAAGCTATACGAGCGGAGAGTTCGATGCCTTTTGAGCGTTTCTGAAAGAGCGACGGACACGTGACGATAAGAGAGGAGAGAGAGAGAGAGCAGAGGAGAAGAGAGAGAGAGAGAGAGAAGCAGAGAGAGAAGAGAGAGGAGAAGAGAGGAGAGATAGAGAATGAGATGAAAGAAGAGAGAGAGAGAGAAGAGAGCAGAGAGGAGAGAGAGAGAGAGAGAGAGAGAGAGAGAGAGAGAGAGAGCTAAATCGATAATTGCTTTTCATTTCTAAAACCGTCCTGGCATCGATTCCGCTTAAGCGCATAAAGGCAGGAGCGTTGCGGCTAAATGTAATAATTGCTGTATATTTCACGGTTAATGACACAAGCTGTTCAAGCGCTCATGGTTGCAATAATAGGAGCACACCTTGAAGTGTTCTTCCCCTACCTGAGTCATCGCTTGGCCCTGTGCGGACCAATTCCATTGAGGGTTCAGGGTCTTGCACTGCATATCCTGAGAATTCTTCAGATGCCTGCTCGTTAGAGAGGTAGCTCTGAGCCTGAGAGGTCGCTGGTTTGATACTGACCCTCATGGCCGAGCATACCCAAGGCTTGAGGGGTTGGCGAGCGGGGATTTATTTTCTTCACGGCCCTGATGTAATGAGCGCTGAGACAAAATTGACGTCATAAAGATGGTATCACTTCAACCCACACTGCCACAGAAACCCAAGCTCACCAGTTGTCTAATGCCAAGCTTTGTGTGTGTGTGTGTGTGTGTGTGTGTGTGTGTGTGTTTTGCAGATCCTCCACTACCCCTGTGCAAAAGATACAAAGATTAAAGAATTGGTGAATCGCTGTGATATGTCCGCACCAACAGCACTCGACGGTCAGGGGCTTGCGCTGCACATCTTCAGCATACCGACCCATATCTGGGTTATCGCTTGGCTCCATGTGCAGCAAATGCACTCCATGGGCTTGCGCAGACCCTTGCGCAAGACCACAAAAATCAAAATGGCTTGGTTCATTGATAAGTAAGCTTGCTTCTTTATGTTACAACGAGGCAGGGGTACCCGACGTTGCCCGGTGTATGATATACGAGTAGGGGTACCCGACGTTGCCCGGTGTATGATATACAGTAGGGGTACCCGACTGCCGGTGTATGATATAACGAGTAGGGGTACCGCGACGTTGCCCAGTGTATGATATACGAGTAGGGGTACCCGGTGTTGCCCAGTGTAATGATATACCTAGCAGGGGTACCCGGCATTGCCCGGTGTATGATATACGAGTAGGGTACCCACGTTGCCCGGTGTATGATATACGAGTAGGTGTACTCGGCTTTGCCCGGTGTATTATACACGAGTAGGGGTACCTGCCGTTGCCCGGTAATATGATATAATAGCAGGGTACCCTTATTTGCCCGGTGCTTATGATATCAAGTAGGGGTACCCGGCGTTGCCCGGTATAGGATATACTAGCAGGGGTACCCGGCCAACTTGACCGGTGTATGATATACGAGTAGGGGTACCCGACGTTGCCCGGTGTATGATATACGAGTAGGTGTACCCGGCTTTGCCCGGTGATGTTATAATCCTGTTGGCATTTTGAAGAAATCAATTTTTTGGGGTTATTTTGTGGGGACCTAAAACACTTCCATACACCCACTAAGGAATGGGGTCAGGGATCGTTTAATATTGCCTTTCACATAGCTACAATGTCTACGGCACATAGAGATAGACAAAAAAAAATCCCCAAAAAGCCAATTTGTCTCCTGAAAATTTTCAATTTTTTTGCCTAAAACACTCCCCGGCTCTCACTGACGATCCTCCGAAAGTTTGATGAAGATCCGATTGCCCATCTCTGAGAAAAATGGTGACAGACAGACAAGCACTAATACTTCTCTTCTAGCATAGATTTGCTTTTTCTGCTTTACACAGATTCACCAAACGTCTACTTCACTTTCATGGATGTCTCATTTATCAGGGGATTGAGGATTTCCAATATGGAATATGATATCGCAACGATGCCCTTGTACACACTGTACCGAGAACTATTCTGGGTGGGTGGTATCGTGGATTGTTTCACATCTTTTGGGTGTGCGCTAACATAAACGTCCGGCAGAACGACCATTTAGTTGGCTGATTCCATCATGTACCCCTCTTCCCTCGTTCATGGATTGTCTTCCTAAGTCCGTTGTCTCATGCTCTTCCATCAAAGGCATTCGAGTCTGCTGTCTATGCCGCCACCTCATGGTGTCTTCCATTTCCATAACTGAGTTTTACAACACTCGCGGACACCCTTTTCCCCCTTTCAACCTCAACCCTTCTCATCATGCTGTGGTGCATCCATGTGTTGTCATCCTCATTTCCCCATTTTGACCAATTTCTGTCTGTTGATCCATAGTCTTTGGTTGTTCCACAACCTCCTCCATGAGCCTCTACACCATTGTGTGTATGCATGTGTGTCGTTGGTTGTCATCTCCACAATTTGGTGCAACGGAGCCCTCCCGGGACTCAAAGTATCCACCTCCATTTCGGTGAAGGACCGTCATTCATGGCTTAAGTTGTGAAGGTGTCTTGCTCTCAGGGTTTTGTTCTGAGGGCTCTTTTCAGGATCGTCCCCGAGTGCCGGACAGCCTCCAACTGTAGTTTGTGTGTTGTCATAATTATTCTCAGTGATGGGTTTTAAGATCTTTGTACAGTTCATCTTCTTCAGTCCCGTGGCTCCAATATATAATCATTGGAACAATTTCGGATCTCTTCAGCTTCCAGGATCTTTTCACTTATTTCTTGATATCTTGGTATTTGATCATTTTCTTATTTTCTGCATTGTTTAGGCCAAAATCGCTGGGTACTGAAACCTCAATTAGTAATGCCGTTCTTCCTTTTTGTACCGAAGTACAACATCTGGTCAAGCCTGGTGTTGGCTTAACGGCTAAGGCGGCTGGTTTAAGATCTTCGGGTTTTGAGTTTGAGCCCCTGTTTTTCTGTTAAAATAACACCAGGGTCGGCAACCCGATGCTCCTCACGGCGTGAAAGCAATGGTTATTTATTTTACGATGTCCGGTCGTAATGCTTTGTTTTCTATGTCTGCGCTCGATGGGATCATCAGGTCGTACGTGAACGCTACGTCCTTGTTTTCAATAATTGCTTTTGGTTCATGTTTCCATGAGTTTTCTGCAACTGCGATATCGACTCTTGGAACTCATTCATTAAGTCAGTTCCAGGATGTTTGCAATAACTAGTCGTCAGTTTTGTGTGAAAAGGTGACTTTTTATTTTTATATCGACATAGTGGCAACCATTTTGTTTGTCTTTTAGTAATAACAGCTTTACTACCCATGGCGTTAAGCCAGTAACTATAATCGTGCTTGGTGTGAAGTTTCGTTACTCCGACATCATTCTCATCACCTTTCAAACAGTGTACGAGTTGTAAAGCATCCCGATTCCGCTGCACTCGCTTCCTTCATCACCAACAGCTCCCGGCTCACTCATTAACACCTGCACAGTCTACCCATGGATACCGTGGCGCTGGGTTTTGTCGTTGTGATGAATTACAAGGACATTAGTAGACAATGGACAGGTTACGTATGGGAATGCTAAGCAGGCTAAACCTGGGCCAAGCAAATGGAGACCATTTGTAGGGATCTCAAACTTAGTAGTGCTCTCAAATTAAACTAGAGAGCTCATTACCCCCACGCAGTCTTGAGATGCAAGGATATGGGCAGGATCTGCAAGCAGCAAACTTGATTGGTTGTGATGATGAAAAATTCCATTCGTTTTTCTCCAAGTACTGCTAAACTGGGGGGATTTGAAAGTGCCAAAAAGGAGATTTGTGTTCTATCTTGTTCAAGAAATATAATAAAGATTTAAAAGGTTGTAGAAAAAGACCTTTTTTTTTTTTAGAAGTTTACCACCGTTGATGCAATGCCTATTACACCACCTTATCTAACACGTTACATTAGTTCTTCATGCCTGTTGTTTGTGTTCTTTATAACATTCTTAAAAACAGTAAGTTTCCTGTTTGGAATCATTTTCAATTTTGTTTGACTGCCTGGCAGACAGACAGAGTAAAACTATTATCTCACTCCTCTGCGCATGTGCGGTCGGGGCGAGATTCTATACAATTTGCCAAATTCAGAGCCAAAGTACTGTAAAACTGCAGGTTCATGTTCCGATTCATTTTCAAAATAGAACATTCAATTGAAAGTATATTATTCCTCGATCATAAACTGACGTTTGTAGACAGACAAACCGACAGAAAAAGTGAACCAATTGCTTAACCCTGCATTTCATTTGGCGTGTGTGGGGTATATAATAATATTCCTGCAGAATGTTTTCTGTACGGCTCACTTGGCTGTGCCTGGATGGGTTTGAGGGTTGTGGAGTAGCTGCTGAAACCCGAATCCTATTCAGGATCCTCCTGATGACTCCATCTTTACCTCTTCAGGTTCCTTCTTGGTCTTCCATTTCATTATGTTTGTACCACGTACTGATGCTGTATGGACTGTGCTTCCCTGCTAACGGACCTCTGGTAGCTTGTACATGTTGCTGCATTTGAGCCTGAGGAGTAACTGCTGAAATCTATCTGTCCGAGTTCTTCCCGACATCTTTGTCCTATGTCCCTTTCACACTTCTTTCTCTTTTTTTTTTTCACAATTCTCTTTATTCATTGTAATTCTTGCTTTTTCTTCTCTTTCATCTCTTTTACTCTCTATTCCTCTCTTTCGTTATCTATCTCTCTCAGGAGAAGTGGATTCTTGCAGAAATTTTTCTGTACGGCTCACTTGGCTGTGCCTGGATGAGTTTGAAGGTTGTGGAGTTGCGGCTGACACTCGAATCCTATCCAGGATCCTCCTGATGACTCCATCTTTTGGGTTTTTTTTCACTTCTTCAGGTTCCTTCTTGATCTTCTGTTTGATAAATGAAATGATAATAATTATTCCTGTCAATCCCCCTAATTATCATCACCGTCTACTGTTACACGATCAATAACACTGTTACTCCGCAGGGATGTGTTTTATCACCGACTTTGTTTACCTGATAAATAAGCAATTTTGAATGTCCTGTATAAGTACTTGTTTATCATCATGTTTTATGGTAAAACTAGTATAAAAGCCCATCAAAAATTGCGGGTTGGAATTATTTTGGTCAAAATATTCAGAGATTGGAAGATATGATGTTTTGTAGCAAGAAAAAGCATTATTTTAAAACACTACATGTACAAATGTTACCTTATTTTCTTTATCTTCTGGGACTGTTCATTTTGAGGGTACAGCCTCGTGAGCATGCCAAAGCCTGAAGCCTCGGCTTAGCGTCAGGTGTGCTTATATCTTGTTTATTTATGAGATATCGCACGTAAGTAAATGAACACTCGTTCTACTCTGCATGTGTTACACATCATGTGCAGTGAATTTCACCTCCCTGTGCCTTGTATTTAGTTTTTTTTTTTTAAAACGCTTCTGAACACCGCCATTGAGGCCCGTTTGTAAGCCACCGTCTACATTTCCAAAAGAAGAGACTCTTGAATGGAAAATGTTTTTCGAGTTTTTTTGTAATCCTGAAAAAATAGACCGTAGTGAACACACAGTCATGTTAAAAGATTGGCCTTTAAAACCCTTCATAAATTGTCCTTTTGAAGGGGGGCAGACATCACACAAACAAATACACAAACACACATTGTGTGTTACTATATATGATATTTGTTTTTTTGGACTGATTTAAAATAGTTGATGACAAAGGATAGAGAGAGAATGTTCATTCCTTCATAAGTTGGGGCCAGGCAAATCACCTTGCCGTTAATAGAAGGAAAACAAAGGAAATTGTTTTGATTTTAGGAAGGAACCAGGGAGAATTATCCAGCGTTTAATTTCCTGACAAATCTCTCATTCTCACTATCTCTCTCCAAAAGGACAGTCTGGCAAACCCTCCCATCAACTTTCTTTGCAATCCTCTTGGGGAAGTTTAATCATTCAAACTCCTGGGTCTCACTATTAGCCATGATCTTTGTTGAGCAAACCCCATTTTAAAAGTTGGCCTCCAAAGCCAGCCGCCGACTAGGCATTCTCCGTCGTACAAAGTCCTTCCTTGGCATATCTGAACTCCTATTCACTGACAAGTCCTTCATTTACAGCTTGATGGAATGCTGCTCTCCCCTCTGAGCTGGCTCCCTTGCCTCACATCTTGCTCAGCTTGATACCGTGGAAACCAAAGCCTTCAACATTATTGTAATCTCCCGCACTGAAGTTGAGTCCATGGGTCTATCACTTTGCCGACAGGTCGGTGGTCTCTTTGTCCTCTACCGCCTCCTTTCTGGTCTTGAACCCTTTGCTCTTTCCGTGATTTGTCCCCCCAGGTTTCTCTAGGGTGCACACATGGTCCACCATCAAC
>CM068960.1:128047907-128059990 GCA_035128595.1 Eptatretus atami | reverse complement strand
GGTGGGGGAGTGCAAGGGATATAGCAGTTACACCATCGCATATATGTTTAATTACGTGTGCCTGGCGGTCGGGTGGATTTCGGAAGATGGAGTGGCGTGCATTTGGCAGGCCCGCAATACGGAGATGATAATGGCTGATAATCTCTCCCGTGCTGTGACATGCATTATTGAGAGTGCTGTCTCGTCCACATGGGCACAGATACTTGAGCTCTCTGTACCAGGAGCCGATTACATTCCACTTGGAAAAGGAGATGAGAATTAAAGGGGCTGCAACTTTGGAAGTAACTCGTGGTTACCTATTAACCCCAGGGATGCATATCCATTGTAAACCACTATTACGACCACAACTGCTTTAAAAAGGCTCCAATTAATCCCACCTTGGTGGATCAGCCGGAGAAGGTATTTGGCCAAAGTCTTTCGCGAACTGGCTTACCAGTCCTGTTTAACTGGACCTGAATTTATAGTTTATTCAGAGTGCCGGCGAAAAACTCGCCGACTGATCTTCATGAAACACACCGTGGGATCTTTAACATCCACCAGGTAATACTATCCTGCTTGTGAAGCATCAATCAGGCAGTTGGTAGTCGAGTCAGAAATCGAACCCAGACTGCACAGCTCAACTCACTATACATGTGCACCATCCTGTCGATGTAAAACACATTGGAAATCGCACTGATAGGTTGAATAAACGCTCGTAAGAGAAAAGTATTGCTAAAATTGATGTTGTTGTTGAGAATGAGTATTCATGGGAGAGAGAGAGAGAGAGCCTGAAAAGCTGTTTCTGCAGAACCAGATTCTTTGCAGCCTGCAAAGCCCCCAAACATTGGCTTCTGATGCTGCAGAGAGGCAATGATGTGATCACAAATGATGGATCACGCCAAACTGGTTATTAAGAAAAGTTTTCCAGGTTTTCTTGGAGTTTGCTTGGAAAGTGCGCAAATGTTATTATATATCAACAAAGCTGTTTTTCAGCAGACATAAAGCGATGCAATAAGAAATACAAAACAATGTGCTATGTACAAATGACAATCCGTGCAAATCTCAAGAATCTCCAAAAGCAGCAAATAACGTCGTCCTCATCTCTGTGATAAATGTGCGAAGTATCAGGTATTGTAGATTTTCTGAGCATGCAGCCCTGCCACAAAACAGAGCCATGTCGGCTTATATACAGGAGACCTTCTGAAAATGGTGTTCAAGGATTCATCTCAGTCCGGTTGTCACCAGTTTTCTAAAGAGCAACTGCATTTAGTCAGGTAACCATGAAGGTGTATCACCAAGTGGATTTTGCATTGATTGCACTGATGAATCGTCCTATCATGTGTTCCTTGCTCTTATTGTGATCTTACGTCGTTATACATCGGGGTGGCAGAATGGTCTAGAATCTAGAGAGGTAGACACACTCACCTCTAAGCTGTCTAGCATGGGTTCGAATCCTGACCCAGCTATAAACTGTCATCCTGGTGTTTTGCAGGCAGGGTGATTCATCAATGTGTGTGCTGTCTCTCGGCAGAGATAATAAAATACCCCTATACATACATCTTTCCGGTTACTTGCATGAAGCAAAAACATACCTACTGCTAATAATTAAAAACACCTCACTGCACTGGAAAACATGGGGACAGGAATACAGGACTGTAAATCGTGAATGTGCTTGGAAACCTGGAGGTGGCTTGGCATGATACACATTTCCAGAGAGAATTTGCGTCCCCTCCCACCAAGCGTAAAACACTCCTATACATGAATTATGGTTATGCTAGTCCTCTGTAGTAAGACTTGATGTAATCCGCCCAGAACTGTAGGATGAGTAGTGCGACGAGCACACAAAAATCGCATAAATTCCTTCAAAAATCCTCCTCTCCTAACCCACCTCCTGAATGCCACCAAATTTGCATGACAACACTAGAACATGGATAAGCGAGAGGTCCAGTGGTCCTGTTTTTTAAATTTTGCTCAGAGAAGTATTACTATATATAATTGTGTGGGATCCGTGTCCATCGGTTTATTCTAAAGGTTCCTGCTGTCGTAGCTTTGGAACCACTACATTAAAGCTCCGAATCCTGCTTCTTTCTATTCCCTCCAGGAAAGATGGGCCTTCAAAAGAGAAAACTTTATGATTCAACGAACATGGATTTTCATTCCAAGTCGATGGATTATTATCTTTCCAACCAAGTAATCGACTATCATCTTTACAACGAAGTAATTCGATTATGATCTTTCCAATGAAGTTAATCGACTATGATCTTTACAACCACATAAACAGATTATTATCTTTACAACCAAGTAAATGGATTATTATCTTTCCAACCAAGTAAATTGATTATTATCTATACAACCAAGTAAATCGATTATTATCTTTCCAACCAAGTAAATCGATTATTATCTTTACAACCATGAAAACAGATTATTATCTTTACATCCAAGTAAATGGGTTATTATCTTTCCAAGCAAGTAAGTCGGTTATTATCTTTCCAAGCAAGTAAATCGACTATTATCTTTACAACCACGTAAACAGATTATTATCTTTACATCCAAGTAAATGGGTTATTATCTTTCCAAGCAAGTAAATCGACTATTACTTTTCCAACCAAGTAAAACTATTATTATCTTCAAAACCAAGTAAATCGATGATTATCTTTCCAACCAAGTAAATCGATTATTATCTTTCCAACCAAGTAAATCGACGATCACCTTTCCAACCAAGTAAATTGACGATTATCTTTCGAACCAATTAAATCGACGGTTATCTTTCGAACTAAGTAAATCAACGATTATCTTTTGAACCAAGTAAATTGACTATTACCTTACCAACCAAGTAAATCGATTATTATCTTTCCAACCAAGTAAATAGATTATTATCTTTTCAACAAACGAAATCAATTATTATCTTTCCAACCAAATAAATCGATTTTTAGCTTTCCAACGAAGTAAATCGATTATTAGCTTTCCAGCCAATTAAATCGATTATTATCTTTCCAACCAAGTAAATAGATTATTATCTTTTCAACAAACGAAATCAATTATTATCTTTCCAACCAAATAAATCGATTTTTAGCTTTCCAGCCAATTAAATCGATTTATTTGCTTCCCAACGAAGTAAATCGACAATTATCTTTCCAAAAAAACTAAATCGATTATTAGCTTTCCAACGTTTTTATTGTTCTACGACAGCAAGAACCATTTAGCATAAAGTGTGATCGACACACACAAACAGAGGGATGCTTCTCCTTTTAGTAAGAGATGGTAAATGTGGAAAGAAATGATTTGTTTATTTCCAACCTTGGCTCAAATACCTGCATCTACAAATATCAATATAATGACATGTAGAAGACAACATTTTATAGCTAAGCCTAACTTCTTCTCCTTCATTAATATCTACCTCTCCAATTTACTTGCATACTTAACAAAGATTCTGGCACACAATAACCTCTAGTTCTTTCGATACATGCTGTGGAATTTTAATGTTCACAAGAAGTCTGCTATCAAGTAATATATACAACTAGCGATACCCGTGCACATGCACGGGATAGCAGTACAACATAGCTGGCAGCAGGCGACAGACCGTACATGGGGAATGACAAAAATACGCATTGTGCAAAATGCAAGTGGTACTATGGAACGCCAAGACTTCCCAAACATTGTCGGCATGTCCGCTAAGTGCCACAGCAATTTCATATGGATCGTGTGATGGCGAGCCGAGTTTTTAGTGTGCAAGCTTGGTATTATAATAGAGATATTGTAATATATTCAATACTGTACCATATTGATTGCTACTGTGATGCATGTGTGGACAATTACATTTATTGGATACAAGCAAGTTATTTGATGTTCAAGGAAAGGGCCATTTAGCCTATCCTGTCTGTGGCAGATCTGCATCCCATTCACTTCGTCTATCAATTTACTTATCTTTGAAGTACTAATCCTCTTCTTGTTATTAATTTAATCGAACTTAATCAAATAACTGACCAAATACAGTACTGGAGTATCAGAAAGAACCCAAATAGACAAAGATGGAGTCATCAGGAGGAACCTGGATAAGATTCGGGTTTCGGCTGCTACTCCTCAACCCTCAAACCCATCCAGGTGCAGCCAAGTGGAGCTTACAAAAACTATTTGCAAGATTCACCCCTCCATAGAGAAAGAAAAAGAAGGAAAGAGAGATAGAGGACAAAAAGAAACCATGCACACCAAAATAAAAAATAAAAACTACTATCACACACACCAACAGAAAGGACCCACAACACACACCAACACACACCACACACCCCCTCTCCCTCCCCCACCTCTCACACACACACACACACACACACACACACACACCAGAAATACCTTACCACCACAGAATGTACACAGAAATCCACCAGCACACAAATCAATACACAGGCCTCTATTTATAATGACTGGCGTGAGTACCCACCCTCAGAGTGCTCTTGTTCCAAACATGCAACATGTTTTTCTGACACATACCTTTATTTGGGCGTGGTATAGGCAACTGACAGCTCTGTAAAGGCAAAAAAAAAACAAGCAGTCATAGACTGTACTTACGAAATCGTCAACTTGACCTCTGACCTTGTCTAATAAAAGCTGTCTCTAGAGAAGTAGCGACGCAAACCAGAAGTTTCTACGATGATTTTGTACCAAACCTCTCATAAAACATCCGATTTTTACCAGAATTTCGACAACCGAGTATTAAGCATACTTAGCCATTACCAAAAGTAAAACAGGATTGAAATTGACTTTAAAACGACGCGCGTAATGCCGTGTGTTACAATCCCCTCATTAGCATAATCTTAAGTTATATAAGCCTCAGACACGACACCCGACATAAATCTCATAAAACATCCGATTTTTACCAGAATTTCGACAAATGAGTGTTAAGCATACTTAACCGTTACCAAAAGTGAAAACAGAATTGCGATCCGAGTTAAAACGAACTCGTAACGTCAACGAAGCAAAAATCTCATTTCTCCACGCAATTATTTCATATTATTTTATCAAAGTCACAAACCGTAATATTCGGCATCCACCAACAATCTTTACATAACCGACGCGTAGCGAGTCAGGCATGCGACGATAACCTTTATTGGGATAAAAAAATGATTTTAAACACCATCTTTATCGAAAACACCGTCACGAGCACACGCAAAACCTTTACGTGACTCAACGAGCGTCTGCTCGAGCGCACTGCACCAGCGTGACGAGCCGTGACGCGGCGAGTGAAATATTTTATACAATCTTAAAACGTCTCCAAAACATCCGATTTTTACCAGAATTTCGACAACCGAGTGTTAAGCATCCTAAGCGATCGCAAAAACCGAAGACAAAATTAAAATCGAAGTATAAACGAACTCGTAACGTCGACCGAAGCAAAAATACTCCATTTCTCCACATGAATTTACGGAATTATGTTTGACCTCACTGTGACCTTGACCTTTGACCAATTTTGACCAAATCTAATCAGCGCTAGCCATCACCCTCCTCATCAAGTGGTTGTAATTTGACATTGGTAGCTTCTTCCGTTCTCGAGTTATCGTGCCTACAAACAAACACACAAACACACAAACAACACACAAACACACACACAAACAGAGGAGAAGTCATCAATATACTTACGAAATCTAAAGATTTCGTAAGTAATAACGAATCTAGATTTCGTAAGTAATAACCCGGGCTAGGTGCATGAAACAAAAACATGCCACCTACTGCTTATAATTCAAAACACCTCACACAATGGAAATGTGGGGACAGGAATACTGTACTGTAAATGGTGGAGACTTGTATTACCAGGGAAAACCTGGAGGGTGCGCTACACGATACACATTTACATAAGAATTTGCACCCCTCCCCCCAAGACCACCAGCAAAGATGAAAACACCCCTATACATTAATTGGGTCATGCTGATCATCTGTAGCAAGTCTGATGTAATCGGCCTAGAACTGAAGGTGTCGCCACAGCAACACCCGCCCACAAACACCGGTCCATGAATTATGATAAGGAAAATCCATTTCTGGTAAACACTATTGACACACTTCCAGTTTACTTAATCAATTATTTTTTTTAAACCGATATTACCCATTATTTCTTATTATTATTTAACACAACTTCCAATGCTGCGGGAACCTGTTTCCACGAAAACCAACCAAACTTAAACGACATTATAATGACGTCTAAAAACATTCTCATGTGACCGAATCAAACTCTTAGCACAATAACCCCTCTCCAACATAATGGAATACATCTTCTTAATACTAACCACATAATCATCCTCAACAGAACAAATTATCGCAAATCTAATAAGCTGAGCTGAAAACACATTGTAGCTTATCTTAACCACTACGGTACATTACTAGATGGAAACGTATACAAGAGAACAGCAAAACTAAAATAGTCAACTTTATGCTACACATTTATACTAAAACAATTATTTCCAACTCTAACACATCCAGATATGCCACTACATTATCATCATTACTACTCTTTTCTGCTATTTGGCTTTCTGGATAAATCCTATAAATCAGCCTATCAAAAAACTTATTATTATTCACACAAATATCAATATAATGACATGTAGAAGACAACATTTTATAGCTAAGCCTAACTTCTTGTCCTTCATTAATATCTACCTCTCCAATTTACTTGCATACTTAACGAGGATTCTGGCACACAATAACCTCCAGTTCTTTCGATACATGCTGCGGCATTTTAATGTTCACAAGAAGACTGCTATCAAGTAAGACAGCGGCTTTACATCATCGAACTAAAACCTCTAAGTGTAAAGGATGGTGTTCTCTAAGCTAGCCGGCATTGTGGATTATCGCAAATGACACCCAGGAGCACCCAAATGACACCCAAATGACACCACAGACGAGCATGTTCGAAACCAAGCGGAGCTGTTCTAGTGTCTCCTTGTATTTGCTGTGTTGTACATATTGTACCTCTTTGTGATTCAAGAACTGTTGTATTCGCTCATGTTATGGCAGCTGTCCACCTGCATTTATAAATGTTTTATTATTACCTCTGCTACCGAAGGTGGACGGAGGTTATGTTTTCACCCCTGTCTGTCTGTTTTTGTGAGCAGGACATCTCAAAAAGTTATGACAAAACTAAATGGATGAGTTGGTAGGTGACAAGAACAAGCCGATTATATTTTGGTTCAGGTCCCAATTCAGATCCGGCCTTTCAGTGGGATACAAAACGTAAACTGTTCATCCTGGCAGAGGTGTGTGCTCTCCTGAATGCCGTTATATTGGGTTAATATTATTATAATGATGATCAATCATTAATATTTATTGTCATTGCTATTGAAATTCCTGTTTGGATTATTGTTTTTAATACTGCTATTTCTGTTGTTATTGTGCTTCATATGATTGTTATTTTTTTGTGATTATGATTGTTCTTTTTATGGTTGATTATTATTTATGGTGTGTTTTTATAATTGTTATTATTACTTACGAAATCTAAAGATTCGTAAGAATTGAAGTACTTCGTATTGTTTGTCGTTTTGTGTGTTGTTTGTGTTGTGTTTTTGTTTGTAGGCACGATAACTCGAGAACGGAAGAAGCTACCAATGTCAAATTACACCACTGATTCAGGGAGGGTGATGGCTAGTGCTGATTAGATTTTTGGTCAAATCGGTCAAAGGTCAAGGTCACGTGAGGTCAAATATTCGTTTTGATGGTTTTGTAGCAGAATCATCGTAGAAATTCTGGTTTGCGTGCTACCTTCTTCTAGAGACAGCTTTTATTAGACAAGGTCAGAGGTCAAGTTGACGATTTCGTCAGTAAGTCCAGTCTATGACTGCTTTGTTTTGATCTTGTTGTTTTTATGATTGATTTTTATGATTGTTTACATGATTTATTAGAATGTTTATGATGTTTTATATGTTATTATTAGAATGGTTTTTAATGATTTTTATTATGTTTTTTTAATGAATTTATGATTGTTGTTTTTATGAGGTATTATTATGATTGTTGTTTTAATGATTATTATTAGGATTGTTGTTTTCATGATTATTATTAGGATTGTTGTTTTTATGATTGATTATTATTATGGTTAGTGTTTTTATAATTGGTTATTATTTTGATTGTTGTTTTTATGATTGATTTTTATGATTGTTTTAATGATTTATTATTATGATGTTTTTAATGATTTATTATGTTTTTTTCATGATTTATGATTGTTGTTTTTATGATGTTTTATTATGATTGTTGTTTTTTGATTTATTATTATGATTGCTGTTCAAATGATTGATTATTTTTATTATTGTTGTTTTTATGATTTATTATTATTATGACTTGTCTTTATGATTCATTATTATTGTTGTTTTATGATTGATTATTATTGTTGTTGTTTTTATGATTGTTGTTTTAAAGATTTATTATTATGTTTTATGATTGATTGTTGTTATGATTGTAGTTTTTATGATTGATTTTTATGAACTTATGATTTGTTATATTGATTATTGTTTTTATGATTTATTATTATGATTGCT
Source organism: Eptatretus atami (assembly GCA_035128595.1). Classification (NCBI taxonomy): domain Eukaryota; kingdom Metazoa; phylum Chordata; class Myxini; order Myxiniformes; family Myxinidae; genus Eptatretus; species Eptatretus atami. The sequence continues at coordinate 128,051,501 of CM068960.1, read as the reverse complement.
GTTCAAATGATTGATTAATTTATTTATTGTTGTTTTTGATTTTTTATTATTATGACTTGTTTTTATGATTTATTATGAGTTTTGTTTTGTGATTGATTATTATTATGATTGTTGTTTTTATGGTTGATTTTTTTTAGCTCCCTGGAATGTAGTTCAGGGAACCTATGGGATGGCGCGTCATCTGTCCGTCCATCCACAAAATACTTTCAACTTCTTCTCTGAAACTACACATCGGATTGTGACTTAACTTTACCACAACCCTTCATCACCTGTGATGTACCAAAGTTTGTTCATGGCATTAAAAACAAGTTGGGGTCTGAGTGTTCACGGGGGAGTTTACAGGGGGGTTTCCCCTCCTAGAAGAAGAAGAAGCAGACGAAGAAGAAGAGAGAAGAAGAAGAAGAAGAAGAAGAAGAAGAAGGAGAAGAAGAAGAAGAGATATTTGCTTTCTTTCAGCAAATGACATATACAATTCCGATGAATCTTGACTACAAACTTCAACAACCATGGTGTACTAAAAGTTTGTTCATGACATTAGAAAAATCGGGCTCGAAGTGGTGTGTAAGGGGGTTGCCCCCACCCCCCCAAAAAAATGTACTTGCTTTCTTCTCGGAAACTACACACACAAATCCATTTTGAAAGTTGACCACCCCCTTCATCACCCATGATGTACTAAAGTTTGTTCACGACATCAAAAAAGTTGGGGTCTAAGACACTCTACGTGGGGGTTGCCCCCCAAAATATGTATTTTCTTTCTTCTCTGAAACCACACACATACCAATTTTGCTGACTTGACCACAACCTCTATCACCGGATATGTATGTACCAAAGTTTGTTCATGGCTTAAAAAAAAAATCCATTGACCACAACCTTTATCACTGATGATGTACCAAAGTTTGTTCATGGCATAAAAAAAAAAGAAATCCATGGTATTACTTTCTTCTCCATTACATACTTTGTGCATCATCCATGCTACAGTGGTTGCCTGGTTATCTTATCCAGCCACGACCAGGTGGAGCGCCAATGGGTATTTGCCCCTATGTTATGATTATTATGATTGTTGTTTTTATGATTTATGGTTATGATTGTGTGTTAATGATTTATTTGGATTGATTGTTGTTTTATGAGTCATTATTATTATGATTTTGTTGTTTATTGATGTTTTATTATGATTGCTGTTTTAATGATTTTATTATGATTGATTGTTGTTTTTATGATTATTATGATTGTTGTTTTAATGGATTATTATTATGATTGCTGTTTGAATGATTTATTATGATTGGTTGTTGTTTTTATGACTTATTATTATGATTTGTGTTGTTTTAATGATTCTTTGGATTGATTGTTTTTTTATGAGTCATTATATTATGATTGTTGTTTTTATGATTTATTATTATGATGCTGTTTTAATGATTTATTATGATTGATTGTTGTTTTATGAGTCATCTATTATTATGATTGTTTTTTTATGTTTATTATGATTGATTGCTGTTTTAATGATTTATTATGATTGGTTGTTGTTTTTATGACTTATTATTATGATTGTTGTTTTAATGATTCATTTGGATTGATTGTTGTTTTTATGAGTCATATTATTATGATTGTTGTTTTTATGATTTATTATTATGATTGCTGTTTTAATGATTTATTATGATTGATTGTTGTTTTTATGAGTCATTATTATTATGATTGTTGTTTTTATGATTTATTATGATTGGTTGTTGTTTTATTATATGATTATTGGGGTACCCAGTCAAATGGAAGGGTAACTATTGTTTTTCTTCTGTTTATTGTCTTATTTATTCTTTTTCGCCGGCAATTTGCGGGTTCCTTTCGCTTTAAAAATCATTTTCTCAGGAACGGTAAGTCCGATCGACACGAAATTTTCACCTTAGTATGTCTCTTTTTTGATAGCATACTCAGTTGATAATTATGACGTCATAGGTCACGTGGTACGGGCGCCATCTTGAAAAAACCGATAAACTTTGCACCTCTGTATCTCTGAAACGGTGCAATGGAAATTTTTTTTGCTTCATACATTTTAATAAGCTCCCCATGGGGAACACGGGTGATTTTCGTGACGTCATTGGTGAAGCGGTATGCCGGTGAAAATTCGTCAAGTAGAACGCTGCATGGGAAAAATCTGAAATTTCTTGAGCATCATCTACACAACAATTCACCTTGACCACCCCGTAGTCATTCACCGTAGAAAAAAAATATTATGACGTCATAGGTGACTTGGTTCGGCAGCCATCTTGTATTCCGATGAATCTAACGCCATGTATTCTAATGGCAGCCTAATGCAGGGCTGTATTTGTATCACTATTAAAGAATGTTTTCTCTGGAACCACTTATCCTATCGAAGGGAAACTTTGCAACTATCATCTACAGAAAGTCTCACGTTGTATCAAAGGCGGACGTCCGGGTACCCGGTCATCACTGCCAGCAGTTATAAAGTGGCAGTTCTAGTTATGATTGTTGTTTTATGATTGAATCATCATCAGCTATTTTCAGTCCACCGCTGGAAGAAAGCCTCAGCATGTTGACGCCATGTTTCTTTGTCGTTTGCTTTATTGTTGCAATTGACTCTTCCTCAATATTTGTCCATTTCATTCCTCCATCTTAGACGAGGCCTTCCCCTGTTCCTGTTGCTATCCATACGTCTTCATGTTGTTAATATTGTTGTCCACCTGTTATCTGACCTTCTGATAATAATGTGTCCTGCCCATTTCCATTTCCGAAGTTTGATTATTTCTAAGATATCCTGAGTGTTGGTTTGTGATGATTTATTATTATGATAATTGTTATTATTGCCATTGTGATTATTTTTTTATGATTTATTGTTATTATTGAGATCATTTTCACCATTATGTTTATTAGGCTTTCAAGTTGACTTGGAAGACTTATTATTGGTACTATTATTATTGTGGTTATTATTAAATATATCATTATTGATTATTGTTATAATTGATATTGTCATTACTATTATTATTATTATTATTAGGATTATTGATGTTATTATTGTAATTATGGTCATTATTAATACTATCATTATTGTAATTATTATTATTATTATTATTACCACAGTATAGTGTTGTGCATGCAGCGATGGAGGATGATGTGCACAGGATGAGACTTCACTGCATCCATCATCGATTTCCCCAGAAGTCCCACTCGGTTCAATCATCACCGCTGCTCGGTGCCCGTTATTATGGCGTCTCGGGCTCGCCTCGCCCCACAAATAACGCTCCTTGACAAACGATGATTAAGTAGCGTGAGCGGGCTTCTCGGGCCCCCCCCATCTCGTGCCTGCTCACGCGCCCCCCCATCTCGTGCCTGCTCACGCGCCCCTCGCGCTCCGGTGTGACGCGCGCGCCCCCGGGCGCATCCACATCCAAACCGCGCCCCGGGTCCGATCAGCGCACAACTCGCGTGCGATTGTTTTCACTTCTCCCGCATATTGTGTCGTTTCATTCATCTTCGCCATTTTCATCATTTTGCTCACAGGAGTCACAGCTCTTCAAACCCTGTCTCGCACTTCTGCTTTATGAGGGATTATTGGAAATGCCACTCTCCGTCTCCAGGTGTACAATG
>CM068960.1:127967867-127980550 GCA_035128595.1 Eptatretus atami | reverse complement strand
GGGAAGCTACCACCCACTCATGGAACGCTAGTTCCTCACATCCTCACATACAGAGAGTTAATTATATCTGTACGAGAGACGGGAGTTATCTTGAACCCAACCCAACCCTACCTGTGATCGAATCAAATGGCTGGGAGCTAGTTGAAAATCAACTCACGATGTTTGTTGAGATGTTTCAACAAACCGGCCCCCATACCAGTTTTGGAGTCGACTAAGTGTGGGTGTAAGGGCAGCTGTGAAGGCAAAAAGAACTGCTCCATCATGAAGAACGGATTAGTTTGTGCACTTCTTTGTAAATGCACCGATTGCTCAAATGTTGATGTTGATGATTAAGATGTACATACATGCCCCCCTTGCTGTGCATTGTGTGTTGGCTCTCATACGAGCCTTGACCATTTTTATTTTTTTTAAACTCCAACAGCTTGGAATCTGGGTCGCAAGCGGCTCCGTGACTCAGAGTGTAGTTAAAGGTACGCTCACCTGAGTACACCTTGTGGGTGATTATGACCTTCAAGCAAGTAAAGCATTTTATTAACACAGAACAGAATTCATTTGGCACTCAAAAACAAAATCCTTGTTTGCAATTGCTTTTTGGAGCCTTGCGAGCCAGCAGAATTTGCCAGTATAAGCTGCTGTTGTTGACATTCAATTCAAGATGAACCTGGATGAAACAGAATCCAGGGGAATAAAAAGTTGGGATCGAAAAGAAGCAGAACTTCCAGCAACCAAAACAGATGAGTGAAACGCCAAAAGGATAACAAAGGTCAAAAGCTACAGATTAGGTCTGCCGCGTCCATGATCAGGCAAGAGAAGACTTCCCCATGCTCGCAATTAAATTAAGAAGTTTCATCACAAGAATGATGCTAGCAAACACCCTTGCAGTTAAACGAAACACAAAGTAAGACGAGCACAAACCTCAATGGAAACCCAATGAGACGATACAGAACACATACTTAAGGAATTGTAGAAAGTACAACTGCAAGCCTGTACAACAGAGGGGTTTGGTTGGGAAGATGTTTCCGAAGAGATAAATCAACCCGCAAGCTCTGGCAGAGTACATAAGTGGAGGGGCATAATGCTTCTCTCCTCATAGCTGGGGAACTTGTGCAACGGATCCACGGAAAGACATTCGGCAATGAACTGCATGGTGGAGCCTCTGTAAGGTTCTTCTTCATCATTCCCGTTGCTCCAGCGATCAATGGTACAATTTTGGCACTTCCGATTCCAGGATCTTTTCACTTTATTTTTGAGGTATTGGTATTTGGTCATTTTCTTGATTTCTGCATTGCTTCGGCCAAAATCACTGGGAACTAATACCTTAATTAGCAATGCCGTTTTTTCTTTTTTTTTTTATACCCAAGTACTGTTTCGGTTCGCAATGCTTTCTTTTCTATGTTCACGCTCGATGGGATCACCAGGTCAAATGTGAGCATTACTTCCTTATTCTCAATCATCACTTTTGGTTCATGTTTCCATGAGTTTTCTTGGACTGTGATATTGAAGTTTTTGCAGATGTGTCAGTGGATTACTCAAAAACTCTGTTGTGCCACTGTGTGTACAGTTGTTCTGACATGAGTTTTTTTTACGTTTCAATAGGAGGTGATTCATGCTTTCTGTTTCTACCTTGCAGAACTTACAATTGTCTGATTGATTCAGTCCTGTTTTTTTTTCTTAAAGCCATTCGTGTAGTGTACCTAGTCTTAGGCATTGATAATGAATTGTTCTCCATCCCAGTTGAGCTGACTTCTTCTTAGCCATTCCAACGAGCCTTCTTTGTCTATGCCCAATCTGTCCAACTTATTTTTTCTTTTCTTTTTTTTCTTTATTTATTTTTATCGTTTCTCCCAGTTGTCGGTGTATATCTGTTGATATTTTGCTTAATATTTTTCTTTCGTCTTTTTTTTATTTTTTAACTATTATTGGGTCTATATCCGTTGCTGTTTCGCTTTCATGCGTGACATCTTCCATTTGCACCTGTCTTTGGGAATTTTTGCAAGGAGGGTTAGGGATACCATCTCTGGCTTGCTGTTTTCGTGTTTGCATACAAATTGGATTCTGAGGTCTGTTGAGCTTTTCACATATTCAGCCACTCCGACGTACTTCATTCTGTGCACTTGGTTGCATTCCAGCAGGCCGCTACTTCCTCCTCGTCTCGGCAGGTCCATTCTCAGAATGCACTGATTTTTGTGGATGGTGAGGAGTTTCCTTGTTTTGACACCTACTTTATTGATTTCCGTTTTTGGCTAGTTTATTATTCCTCAATGCCTGGTGTTGGCGAAATGGCGAGAGTGGTGGGCTTGGGATCCTAGGGTCCTGAGTTCAAATTCTGCTTGGTTGTTGAATTAATACCAGGTGGCGTTGACTCACCCTGTCATCCTTCCCAAGTCGGCAAAAATGAGTACCAGCTTGCTGGTATCCTGTGTCAGAGTGGTGACCCGTCCAGGATTGTGCCCAATAGCCCAGGAGACTGCTTCGGCAGCACTATCTCTCTGCACAGAGTATGGTCCTGATGGATGGATGGATTATTCCTCAGCTGTATTAAAATACTGGTATTGCTCGTTGGTTGATGGCTTTGATTTTGTTTCTCGGGGTGAGATATTTTTTCAGGATCGGCCTCGTTCAACGAAAGTATTCTTTGGCAATTGTTTTCCACATTTGTTTGTGACATATTTTGTGGCCTCTTCTACTCCGAGGTATTTGTATGATGCTTCGTTGTCGAGATCCTGTATTGTTGTATCTATGTTGATTTTTATGTTGTCTGTTTTTGTTGATTTACCCTGTATGATTGTGCACTTGGCACACTTATCTCGGCCAAAATTTCATTTGAATATCGTCAGAGTACCCTTTCACTAAATTTCAGTTGTTCTACCAATTTTTTTCATTGTTTGGTGCCAAGAGTTTTAGATCATCAATGTACAGTAGATGTGTCAACATTCCTGTCTCTCTAGAAGTTATCTTATTGAACGTTAGGGTGTATCCTAACGTCCAATAGGCTCGTTGAAGAGGTTGCTCAGTGGGTCCAAGGCCAGGCAAAATAGGAGGGGTGAAGGGTTACCACCCCTGAGCATCCCGTGAGGTATCTTCACTCCTAGTATTTCGATCTTTCCTTCCGAATGTTGCGGTATCGATGTGGTGTTCCATACCTCCACTGCGTTCTCAATCAGTTTGATTATTTAGGGGTTGATCTTGTACAATTGCATGCATTGTATCATCCATGAATGTGGAACACCGTCAAAAGCTTTCTTTTTGTAGTCTATCTAGACTGTGGACATTTTGGTTCTTCTGGTTTTTCAGTTTTTGAGTATGGCCTTGTTTAGTAGTAGGTGGACTATTGTTCCATAGAATCTTCTTTTACATCCCTTCTGTTCTGCCTCTCGGTCTCCCCCTTGCGTTAGGTCGTGGATTATACACATCATTTCTGTGGTGATTCCCGTCAGAAGTTTGTATGTTGTTGGTAGACAGGTTATTGGTATATACTTGTGAAGTAGTTGGATTTCCTCTGAATTTGGGAAAAGGAAGGTGTTACCTTCTGTGAGCCATTCATTCATCCATTATCTCCTCCCCTTGGATCAGCTTGTTAAATGCTCAAGCATAGTGATTGTGGGAAGAATTTAGTTGCTTTAGCGAGTAATTTGGAACTCCATCCGGGCCTGGCCTTTTAAAGTTTGGCATTTTTTTTTAAAGGTGTGTGTATGTTAGCTTTTCAGTGTGTCTTCTCCATAACTCCAAAACCATGAAACATAGCAGCCTGAAACTTTGCATGAAAAAAAAACTAAGGGAACTCCAAGGGAGTACGTGAATTAAAAAAAAACAAGGTATTTGGGGAAATGTGAGCACCCCTTTTGAAGATAATTGACTCATCTCATCATGAAAGCCCGCTCTCCCTCACAGGGGTTTTAAGCCGCCATTTGTTTCGGCCTGCTCAAAAATTCGTTGCCTTGGACCCACGAGGTATTGTCACTGACGAAAGTAGATAATCAAAATCTGTCTTTGGATTTGTGGATCGGAACATGTGGACTGATTATGTGTCAAAATCCGGAGTGAAATCTGAAAATTATAAGAAATTAACGATTCTTATAACTAAGCGTCTTTACTTTAAGCAAGCAAGGCTGTGATCCATCCTCCTCCACATTTACACAAAACGGAAATTTCCAAAGCATTAAACTTTACTTTTTCTACTGTTCGGAGAATTATTTTGAGTGAAGAAAAGATTAAGGAAGGTTCCAAAAGTGTAACTTCATTGAGTGCAACAAAAATGATTATGAAGGCTGGGTTCTCGGTGGGGAAATCTCCGGAGTTGAGAAGGCAAAATAAATTAAAAGAACGATTGACAAAACGGGAGGATTAGAATGAGTAAAGCAATGGGACAAGTAAACTTTGTGTTCAAGAGAGAATTGGACAAATATTATAATAATATTTTTTTTAATCAATTTACTCTTTGAAAAATTTCCACTCAATTTTTATGGCATACCTCTCCCTTTTCCTCTTTTTCTCTCATAAACACTCCTCCCTCCCTGAGTGTATTGTGACATGTGGTAAGGCGTTCTCCCCACACTCCCCTTCCTCGCATTCCCTCCCCCACTCTCCTCTCTCTCTCTCACCCCCTTCCCCTCCTCTCTCCCCTCTCTTTTTCTTGTTTTCAACCCCCTCCTCGCACCGCCTCCATCCCAGAGTGTATAGCGATGATTGTGTGGTAAGGCGTCGCTTTCCCCTCCCCCTTCCTCGCTCTCCCCTCCCCTTCTCGCTCTCCCTCTTCCTTGCTCTCCCCTCCCCTTCCTCGCTCTCCCTCTTCCTCGCTCTCCCTCCCTTCCTCGCTTCCTCTTCCTCGCTCTCCCTCCCCTTCTCGCTCTCCCCTCCCCTTCCTCGCTCCCCTCCCCCTTCCTCGCTTTCCCCTCCCCCTTCTCGCTTTCCCCCTCCCCTTCCTCGCTTTCCCCCTCCCCTTCCTCGCTTCTCCCTCCCCCTTCTCGCTTTCCCCCCCCCTTCCTCACTTTCCCCTCCCCTTCCTCGCTTTCCCCCTCCCCTTCCTCGCTTTCCCCCTCCCCTTCCCGCTTTCCCCTCCCCTCTTCCTCGTCTCCCCCTCCTCCTTCCTCGCTCTCCCCTCCCCTCCTTCTCCGCTCTCCCCCTCCCCCTTCCTCGCTCTCTCCCTCCCCTTCCTCGCTCTCCCTCCCCTTCCTCGCTCTCTCCCCTCCCTCCTTCCTCGCTTCCCCCTCCCCCTCCTTCCTCCCTCCATTCTCTCTCTCCCCACCTCTCTTAGTATTCCCATCAGCTGATTCTGGTCAAGTGGTCCATGTATGCCATTTTGTTTCCATTCACTGCGAATCAGTCAGTTCCGTTCTGTGAGAATATAATGAACATGACATGATTACATGGTATTTTGGTGGAAAAATATGATAAACCATTGACATGGGGGAAAGACCGTTTTGTTGATGGCCAAATACAATGTAAATGCAGTAACTGATCTATTTCATTGTTATTCTTTTTCTCCTTGTAATTATTTATTTTCTTCACTCGTTCCTCATGTTCACCGTCTATCTTTTTTCTATCTGTATTTCCATAATTTTTTTTACCTTCATCTCCATTCTCCATCTTTTTATCTACTTGTTGAATTTCTCTGCCCATCTTCATTTCCTTTTCCCTTTCTCTCCCTTCCTCAAAATTTACTTTGTGGACATAGATTATGTTGCATTAACAGAATGGTGAACTACAACAAATAAAAAACAAGCATCTAATCTTCATCTTGGATTCAGGAAAAGTTTGATAAAGTGCAAGAAGAGCCACAGTGTTAACTTGAAGGGCACTCGGTAGAGTGCATACCTCCGCCACGTAATGCCTGATCCACGAGAACATATCGGGCCCAATACATTTTTGAAATATCATGTTGTTGTATATCATTTTTGGCCCTTTCTCTCAATGTTGAAGAATCACTTTAAAAAATAATTATCGTTTCCAGATCTGGATTCTGATCTTCACCAAAATTGAATCATTTCATCCTTGCCACACACCCAACCTGTCCACCAAGTTTCGTCCGAATCCGTCCACAACTTTGAGATATCCTGCACACGAACAAACAAACATATAATGGGGATGAAAACAACCTCGTTCACTTTCGGTGGCAGAGGTAATCATATCCTTATTGGGAATAACAGACATTCCACACCTGCTGTGCATTTCCCACCGCACGAGGCAAGGACAGACATACAGTCATGACATTGCTTCACAAACACAGTGAGTCATCCGTGTGCGTGCTATTATTTGAATGGACCTTAATTTGGGTGTAACGTCTGCTATCATTAGTTGGTGTATGTTAAAGATCCCACGGTGTCCTTCACCAAAAAAAGGTGAGCTATCACCGGCATACCAGCCAAATTACAAATTCCTGCCATGATTAACTGCTGGGAAGGCAATGGTAAATCACACAGCATCACCGTTGTTAAGTAGTCAAGGACCTGCCTTCAGGCAAGCACAAAATCAATCTATCAACTCAAACCCTTTCTCTTTTTTTTTCACTCACAATTGTTATCTTTTCTCATTCTCTAGTCTCTTGAAAGTGTGCACATCCAGTTTGGATGGTGTGCCTCCATTTCTCTCTTTCACTTTCCTTCTTCCACTTCTTTCAAATATCTGCATTCTGTCACTACCTGTGTTTCTTCTACTCGCTCTGCACACCTCAAATCAGGCACTCTTCAGCGTGAACCTTTACTCGCACATTACACTTGAGTTTCCCATGATTTCTGTGATATGTTTTAAGGTTAAATAAATCCTGTCTGATTGTATGCTTATTCTGACACGTTGGAAAAGCGAAAAACATCATTACCTAATATAATCTCCCTTTTGGATGCAGAGAAAGACAGCTTAATGAGGAAACGGACACTTTATGCTTCACGCAATGGGAACGTACTCTGCTCAATGGAAACAAAATAGCTCCTAATTGCAAGTTGGCATGACTATATATACAGCTCTGGAAAAAATTAAGAGACCACTTGCAAAAATATCAGTTTTTCTGGTTTTACTATTTATAGGTATGTGTTTGAGCAAAATGAACATTTTTGTTTTATTCTATAAACTACTGACAACATTTCTCCCAAATTCCGAATCAAAATATTGTCATTTAGAGCATTTATTTGCAGAAAATGACAACTGGTCAAATAACAACAAAGATTCAGTGTTTTCAGACCTCAAATAATACAAACAAAACAAGTTCATATTCATTTTTAAACAACACAATGCTCATGTTTTAACTTAGGAAGAGTTCAGAAATCAATATTTTGTGGAATAACCCTGATTTTCAATCACAGCTTTCATGCGTCTTGGCATGCTCTCCACCAGTCTTTCACATTGCTGTTGGGTGACTTTATGCCACTCCTGGCGAAAAATTCAAGCAGCTCGGCTTTGTTTGATGGCTTGTGCCATCCATCTTCCTCTTGATCACATTCCAGAGGTTTTCAATGAGGTTTAGGTCTGGAGATTGGGCTGGCCATGACAGGGTCTTGATCTGATGGTCCTCCATCCACACCTTGATTGACCTGGCTGTGTGGCATGGAGCATTGTCCTGCTGGAAAAACCAATCCTCAGAGTTGGGGAACATTGTCAGAGCAGAAGGAAGCAAGTGTTCTTCCAGGACAACCTTGTACGTGGCTTGATTCATGAGTCCTTCACAAAGACAAATCTGCCCGATTCCAGCCTTGCTGAAGCACCCCCAGATCATCACCGATCCTCCACCAAATTTCACAGTGGTGCGAGACACTGTGACTTGTAGGCCTCTCCAGGTCTCCATCTAACCATTAGATGACCAGATGTTGGGTAAAGCTGAAAATTGGACTCATCAGAGAAGATGACCTTACTCCAGTCCTCTACGGTCCAATCCTTATGGTCTTTTGCAAACCTCAGCCTGGCTCTTCTTTGCTTCTTATTGATGAAGGGCTTTTTTCTGGCTTTGCACGACTTCAGCCCTGCCCCGAGGAGCCTGTTTCGAACCGTCCTCGCCGTGCACTTCACCCCAGCTGCCGTTTGCCACTCTTTTTGTAGGTCACTTGATGTCATCCTACGGTTGTTGAGTGACATTCGAATGAGTTGGCGGTCATCCCGGTCAGTGGAAAGTCGTTTTCGCCCTCTGCCAGTCTGTAGCTTTGTTGTCCCCAATGTCTGATGCTTGACCTTGTTCTTATGAACCGCCGTCTTTGAAATTTTAAGGATGGAAGCAACGTGACGCTCACTGTGTCCCTCTGCCAGTAAAGCCAGAATTGAACCCTTCTTTTCCTCACTCAAAACTTTTCTTTTCAACTCTTTTGGCATGGTCAATAGTTATTTTTTTGATTCCAATTACTTTTGAGTACTACTAGCACTGTTTTTGTCATCCAGCTGGTCCTATTGCAAGAGGATAGTGATGACCACAGCAGTGGTTTTTATACTTTTCCTGTTTAAATAAGATTCGGTTCAGGTGATCACCTAATCAGTACCTCACTAAGTAGAATGAGGTGTGCCTGTGTTGGAATTCAACAGACACTGGAATGGAATGGCTGCCATACATGCAGAGATGCTGATTTAATTTTTTTTTGGAGTGTTTCTTTATTTTTTTCCAGAGCTGTATCTTTATATATATATTATATATGTATATATATATATATGTACTGGGTTATATACTGGTGAGTACCAGTGTATACCCCGGTTAGAATAGTTGTACCAGATCCTGTGTCGTAAGAGGCGACCAGGGTTGCGTCAGGAAGGGTATCTGGCGTAAAACCTGTGCCAAATCAGTATGCGGATCATAACGGATGATCTGCTGTGGCGACCCCTAACGGGAGCAGCTGAAAGAAGAAGAAGAAGTATATATGTATATATATATATTAAAATTGTTGCGAATTCGCGCCCGCCGGCGTGCGAACGGCCACGTAACTCGAACCGTGGCACGTCGCCCACCGGACGGACAATTCAGTCGTGACCCTCTCGGACCAACGCCGGGAGCTAGTCACAGGTGGGGGTTTAACCTCACCACGATCGTGCCAATTGCCCCCACCGCGCAGGATAGGGTTGCTCGCCAAATTCGATCTACCTAAGTACCTGCGCGAGCGGTCGACCGGGCGATCGTACCACGCCACAGGCCGACTTCGGATACGAACCGCTTAAGCGGTCCGTTCCATGCTACAGTGATAACCGAGCGGTGTTATCGTCGGCCTCGACGGTTCCGATTAATTGCCGGCGTATTAAGCCCACTACGAACCCATTACGTGAAGCAGTATGGAGAGTCAACAAAGAAAGACAAAGCGAAACGGGAAAACAGTTCACACAATGCACATTTATTCCGCGGCACACGAAGCACGTATATACAGCCATACAGTCAAAATGCACATAAAGCAAAGAAAGAGTTAAAACAAATACGCGTACACACGGCAACACTTATACAGTTCTACTTTACAGACGGGCCACACACATTTACACAAAGCAAAGGAAAGAAGCCACCCTCATAGCAAGGAGGCAGACGGCCTGTAGGCCAAATGTGCGCGGGACCTGGAGGAGCGGCCAGGCCGCGAGACCGAGGGGGTCCTACCCGCGTCCTCGTGACGCGTTGGCGGGCGAGCCGCAAATGTGGCTTCGCGGTGGTTCCCGACTTCGTGCTCCTTGGCGGGTTTCGTTGGCACCACGTGTGGGTGGGGGGGGGGGGACGGGGCCCCCTTTTGCACTATCTCAGCGTGGGGGAAGGGACATTGTTGATGCCCTGGGGGGGGGAGTGGCTGGCTGGCTTGGGTCCCGCGACGAGCGATCCCACACCGCGACCTCGTCGCCGACCGCCGTCCTTCCTGCCTCGGACCCGAGCTCCCTTGCCCGCAGTTCCACCGCTCTCCGATGACACTCTCTCGGCGACTCCAGAACCCAACTGGATGACATCTCCTCAGCCGACTGCAGAACCCAACTCCTCAGCAACAACTCGTTCATTCGCCTTGCGCTCGCCTTTTTATAGGCGGGCGGGAGCAGCTAATATGCAAATATTCGGATCAGAATGACCTCGGGGGCGGGCCACGCTCGCCCATTGGTCGGAGGAAGCGGGGGCGTGAATCTCCCCTGATCCTAGAATTTGCATATATCGATTTCACACACACGCGCCTGGAGGCGGGGCCAAGCCGCCCCGGCTCGCTAATTGGACGGAGGGGAAGTGGGCATGAAGCGTTCTTGATCCAAGTTTTCACCTCGGAAATGCCGCCATTAGCGCTCGCGGCTCGGTGCGTTCGGCACCAAACGTCGAACGGGCCCGAGACAGCCCGACGTTCAGTGTTCACAGGTGGTGCGGGAATGGCCGTAGAAGGAGGAGGTGAAGGTCGTGGAGGGTTTTCGGTGGTGAGGGTTGATGGTTATGGTGCCGTTTGGGGAATGGCGGTGATGCGATGATTTGGAAGCGTAGATGGTGCGGTGGCGTGGTTGTTTTCAAAAATAAGATAGAACAGAAAAATGGCTAACTCAAAGCGTCGCAGCCCGGATGAATCACATAAATTCCCTTCTATCAACGGGTTTGGGCTAACTACACATGTACTTAGAGATATCTCACCTACGGGACCTTTATGGTGTAATGCGAATTTCACAGCCGTAACATATATATATATGGACTTTAGGGGTGGGAGGGCGTTAATGCCGGCCAGGTACCTTGGCTCGTACATAATATGAGAAACAAGGGAATGACATTTTCAAAATGACATATGAATACTAAATGAGAACTTTTGCGCATGTGCTGTGTGTGTTTTCAGTGACTCGGTTCTGCTCTTTCGGGCACTTTTAATCTGCCGTAACTAGGGTTGGGTGTGTGACAAGGACCAATTGATTTGATTTTGGTGAATATCTGGATCCGGATACGAAAAAACATTTTTTTAAAAAGTGATTCTTCACTATTGAGAGATGGGGCCAAAAATGATATGATATTTCAAAAGGTTATGGACTGATCACGACAAAAGTTGGTGGATGAGTTGGGTAGGTGACAAGAACAAGCCGATAAGATTTTGGCTCAGGTCTGGATGCAGATCTGGCCTATCAGTGGGATACAAAACGTTTCAGCCTGGCGGAGGTGTGTGTGCTCTGCCGAGTGGGGTTGTCGTTCCCCTTGTGGCCCCAGAACCAAACAAAAACTATAACAGCACTCTTCGACATTGCGACGTCGACTGATATGCCTCCACCTACATTATTACATCATTATACATACTTGAACCAAGTTTTATTTAAATCCCTTCAGCTGCTCTCAAGTATCACATTTTACCTGACATGATCTCTGACCTTTGACCTTTTACCTCTTGATGCCGGAATCTAATTACTTCATCTTAGCATTATAATATATACTTATACCAAGTTTGGTTGAAATCCCATCACTGGTTCACAAGTTACCATAGCAACAGAATTTTTACTTAATGAGACCTCTATCCTTTCACCTCTTTTTCCTCATCATCTAATCAGTTTATGTATACATCATTATACACACTTTTACTATTGTACCAAGTTTAACTTCGATCCCTTCAGCCGTTCTTAGGTTGGCACGATAATGAAAACGTATCACGAACAGACGCACGGCCAACCTAAAAACATCATGCCCTCGGCACTTTCGTCAGCAGAGGCATAAATATATTTATAACAGTCCTCACAGCTCCCACCCCTCCCCCTTTCCTCCTCCCAAACATGATTAATCGTAAATCTTACCCTGTGAGAATACAAGCCCCAGATGTGATCTTCCAATCACTGTTCAGAAGCACCCTAACCAGATATGGTATCTTCTTCAGGGAAGTCTACCTGGTACATCTCACTCTATAATCGCTGGAACAAGATTTGTATATTTTCATGTCACAAAGATGTTTTGTCGGAGTCATTTTGAAAATCCCGTAATAAGCAACAACATAAACAGAGTATGGAATTTGACCATGAGGTCTCAGCATTGTGAAGGGTGTGAGATGGTAAGAGGAAACAGACTGATTACCAAGGATGGGAAATACATTCTTCCACACAGTGCCTATGGCTTGTAGCATGGTACACTGTGGTCAGTGTACACTGTGGTCCTAAATGAGAAGAAAGCTTAGAAATTGAACCCAGTTTTAATAAGATAAACAATCTTAATGTTATATAATGCCCAAGTTGTCAGTGCTTTCAGAAAATGTATACTTTGCTATGGGTCCTATGGATATAGTTGCTTACAAAGGCATGTTTTTTATCCAAACACAGGCTATTTTTTCCATTTTTATTACTCATTTTTAGAAATGGGTTACATGATGATTGTATATGTTGTCCAAAATGGTTGAAAATGCATTTTTTCTTTGATATATATCATTATACATAGAGAATAGAACAATTCCTCGAAACAGTACATTTCTTATGACCTTCTGCATATCTTGGCACCTTCAAATGTGTAAAATCTCAGATTTTGCAAAATTTCCCCCAGTCATAGTGAAGCTTACAAAATATTATTCCAAATTTTAAATGCATCTGATAGAACATTTAATAGCAATTTACTTCTGCATAAAAGTGATGATTTAAAATGGCAAGTTTCAACATGATCCATACTACATACCAGTTTTTAGGTTCACTTCCATGATTGGGTCAAAAATGTTAGGAAGTACGAAACAAATTGCATTTACCAAGCTGCTACAAAATTACTGGTCGCTATAAGCTTGATTTTATAACCATAGAATTAGTTTACCAAGATGGCCCTATGATATAAA
>CM068960.1:127945292-127966112 GCA_035128595.1 Eptatretus atami | reverse complement strand
AGAATTAAATTACATTAAATCAGACTTTTTCCACCTTTATTCACACATTGTAACCCACAACTTCCTCGTGAAAAACAAATTCTACAAATTTCAGAAAATTAAAAACACAAATCTAGAATATCTTGGTTGGATAAGTGTCCACCAGATGGTACGGCAGCGGGTGGAGTCATCAGCAAAGAGATAAATAGGATTTTCCAGAGTCAGAGAGATCATTGATGAAAACCAGAAAAAGAACAGGGCCCAGAACGCTGGCTTGAGGAACTCCAGCCTGGTCAGGAAGAGGGGATGAAAGAACTCCATTTAGGGCCACAGTTGACTGAGACAGGAGAGGAAGTCTGCGAGCCATGAGTGGAGATGCCTTGCATACCACAGGAAGAGAGTTTGGTGAGCAGGGCAGGGTGCCAGACCGTTGCAAAGCACACGATATGTCTAGGGAGATGGCTCTGATTTCATGTCTGGCATTAGGCTCTCCATCCATTGTTGGGAGAGCAAAGCAGGGCACATTTCTTTTATCATCACACTGAAAAACCATGTCTAATTTTGGAGAAATTTGCCTCTACAGCGAGATACCTTTTTGGGGTTGCAGTGCACAAACCGCTCATCACACCTGGCAATGCACGTTTCCGTGTCAAGTGGTGCAAAGAGCACAGGCAATGGACCACCAACAACATACAACACAACAAGCATTTTAAGGCCATTTTCCCTGCTAAAGCGGGGGTTAGCCTTGCGGGCCCCATGACAATCTTCTCCACTTTACCCTATTTTCTGCATCTCCCCTTCTTAATCCCCTTGCCCACATTTCTTCTTCCACCACCTTTAGCCAAGTTTTTCTTGGTCTTCCCTGTCCTCTACTTCCTACTACACTCATTTTCAACACTTCTCACCCAGTCACTTTCATCCTTCCTCAACACAGACATCAACTCTCTCAACCTGTTTCTCTTCACAACCTCATCACAGACTCTATTCCATCATCTTCCGCTATCATCATTTGTCTTCTCTCTCTCAACGATACTCCGACAATCCACCGAACCATTCGCATTTCCACCCTTCCAGCCTTTGTTCTGCTCTCATGTTCAGTACCCATGTCTCACTCCCATAAATCATTGTACTCTTCACACACGTAGCATACACCTTTCCCTTCAGCTTCAACGACACCCCCTCTTCGTCAGCACGCCACTCAGTTCCCGAAACTTCTTCCATGCACATCTCACTCTAGCAACCGTCGAAGAGTCTGATCACCTTCTCCATTCAGCATGTCTCCTAGATAGCAATAAGTTTTCACACCTTCCAGCTTCACGCCATCTCCAAGATCCAACTCAACAATTCCTTCATCTGCAGCTCCCTTTATGGACCACCAAGCAGTGGAGAAATGCAATATGGTCAGATGAATCATCCTTCATCATGTACTTGACAAACTGAGGAATGCATGTGTGGTGCTGACCTAAAGAAGTCTCCAACCCTGAGTGCTTGGTTCCAACACTGAAGGGTTCTGATGGTTCTGTAATGTTGTGGGGTGCATTTTCCTGGCATGGTTTCGGTACAGTCAGTACCATTAAGTAGCGATTGGCATTGACTTTGCCTTCTAAGGGAATGAGTGGTCATCTTCGCATCATGTTGCAGCAGTCTTCCAGGATGTGTGTGTATATATATATATATATAATACAAAAAAATTGTAACACCTGGGTAAATGAGGGACACAAAGTATCTTGAATGCAACGGCTTCCACACAGGTGGGGCCCATGTGTTAAATTAGCAAATAACATTTCAGCATGCTTTGGGGTCATGTATAAAAATGCTGTATAGGCCTGATTGCCTATAATTATGGCTATCTGAATAATTTATAATCTATTCCTAAATTTCACATATGCTTCTGTCCCATGACTTTACAAATCTTTAGGACTGATGCACAGCAATTTTGGAACACGTGCTTTCACATCTTCATCGCTTTGAAATGTTCTCACCCTGGTGCTCCTTCAGTGGTCCAAAAAGATGGGAAATGCACAGAGACAGATCCGGACTTGGGGGTTAGCGGAAGGTTTAAGCATTTGCTTTGGTTGCTCCCATCTTTGGGTTTTTCGGAATGCTTTTGCACAGCTGCGCCGTCACTTCATACAGGTGTAGCCCAATGTTGCCATGACCAACCAACAAACAAGGCTCCATTATTTTCCTTTACAATCGAAGACAAAAGGTGCAGGTTAACCTTGAATCGGTACCTTGTGCATATACATTATATAGAGTTACAATGTTTGTCGTGTGGTTTTTGTTTCTCTTCTTGAGTGCTTGAATGGTGCTGATTTGAAAATAAAGCAAATGTGCTTTGTTTCTAGATGGAACTTTCCTCCATAAACAGTGTAACAACAGCCTTGCGTGGATTGCAGTGCATGGTGACGGCTGTGAACAAGGTAACCCAATCCGTGTTACTGAGAGCTTTTGGGATTGTGGCCCTGGAGCCTGCTCAGTGTGGACAAGCAAAGTCGTAAATCTTTTTGTCGAGTACGAGAATGGTTTTTGCACACGTCTCGCAGTGTGATTGGACAACTTGAAAAAGTTAATGCAGCGTTCTTCATTCCATGGCTTTTCAGATTGACGATTCATGCTATTTTTGTGATCATGACCATGGTTGCCCTTCATATGTTTGTGACATGCGAACAACCTGGGAACGTGAATTTGGTTCTAGTATACAGACGCACAGACAACAACCACACTCTGAGATAGTAAGCAGTGTAGCTTATTGTCAAGGAAGTTGTGAGAACACCAGACCACTTGCTAACCTCAGTTTTGGTTGCAAATTTGTAATTTGTTGCAGGGTGTAGGTGATAACTTGCCTTCTAAGAAACTGTGGGATCTTTAACATGCACTACGAACGGATCCTCGGATTTAACGTCCATCCGAGGGACGGCACACACGTCGATGCCTCGCCCTGTACGGGAAACACCAGGATGGTAGTTTGCAGGTAGGTCGAGATTCAAATCCAGGCTAGACAGCTTGAAGGCAAGTGTGCACACCTCTAGGGCCTCGGCCACACTGCCAGTCTATAATCTTTATTGTAACGTGCTGATTTATATTCGTATAAATCAGCACATCACACTAAAATGTCCAACAGTTCCCGCGTGTATCTCGTGTATAGTCATAACTGGCACATGTGTTTCTCGTGGTCTCTGTGGAAGTCGTTTCGCTTTGGACCATCGTGAACATGCGATCAACGTCGAGTATCAATTGCAGTTTGTTCCATTGTTGATTAACCTTCTTTAGTGAGTTGCACAACCTTAACTTACATACAGTCCTTTTTTATTTCCATTCCATTAGAGAGAAAAACAAAACTTTTTTTTTTAACCCGTTTGTTGCAGGACCTGCACACTGTGAAGGTGAATTACGAAAATCTTACAAGTACGTCTTGTTGTGTTTTTTGTTTTTTTCCAGTTTGACAAGCATGTCTGATTAGCATGCAGATTTTATACCATTTGTGAGTGAGTAGGATAAGCATCACCTTTGTTGAGTCAACTTCGTGTTCCTTCTGTTTAACCAACAGGAATCAATACAGGCTGGGAAATTTTCTTCAAGGGCCCAAGGAGGTGAACTGAGACGGCAGATGGACACTTTTTCTTTCTGGTCTCTACTGTTTCATTATTTTTATTATTATTATTATTATTTTCTTTCTGACGTTTGTTTCATGCCTGAACATGAACAGTTGGTGAGTCTGACTTTGTATTTGCATTGATCTTTGGACAATCGTTCATCTTGAGGTTCAGTCTTTGGCAACTGTTTTTCTTGAAAACTGCCAATGTGGGGAAGTATTAACATTTTAATGCTCCTGTTTTGCCTCGTTCCATGTCTTTCTTGTCAAATGAGATGTGATTGAGTCATGTTGTGCCAGGTTTTGAAGCCTTTCATTCCTAAACTATTGGTACAGCCTTGAACAATGGATTTTGTTCATTTAGAGGCAATACGAGTCTCTCAACCACTTTGTGAACTAACTGGGGGTTATCTACCCCAAATTTCCCCATTCCTAAGCACTCCCTTTTCCAGGTTATTGTGATTTCCCCTCCCCCCTTCCTCAACTCTTCGTTTTTTTAGTTGCCGGTTGGTTAGTTACTTTTCCGTTTTATTCCCGCTTTCCCCTTCCTCTTCGTGCTGTGTTTCAGCTTGTGTGCAGCTCGTTCATCCCGATGTGTTCTCCCCCCCCCCCCCCCCTTGATCTCACTCTCACTTCTACTCTGCTGTTGGTGTTTACCCCTTTACATTTGTTGCATTCCATTCTGCTCGAGCTCCTCCACAAGCCTCGACCATGTTTCCAAAATAAAAAGTGATGTGAGTAACTTTGAGCGTGAGCCCTTCATCAGAGTAAAAAGCCTTTTTTGCTCCAATGACGAAGAGCGAGTCACTCAAAATGTCAACAGGGCTTCACTAACATTACTCAGTACCACAGGCATTCACACAAAGGCTAATATCCCATAATATACAACTACCTTCATCTGCTTTTTCACCATGTTGTCATGAAAACAAAACTTTTAACACAGGATCTCGGCTCATGTAAGAATGTTGTTACCACCCTTTAGAAATGTTATCACCTTTATAATCTGCACGAGACGTGAGTATTCAGATTTGAATAAATTCCCTGGAATCTTTTTCTCGTCATCCATGTGATAACGCCGTTGTAAGAAACACAATTAACAAATCTGCCTTCCGTGTGACACGTTATTTTCCTCTTTCCGCTCGCTTTCCTTCATTTCAACTTGTTTTTGATTTGCTGCAAGTTGATTATTTGATAAAATGCTTCGACGTCATGAAAGTCCACAGAAGATCTTTATTTCCTTTACTGCTTTGTGGGCATGTCGTGAAATGGTCCAATTATTTATTTATTTATTTATTTATTTATTTAGAGCATTGTTCTGTATCACATTGTTCATCATAGTTTGGAAGCATCATGTTTAAGTTTTTATTGGATTCGCTATATACGAGATATCCCTTATATCTGTATAAGCTTAGGATTCATTTGCATTTATAAAATGGAAAATAATTTGGAGAAGGTGATGGGTTTATCAAAAACACGTTTTCAGCGAATGACGTGGTTTGAGGAAAGTTGCAGGAGTTTAGGATGTTTGGCAAACAAGAATGACCTTTCATCTCAGCTGCCCGAATGCCATTATGAGTCATCCATGATGTACAAAGTTCTAAAGGCAGATTACCCCCTCGTTTATGGTCATTGATGAACCAGCTGGGTTCTTAACATGTCATTCATGTCATGGCAATTTTCTTGAAATGATATTCTGGAAACTGAAACTTGATAATCCAGATCCATATTTGAGTTTGAGCCCCTGTCGTTCCATTAAATAGCATCATGTGGGTTGACTCAGCCTGTCATCCTTCCAAGGTTGGCTGGAAACGGGGGCGCTGCATCAGCGGCATGTTCATGTTCCCAGTAATGATGCAAGCAGCAGCCACAGGCTGCATACAAAATGATGATCCAAATGCCTTTTACTGCTCTTGTGTGCACGTCCAGTGTCCTCACCCATAAGGTTACTACCTTACCTGAAGCAAATAACAAGCTCAAAGAGAAATGTCTCTGCATGTCGCTTGCAAACAAATCTTGCCAGTGCGTCACCGTTCTGTACCAACCTTAAGCTCATGTTAGTACTTGTGGGAGAGAGGGGTGGGATCTCTAATTGCTATTAAAACACCACAATTTACAGATAAATATACCATGCAGCTTACCATGAAAATAAATGTCTAACACCATTCCTCCTCTGTACAAGCTAATGGTCGTGACCGGCACAGGGACATGCTCAAGTTCACTCAAACCTCAGCGCTCTGGGCTGTGACCGTCGCAGCACTGCTTCTCAGCATGTTTGAACTTTCAACCTTCCTTTGTTGAACTGACTATTTTTGGAAAAAGTTATTTGCTAATCATCACCACGGATATTGGCTTCAACCCACTGGGGATAGGGAATATGTGCTTTGACTTTCCCATGGCCTTTCATAAAAATTAATAAAAAAACCTGTCCTGTTCGCCATTTAAACTTGACCCCGTCTACTATCAGATTTTATCACAGGTTACCTGGGTGAAGGGGAAAAATAGGTATCAGCTGGTACCAGGAGCAAAAAAGCCCAATACGAATTCAAAACAAAATATAGTTTCTAATTTCAGAACAAAAAGAATAATAATGGGGCAGTATATACTGGGATTTAGTTTTAGGAAACTTTACATTCTATTGCGTGACCCAAAAGTCAAGAGCCACAGGGTTAATATAGTATCTATAAATTAAAAAATATCTGTAGGACCACTGGATCTATAGCTTATCTGGGCCCTGACCTAATGTTGTAACCCAAATTTGGTAGCATTCTGACTGGTGGGTCTGGAAAAGAAGATTAAAAAAAAAAAATTAATGCAATTTTCCCAAAAGTTTACCAAGTTGGCCATTTTGACAATTCCGGTTACGTGATCAGCATGACCACCGCAATTTAACATCCTTACCCTGGCCTAATGTTGGAAACCAAATTTGGTAGCATTTTGACTGTTGGGTCTGGAGAAGATTTTTGAATAAATTTATTAAGTCGGCCATTTTGACCTACTTAAAGTCACGTGACTGGAACGAACTTTGCAATCCCATTTACCAGTCAGGAGTGGAACGTTGCTGCCAAATTTCAGCCGGATCGGCCCAGCGGTTTGGCTGGAGAAGTTGAAATAGGAGACCGACGGACGGTACACGATGACAATACCCTATCTGGATTGCCATTTCCAGATAAGCAAAAAAAATTATTATCGTAAAGAGAATGCATTTCTTAATTGATTACCTGACATTGGCTGATTTGACATTTGAATCACTTTGTGAACTACATTTGCCAAATTTCTTGAAGGTGCTAAGTGGTGCAGGGAGTGACAAAGCTCAGGCGCAGCAAAGAACTGTCCTCACGGAGCATGATACGACAAAGAACTGGGCTTCAACACGGAGCACGATACAAAGAAGAACATGTGTGCCTCATATGGGGCATATATTGGACGAAGAACCGCAACTCTCATGATATGATGTTGAAATGAACCCCTCGGACGACACTACGAAGAACCGTATCTTATGTGGAGCATGATACAAGCAAAAACCACACCACATACAATATGTTGGATCTTCGCACAGATCACAATTCAAAAAAATAAGGGCAATACCCCTGGGCGCTCACCTGGTCGTGGCTGGATAGGAAAACCAGGGAGCCATTGGTAGGCGTGGATAACCAACAATATATTTAACGGAGAAGAAAGTAAATACCAATGGATTATTTATTTATTTATTTAATGCAGTGAACAAATTTTGCTACATCATGGGTTATGAAGGTTGTAGTCAAGTTTCATCAAAATTGTGTGTGTAGTTTCTGAGAAGGGAGAAAATACTTTTGGGGGGGGGGGCAACCCCCACCCCCCACCCCCACCCCCATAAACCACCATTGACCCCACCTTTTTAATGCTGTGAACAAGCTTTGGTACATCACAGGTGATGAAGGCTGTGGTCAAGTTTCTGAGAAGAAAGGAAATACCTTTTTTGGGGGGGCAACCACTCCTCTCCCCACAAACCCCCTTAGACCCTGATTTTTATTTTTAATGGCATGAACAAACTTTGGTAAATCACGGATGATGAGAGTTGTGGTCAAGTTTCATCAAAATTGTGTGTGTAATTTCTGAGAAGAGAGCAAATAACTATTTTGCGGGGAAACCCCCCCTGTAAACCCCTTAAGAACCCGCTTTTTCAAATGCCTTGAACAAACTTTGCTGCATACCGGGTGATGAAGGTTGTGGTCAATTTTCATCGAAATTGTGTGTGTGTAGTTTCAGAGAAGAAGTTGCAGTTGTATGTGAACGGACGAACTGACGGACGGACGATGCACCATCCCATAAGCTCCCCGGAACTTCGTTCCAGGTGAGCTGAAGAATAACCAACTTGTGAGGATTATCATACGGCAGAAATCTGCACATCAACACTACACAAAAGAAACCAGACCTTGCACAGAGCACAATATATCCAAGGGCTGCACAGTGTGTGTGTGTGTGTGTGTGTGTGTGTGTGTGTGTGTGTGTGTGTGTGTCGTGTGTACGTGTGTACGTACACATACATGTGTGTTATCATATAGTGTAGTATTTGGCGGCAATCTATATATGTGGTCTAACTGGGTTGCAATGTGGTCTAAAAATCCTTGAAATTCCTGAAATTTTGTTTCTTTTCAAGATCTTGAAAGTCAAATATAAGTCTACCCTTGAAAGTCTACCCCAACACCAGTATCCATCACCCATCCACACACAAGCTACCTACAGGTCATGCTAATATCCTTGAACTTCTCTATCTTGACCAGTGGTTGTCCAAATTTAATAGAGGTGAACTGTTACAACCCTGTCATGGCGACCAATATAATCTGCCCCAGCTATGCCACGTGTTCTTTTGGGATGAGCACTGGCACGAATCATTCCTGGTCAAAAGTTAGAATGCCTTGAACAAATTTTGAGGGAAAGATCTGTTATCTTGTCTCACCAGACTCAGTGGTGTAATGGTTAATAGTAGAGTTCCCACAATAGGGTCCCGTGACCGTTTTTCTGGGACCAAGGTTTGAAGGTTGATTTTAGTCAATTTGAGGGTGCTGATTAAAATAGGCTGGGGTGAACCTTGAAAGTGGGCTAACTCGGCCAGATGCGAAAATTGAAAATGGCCGCCATGCTACTTCCAGTATATCAAAAATTGCATATCTTTGGTTCTACATGTCCGATTTTTATGATTTTTGGGTCAAAATATATGTTTTGAAGGTCAAGGATGTCATATATTACCATTCCAGATTGTTATATTTAAGGGTTAAGTGACAAAATATGAAATATAACTTTTCGGGGGCCAAATCCAAGATTGTCGTCGAGTAACATCTGGAAAATAGTAAAAAATCAATTTTCTTCTTATAATATTATTGGCAGTGAATCTTTTCATGCAAGTAAATGTTTTTTATATGTGGGAGTGCACAACAAATTGAGACAAGAAGAGAAGGACGCAATCATTGTCTTATTTTCAGAACATGATGTGTACATCTACTATAATTCCAGCAATCTCTGTGTGTGTGTGTGTGTGTGTGTGTGTGTGTGTGTGTGTGTGTGTGTGTGTGTGTGTGTGTGTGTCTGTGACCGCTGTTTCTCGACAACCACTGGTCCGATCTAATTGAAACTTGCCAGATATATTGCTGGGGACCTGAGAATGTGCCTTGTCAAGGTTTGATATTAATCGGACAAGTGCTTCCCAAGTTATGGCCATTTATTTACCAAACCAATGACAAGACACGTTGTCTGGGCGTGGCCGATGGGGAAGGGAGGCTCAGCCGTGTTCCCATTACGGTTACAACGTACGGACTTCCGGATAATGATGACTTCGTGTATTCTAATAATTTCTCGATTTCTTATGCGCATTTATAGATAAACACAATGCCCCAAGTTATGATCGTTTTCATATTAGACGGTGCATAAATTTCGGTAACATCAGAGTGCTGGTATGCTCCGAACCAGGAAGTAAATTTTTTTCTCTCTTCTCTTTTTGTTTTTCCTTGCCACGACATTGCGAAAAGGTAAAATACGTTGGCGCTAATTGAATAATTGGGTATTAAAACTAAATTGCGAAAATCGTAACTGCGAATAATATGCGAACTTCCGGGCACCGCACGTATGGGCACGCGAGAGCGAAGAAACGGCCTGTGTGTTGTTGTTTGTTGCTCGCGGTTTGAATATTATTATTATATTTTTTTATTTTTTTTTTTACGGCACGTACTAGTAATATCAATTTCTCAACTTTTACACTGTTCAGGTAGGTTATACCATTCTTTTGTATGTCCCTCCTGTACTTTATCTAGAACAGTAATATGATGAAAGAATATCAACATTCCTTCATTTTGTCTGTAGAGCAACAGTGTTTCAATGGAAAAATGAAATAAAACATGAATTATCTGAATTCCCGGCAATTGACGCTTTCCGGTAAGTATTCTTGTAATTTGCATTGACCAAATTTGATGTACTGTCCAAACTGTCTTTATCTAAGACAGTCATAATAAAATAATATAACATCTCTTATATTTTGACTGTGGCAATGTTTTTACAGTTGTAAATTAAATGAAATGAAATCTCCATTGAAACACATACATGTAATCCTTCAGTCACTATCTGAGTCGCTGGCTCCAGAGTCACAAACTTCATCATTACTTTCAGCTCATCATCGTGCAACAATGTCTGTTCTTGTTCAACCAAGTCATGTAAACTTCTTGGGAGTGCATCATGGGTATACCTCACTGACACACATCTACCGTCTTTCATTGTCCATCCATGGTTGGTGGGATTTGGGGTGCATCAGCTTGTCATAGTTTAGTTGAATGAAACTTGGTAGTTAACTCGCGTCACATGCAGATTGTGAGAATCTGGATCTGGTGGGATGCGGGACGTGGACTTGTTTTTCATCTGACCCCACTTCCGTGCTCTGGCTTCACCTAACGTGAAGCTTGTGTCATATAGATGTGTCTAATAGTGAATGTGGCCATTTGCTGAAGCACCTCTTGTGTCACTGGAAGTGTTTTGCCAACATCTTTCAAAAGATTGCGTGCCTCCTGAGTTCTGTTCCTTTTTCAGAAACTGTGTTTTTCCCAGTCCATAGAAGCCAGATGTTGTATCAGATCCACTATGGATGTGTAATGGATTAATATTTCAGCTACATCATCAGAGCAAAGGTCTCTGCAGCTGATGATTTTGTCTTTCCGTTTGATAGCAAGGGTGCCCTCCAGTTGATGTGCAACATATGCAGAAAGAATCACTATATCTGTGTCCTCGGCATCAATCACGACTGTCTCCATTTTTCCTGCTTTTTGGATTTGCGAATAGATGAAGAACACATTGTGTCCGCCTCAATGTGACTACATTCAAATTCTTCCATCCTTTCTCCGGAGGAGATGTTCCAACAATTTTGCCTGATGGAGTACACAAAGTCAATTTCTCTATGATTCTTTACAAGCTTGGTGAACTCATCCTTTAGAAACTTTTGTAGCTTTGTTTGTTTCCCTGATTGCTGAACAGCACCTGGAAGTTCTTTGTGGCAGGAAACCTATCTGATGTTTTCATGTACACATTTCTGGACCCATCTCTATATGCTGTCGTGGATTTACGACGCTCATGCTCACTGTCTTTGATGGAATTTTCACACCATAGGCATCATTTACAAAAACAATCTGGCTTGCATTTGGATGCCTTCTGCGAATAACGGAAAAAAGCTTTTCAGCATAATCTCCCCACGTGAGGGCAGACCCATCAGCTTTCTCACGATCTTCTGCAGTTGGGGTCGCTAATCTCCCACAGAAACCCATATCGACTAGGGCAATGTACTGATCTGGAAAAGGTTCGACAGGCTGCATGTTTAATTTCTCAACTAACTTTGATTTTTGCACTTTCTTCATGGTACCGTTGATGTTAAATATGGGTAAACACTCATCTGTCACGCGAAATTCCATCACCTGTGCGGAGTAAACTTCTCTCACCAGATTCTGCCAGCCAAATTAACGATGCCATTGCTCTGTTTTCCATCGCATCTGTCTTTGTCACTTTGCCTGAGACTGAATCCCTAGTTACAGGAGGTTTGCTGAAAGTGTATCTTGAACATCTGTGATATAGTAGCATCAATGGTGTGTTCTGTGAAAACATTCGTTCTCTGAAGAATTGAGTCACTCTTGTTTTACCATCTTCGTGAGCACTTTCAAAATCACGTACCAGTCACTGAGGCGACAACACCGGATACCAGAGCTCTCAGTTGTGGTTTATCCAAGTCAAATGGGTCACAGTCAAACTAGTGATACAACTGTCTAGTCTTGGACAACCTGTTCGTCAATCTTCAGACGACTGGGGGTATTCTCAATATGCTTCAAGCAGAGGTCTTCATCTGTGCCAGTGTGTGAAGAGCTGCCCTTACTCTGTTGACTGAGTTCACGTTCCTCGTAGTAGTTAACAGCATC
Organism: Eptatretus atami; assembly: GCA_035128595.1. Taxonomy (NCBI): domain Eukaryota; kingdom Metazoa; phylum Chordata; class Myxini; order Myxiniformes; family Myxinidae; genus Eptatretus; species Eptatretus atami. The sequence goes on along the minus strand of CM068960.1, from coordinate 127,954,118 downwards.
TTCTCATTCCGCAGAATTTTCAGCCATCCAGCCTTCATCTTGGAACCTTTGTTCATTGTCATTTCAATCCAGAGGTCTGGAGGCAAACACGAATATGGCCTGCCAGTCATTTATTGTGCAAACAATCCATCTGTAGGTATCTGGCCTTTTCCTCGGGAAGACTACTTACTTCAAGCCAGAATTCACAAGCCAGCGAGCATACCTGTCATTGTCGTAGACATGGAGCCATGGCTCATCATTCGCAATGAAGCCTTGAATTCATCCCAGTTCCTTGTTTTCACTCATGGATATTCAGCATCAGAACTTCTACCATGGACATGAAACTCAACCATTACTTAACCATGGAACTGTTAGATGACTCGGCGCTCTGGAACACTTGTTCCACAAGGACACAATATCTGGGTGAGATTCCAACTCTGAGTAGACTTCCTGCTTTTGCTCTGGAGTTGTGGAGGATTCCTGAAGTATGGCAATCTTCTCCTTTGTATTTTCAGACAGGACACCCCATCCTGCATGCATTCTCTGATCATCCGTCGACTCAGAGCTTCATACATCAACCGAAGACATCTGATGTTACGTTTGTAGTGTTTCCCACGTAGTGCCTTCTCTACTGAACCTTCAGCAATGGCCTGTGCAGCAACCAGTATGTCAGACAAGCCAGAACCATCAAACGTTTATACATGGCAGACATGAATGAGCACTGTGTGTGGAAAGGCCCAAGAAATGGCACAATGTCTTTGAAGGCTTCAGGATTTTCATTACTCAGTTGCACCATAGGCATAAACTGGTTGATCACCAACTAGCAAAAGAAAGGGCATTCTTTTTTTCTCAGCTGCAGCAACCATCCTGCACATCACTTCATGGACTACAGATTTGTTGGAGGCTTAGGAAATGTTAAGAAATAGTATGGTTTGCTCTTTTTCACATGTTGCTGCACAGTAACCTGAAACCCACCAAATGCACCAGTTATTTGTTCATCAGCAGGCATGTTTGCTTGGTCATCTGCACGACGCACCAAAGCATGGATGACACCCCTCTGTCTCTGTACATCTGTGTTCTGACAACTAATATCAATCTCTGGACGAGGAGCTGGTTGTCCACGTTTCACTGTTTTATAGGGCTGAACAACATGTTGCTCCAGGCACAAACGTTTCAGGTCTTCTGAACTTGTGGGCAGTGGTCGCATGTCTCTTTCTGCATCTGGTAGAGTTACTTCCAGGTTCTGAGGTTGCACAAACATAACATTGGTGCGGTGTGACGTATCAGCGCCTGTCAGTGTGTCTTCACAGAAGTCGTCATTGTCAAGAATGCCAATTCCAGGAATATTCTCTGCAAGCTGTACTGGACATGCATCATTTTTTTCAAGGTCATGCTTTCCATGAATCATAGAGTTGAAGAACAGATTTATGTGATTCCGAGGGAGAACTTTTTGAGGATGTCCAGAATCTCTCGACTTCGGGTCAGTCCATGCAGTGTCACTGACGCTGTGTTTGAAATGCAGAGCTTTTTCCTGTGATGTATGACAAAAGCAGCGAGGCAAATGCATGAACCACAGGATCTCTGCTGCTTCTTTCAAAGTTCTGCTTCTGTGGGGTTTTCAACCATGTCAGAAACTTCAAAAGCATGTCATTTGGGGCCTGTGGTGTCTCCAATTCCTCGACACTTGGTGGCCATGCCATTTCAGGAATACTAGCAAGAGCATCTTTCATGCGTCTAGCAACATGTTGAGCAGCTGATCATCACTGACACCCAATGAATAAATGGCTGCTCAGTGTAGCTGCCACCAGTGATGTATCATATATACTAGTGTACTTTCATTTTTTCGATGGCGGTCATGAAAGCCAATGTTTTCACCAAATTCTTTCTGAAGCATTTCCTTGATGTTGCGTGACTTCTTGCCACTGGGGTCAAAACCAAAGTTTCTCAGTAAGGCCTTATAATCAGACAGCAGGTCTGTAGAGTTCGCAACTCATGCTCTTCGAACACAACCAAGCGTACATGTTTGAAGAACATCTCTCGTACTTCAGAAAGACGAATATCTTGTACATGGAGCTGACCATCTCACTGCTTTTTGATGGCGACACATACTTCTTCCAGCAGGACCGGTGATAGCGGATTTCTGCTGCAAAGGGATCTGGTATTGCATCTATAATCGTTAAGATGCGATCACGCATCCTGATATCTTGGAGGTACACTGTATGTGCCTTGAATGCATACCAGACATCCATCATTTGCATAATATGCCATCTGTCCCTGGTGGCGTGTTTTTCATCTTCCGGCTTCATGCACCATACGCAACAGTTTTGTCATGTATCACCCCACTTGCTGCTCGAGATAGTCTCTGGGTCGTTCCACAGAACAGCTAGCAGAACAGATACTTCTTCTTGGAGTATCTCCTCAGCTGCCAAACTTTTGTCTCGTCTCTTATTGCCAGCTGTATATGACGTTACTAGAATGTAATCTTGCAAATTTTATGAAAGAACATGTTTTGTGGTCCAGCATCCCAATTCACAGTGTCGTATACTGTTCCAAACCTATCTAGATGATGCCATTGCTGTGCTAAAGTCTTCAGATTGTCCATGATTCAGGGGTAGTATTGGATACTCCCACAGGGAGTATCCTGTGGGATACTCCACACAATACTCCACAGGGAGTATTGGATTTGTTTTCATCGCAATGCTCACCACAGGAGATGCACTTGTGGCTTTCTTCACTCTCCTCACGTCTCCTTTTTTTACCTTTTCCCTTGGACGACATGGCTATGACTCATTCAAGGATCTCTGTAATAAATGAAAAGTGTGTTAAAACAGTAACATTTCAGTTTACTTAAACCTATGCATCTTAACTATTCAGGGTGTCTTCCTGGTCTTCTTCGTTGCAGTCAGCTTGCAGCCGTCTAGGATTTTTCTGCAAAAATGATTAAAAAAGCATTTTTTAAATTCTAATTCTTACACTTAACAAGATATTATCCTGATAAATGAAATATTTGACCTTAAAACATGTTTAGACCCAAAAATCATAAAAATCGGACATGTAGAACCAAAGATATGCAATTTTTTAATATACTGGAAGCCGTGTGGCGGCCATTTTGAATTTTCGCGTCTGGACAAGTTAGCCCACATTTTCACGAGGTTCACCCAGCTCATTTTAATCGGCACCTTCAAATTGACTTAAATCAACCTTCAAACCTTGGTCCTGGAAAACGGTCACGGGACCCTATTGTGGGAACTCCACTATAAAGCATCCGCTCTGAAGTCTGGGAGCTTCAAACCCCATCGGTCATCCTCAACTTTCTTTTTTTAATGGCATATGCTGCTTCATTGCTTGATGCTCAGCACTTATTTAGGATAGAGCACAGATATACCTCGTAGCTTGGCACCCAAGGGGAGGAATGAATCTTCATTTATTGCTCCACTGAGTTTCGAGAGCAAAGTGACGTCACAAAGATCCATCACGGTGTCCAGATTGCTTTGAGAAGTTGCGTCATTTCCACCCAAGTTCAGTTGGTTTTGGGTTTAAGTAAAGTTTGATGATGTCATGTATTTATCTACACTATTTATACCTGCTTCCTCCAAGAATGAAATATAGTGTAGAAACCACTTCCCTGGTTCGGGCAAAGGTCACTGGTTAAAAGAATCTGCACTCTGCCTCGTGTTGTGAGACTTGAAAGTTGTCTCCCCACCTTTGTGGAAGAAGGGAGGAGGGGATTATTTCCTGCCCATGACATGACTGGGTACCACAAGCATGAGCGCAAATTTTGAGGGGAATTAGCTGAGCTGTTTTGTATTTTCTCAGGTTACGGTATACATACCCACTGTTTGTGTGTCATTGGTAGTAATCTCCATATGCGAGTTTCAGAAGGTGGAATGGAGCTCTGCCATGTCTCAAAGTATCTACCTCCATTTTAGTAAGGGATCACGATTCATGGACCAAGTTGTGAAGTTTTCTTCTCAAAGTTTTGTTCCCAGTGCTCTTTTCAGGATCATCAGCGAGCCCCGGGCAGCCTCGAACTGCAGATTGTTTGTGGTAATGTTCCCAGGGATGGTTTTTAAGATCTCTGTGATGTTCTTCTTTATCCATTGTTCCAATTATCACTTACAATTTCGGCGCTTTTCAGCTTCCAAGATCTTTTCACTTCATTTTTGAGATCTTGGTATTTGATGATTCTTCACCATTGAGATAAGCCTGGTGTTGGCTTGGTAGTTAGGGTGGCTGGCTTGGGATTTAGAGTCCTGAGTTCGAGCCCCGTTGACCAATAAATTTTACACCAGGTGGGGTTGACTCGGCCCGTCATCCTTCCGAGGTCAGCGAAATGAGTACCAGTGCACTGGTAGAGGTGCACATCATCAGCGGCACAGCCGCGCTTCCAAGAAATTGTAGCTACCCGGCAGCCAAGCTTCCATACGCAAGAACAGAACCATTGAGATTCTTCACAATCTTCATGATGTAGCACGACATCTAAAAAGAGGTTGTGGACGGAATCGGGCAAAACTTGGTGGATGAGTTGGGTAGGTGACAAGAACAAGCCGATACGAATTTTGTGAAGGCACGGGTGCACGGATATCAGTGGGACACAAAACATAAAATGTTCAGCCTGGTGGAGGTATGCACTCTTCCAAGTGCTATTCTAGTTGCATAAGATTGTGCAGTGAATAGCTTGTTCCAACCCATTAAATAATCATATATTGACGAACCCTGGATAATTACCGATGCCATCGAAGGTGGACAGAGGTTATGTTTTCACCCCTGATCATCTGTCTTTCTGTGAGCAGGATATCTCAAAACGTTATGGATGGATTCAGAAGAAACTTGGTGGATAGGTTGGGTGTGTGATAAGGATGAATTGATTTGATATTGGTGAAGATTTGGATCCGGTTACTCGAATTTTAAAAATTTCGACAACTGATTCTTCACCATTGAGAGATGAGACCAAAAACTTTCCTCGACTTTGCAAGAAGTCGTGGACTTAGGGTGGCTGGTTCATGGTTTCAGCGCCCACAGGCTCATCGCTGGACTTGGTATTACAACGTTGGTGGTGTGGCAAAAGAGATTGACCATGTGCTCGTTGATGGTCGCTGGAGAATGATTCAGAAGTGTAGGGTCTGCCAGAGTGCTCAGTTCCTCAATACCGCCCACACTTGTAGCAACTCCAAAGTTGCAGCTTAAATCCAGGAGAATGGTACCATCCCAGCCTTAGCTGGAATGTTGGAAAGCTCAAGGATTAGAGGGTAGCTGAGGAGTTTGCGAACAGTTTGAGTGGGGATTTGGGGGGGGGTCTGTGTGTTTTGGGGAATCCTGAAGAGTTGTGGCATGCCTTCAAGACTACCATCCTTGATGTTGCCGGTGAATGTCTTGGAACCCACCATCAGGCGAAGAAGAACTTTGTCTCCCAGGGGAACTGGATACCATTGGCCAGAGTTGCAGGGCCAGGCTTAAGGCCAGTCACACCTTGACGTTTTAGCCAGCTTATGCCGATTTTTGAAAAATTTGTCTAAAACGCTGGCACACGTCGAATACGTTATGGGTAAGTTTTGGAAACATTAAGAGCACGCTGAAAATCACTGCCATATCGTCGTAGTACGCTGGCTTTCATCGTTTTACTTTGCCGTTGTCCTCAATTTTAGCATGCTTGAAATTTTTACGACGTATGCCAGCGTATGCCTCACACGTTCCGTTACGCTGGCTATAAGTTGTAGGCACGTTATGCGATCGTTGACACACATCGACACACGTTACTTGTAAGTTACTCATAGTCGAAACACGTCGAGGTAATGATTAGCGTACCCGAAACGTATTTATAACCTATGAGTAACGTGTTGTAGGCACGTTACACGATCGTTGCACACACGTCGAGGCACGTTATGCGATCGTTGACACACGTCAAGGCACGTTATTGTAAGTTACTCATAAGTCGAAACACGTCGAGGTAATGCTTAGCGTACCAAAACTTATTTCTAACCTCTGAGTAACGTGCTTTGAACCTATGTGTAACGTACCTCCAACGCATATTGACGTATGTAGACGTTTGATTGACGTCTTCCGGACGACCACAGAACTTACTGAAGTGTTCTAATTTACAGCTACCGTATAATGGCGTATTGGCAGCGTTTAAAAAAAACAAAAAACAACAATAACTTCCGATATTTCGTCACGTGCCGTTACGCCACGTCCAATTGCCTCTTCAGTTTGCTCATGTCTTATTCTTAGTTCCTCCTCGTGAATATTTTTCTGTTTGAGGATATTGTCACGTCGACGTCGAAACTTAAAAGCAAATGTCCGAATATATTTTTAAAATTCGTGATAGACTAAAAAAAAAAAAACAACAACAAAAAAAACAACAACAACAACAACAACTTCAGATATTTCGTCACGTGCCTTCACGGAGCCAGGGAAAAAAAGAAATGTGCCTTGACGGAGAAAATAAGTTTCGGGTATGCTAAACATTACCTCGACGTGTTTCGACTTACGAGTAACTTACAAGGAACTTGTGTCGACGTGTGTCAACGATCGCATATCGTGCCTACAACTTATTCCAGCGTAGCGGAACGTGTGAGCCATACGGCGAGTACGTCGTAAAATTTTCATCATGCTTGAAATTTCACGACGTACGAGACGTACCACGAAATATGACGGCGTACTTCATCGTTTTTCAGCATGCTCCCTAACGTATACACAACTTACCCATACCGTATTTGACGTGTCCCAGCGTTTTAGACACATTTTTCATAGGTCGGCATACGCTGGCTAAATCGTCAAGGTGTGACTGCGATGTTTACACTTCCAATTCTCAGGCGGTTATGATTTAAATCGGCGTGCGGCAGGTTTTTAACAGGCTACCCCACGAGTTCGTCGGCGATACGTGCAGCGCGCTATGCCTAAGTTAACCATCGTTGGGCATAGGTTGTGAACGCCGAAAACAGGCTAAGCATTCGTTGGTATAAGTTATCTATAAGACAACGAAACGTTCTGTGCCCGTTACTAATATGTTATGCATATGACCAACTCGTTATGAATACGTCCGAATCTTTAAAAAAAAAAACATCAAAAGTTCAGCGTAAGCCAGCATTTTACATACATTTTCATACGTTGTCATTGCTGGCTAAAACGTCAAGGTGTGACAGGGCCTTTAATTGGCAGAGCTGAGCTGTTTAGGGAGTTGAGACGTAAAACTGTATGTGTGCGAGGGCGGAAAAGGGGGCCTATGTGTGAGGAATCTGTGACTGGGTAGAGCATCACCTGTGGTCAAGTGATTCTCATCCTGCTTACAGAGGAATTTGTGCATTTACAAGGAAATCTAACACAGGTGGAGGCCATTCAGCACATCATGCCTGCGCGAACCTGCGCGAAGACTAATTTGTCTACACAAGATCTAAGGAAGAAAATGCAAAAAAATGTTTTTAAGTAATGAAATTAAAATATGTATATATTTTTTTCTTTTTCTTTTCTTCCCCTCAGGAGAGGGGGCATGGGCTTCGTTAAAAACACACAACATCCACCACACAACCCCCCTTGACAAGACCCCCACCAACAGCACTCCATAAATGTTGCGTTCCTCCAAGCCTGTCCCTCAGTGTACTGCAGTTAGAGCGGAGGGTGATGGGCTCTTGACAGAGGAGTCCGAAGTGAAGGCCTGCTGGGCCTGTAACTTTGAGCGGCTGTACCAGGCTGACCCACCAGCTGTTGAGTTGGACGTCAGGGGTGTACCTATCCCTATTGCTGACCCTCCAATCAACTCTGAACCACCTTTGTTTGTGGAAACACAGGCTGCGGTGAACCAGTTGAAAGGCGGTAAAGCTCGTGGGATCTGTCGCATCCATGCTGAACTTCTCAAGGCTGGTAGAAATGCTGCACTCATGTTGTTGCATGCAGTTCTGTGCTCTGTCTTAAACACAGGCATCATCCCAACCTACTGGAAGAGGAGCCTTGTTGTCCCTCTCTGGAAAGGGAAGAGTGATCGCTATGACTGCAACAGCTTCCAAGGGGTGATGCTGCTTTCAGTGCCGGGCAATGTCTTTTCTCGGATAATTCTTGATAGGGTTCGCCACCATCTGCTTGAGCACCAGCGCCCCGAGCGGTCGGGATTTGCACCAAAGAGGTCAACAGTTAGTCAGGTTCACTATGTTAAGAGCCAAACTTTCATTCAATATTGATGGAGATTTGTAACTACTCCCATTTTTGGAAAGCCCTTGGTCCACTAAACACAAAAAACAATGTTTCCATTTGAATCAAATACTTTTTCAGCTGTCGTCATGGATTTCAAAATGGCCACCATTTATTTACTATTTTTATTAATAACTCAAAAACTAAGCAAGATATGAAAATGATTTCAATGGCTATACCCACATTTTTGGGGGTGGAGGAAAATGATGGTGCAAGTAGAAATCGATTTTGATGGCAGCCATCTTGGAATTTGAGATGGCTGCCATCAAAAAACCTCTTGTTTGTTATTGTATCAATTATTGTATTAAAATTTGAACACAATTCTTTGCGATAAGAACCTAACATTTGAAGCTAAGGAAATTGATGCATGTATTGACAACAAATTTAAATGATGTAAGAATTCAAAATGCAGGTTATCTTATTATCCACGATGGTCACCATTCAAAATCTATTCTGGTCTACAACCTACTTGCAGCTTACGAATTGTGAGCCGAGTAGCCTCGGGGGCATCTCCACATTTTCAAAGTCGAGGATAGTGATGGTGCAGCTATTTGAAAAAGTTTTGGTATTGGCTTGCTGCAACCTACGATATTTTCCCATCAGTAGTTATTTCTGTATCACTTGCAGCTATTTTGTGGCAACAGGTAATTACCATGCATGCCTGTT
>CM068960.1:127907258-127925821 GCA_035128595.1 Eptatretus atami | reverse complement strand
TGACAAGAACAAACCGATTAGATTTTGGTTCCATCCGGGATCCAGATCCGGCCTATCAGTGGGATACAAAATGTAAACTGTTTAGCCTGGCAGAGGTATACCGAGTGCCGCTCTAGTTTAACAATGGAGGTGATTTTATACCTTGTCTGTGTATTATGTCCATGTCAGCCGTGCCCTTTTCTGAGGGTGTGTTTGTCTGCACCCAGATCCACTGCAATCCATATTGTTTGTTGCGTGTTCCTCATCGAAAATTCCCTTTGTACAGGACGAGGACGATAGTACTATACTGTTGCTCTGCCTTATCCACAATACTCCTCCACTGCCCTTGATCACCAGACATCTCTCTTCACTCTCCATCCACCTCCACCTTTGTGACGTCCCTCTTCACACAATCTTTCCATCTCAACGGCAGTCCATACCTTCTCCTCATGCCTCATTCTTTCCACATGGCTTCTCTTTGGTAGATGATGATCTTTCATCTCACCATGCCCAATCCACTTCAGCCAGTTTCTCAGTTGATCCTTCATCGTCACCACCCTTTTCACTCCTATAATCCTCCTGATCAGTTGTTCTCGCATGCCTCTGCTGCTGTGTCATTGCCAATGTCTCCAGGCTGTATAGGTTTACCGGTGTTACAAGACAAACTCAGGAGTTTCCCTTTCAGCTTTCTCGATATGTTATTGTCCATCATTACTCCGTAATCTTGCGTGCATTTGTTCCCATCAGTGGGATAAAATTACAAAACGTAAACCGATCAACCTGGCGGAGGTGTGTGCTCTACCGAGTGCCTTCTCGTTAAATCCTTTGCCTTGTTGGACACGTGAAGACTTGTCACTAATCGGGCTAGTCACCACCATGATCCACTCATAAAGGTATTTGTCATATTTTCCTCAAACATGAGTAATTGTCCAGTAATCACTCGTGGAAGTATGATTGATGTTTCTATAACCTTTCAAACCCTTCCCCATGTGTTTCAACCCCTCTCATTACACAATATTCTTCCGAAGCTATTTTCTCTTCTCTCCCCATTCCCACATTCCTTTACCCTCCTTTCTCCCATCACCCTCCCTTCTCTTCCTTTGCTAAACTTAGCACCTCCACATGAACATCATAAATTGATTGTTCAGAAGTAAAAAATAAAATAAATATGTGGTATTAACCTGTCGAAAAATTAACGAGGCTCAATTGGGTGCAATTTTATGTCATATTTGAAGATTGTGAAATTCGGTTTTCTGCTTATCCCAACAGCATAAAGCTTGATAAGAATCAGGTTATTTAATTTTTTTATTTTTTTTTAAGCTCACCTGTACTTTAGTCCAGTGAGCTTATGTGATCGAGCAGTGTCCGTAGGTGAGCGAGTGACTGACTCACTCACTCAGTCATTGAGTCTGTAAACACTTCGGTCATTATCGCTTGAACCAAACATGCTTTTGATGAAACTTGACCACAACCTTCATCATCCGTGATGTACCAAAGTTTGTTCACGGCATTAAAAGATAAATCGGGGTCTAAGGGGGCTGCGGGGGGGTTTGAGCGACTGTTGCTCCTGATCCAGGTGAGCTTCGGGACACGTGGTCCTATTTTTGCTTTCGGTCTGAGGTTCGTGAAAGACCCGCAGCACAAATCGTGCACACACATGTACGCAGTCATTCGACAACACCGGACTTTACTTTTAAAACGTATTTCAAACATCAAACAGCCAGTGACGGAACTTCCCGGAGCACTTTTGGTGCCAGTGACACCATCTTGTGACAACTTTTCTCTCCATAGTTTGCAAGGAAATTAAGGAGAAATTTCGCTCGCATACGAGCCGTGACAATCTATACAAAAAAAAAGAAATCTCTCCCTCTCCTTCCACCCTCTCCCCCATCCCCCTCATTTCACGGGACTCATGGGGGTGCTTCCATGCTCTATCCTTGAAGTGCTGAGTGTCAAGTAAGAAAGTAGCGCATACCATTTATAGTGTTTTGCACGACTGCTCGGGTCGGAATTGAACAGCCGACCTCCCAGACTCGGAGCGCATGTTTTGACCATTACTTCACCGAGTCTGGTTTAAAAGAAAAACAACTTTGGACGATAATCAGCAAATTTCTTTCATCTGTGTTGACCTCTCTCTCTCTCTTTCTGTCTGATGTACCATACTCTTCACAGGCCGTTGGTGCAACCAAATCGGCTTCCTGAAGGTTATATTGAGTAATTTGCCACTGCCTTCCCAGCAGAAATTTGTAGATTTCATTGCTTTCGTGTGAGCTGTTTTTGCCTTTTTCCTCTGATAACAACCACCATGCTCAGTGGTGGAGCAGAAGACAATATCGCAATGTCCATGCAGAACAAACTGAACATTGATCAGTTACTGTGGCAATGTGCAAAGAAATTTGTGATATCATCATTTCATTCCATCGTATCTCCAGCTTGCATGCTGTATGTTTAGACCATTGTGTACAGGGGTGGTGAAGGCCAATAACGTACATGAATATGCTTGTTAACCTCCGCCATCTTCGAAGATGGATGGAGGTTACTGTTTTCACCCCTTTCTGTTTGTTTGTTTGTGTGTTTGTTTGTTTGTTGTTTGTTTGTGAACAGTATTACGGAAAACTCCTCGACGGATTTCGACGAAACTTGGTGAGGGGGGTTAGGTATGGTCCAAGGATCATGCATTAAATTTTGGACTTGGTCCCCCCCCCCCAAAAAAAAAAATTGTTAAGAGAAATTTTTTTTTTTTTTGCATTCTACATGTTTTAAGTGATTTCCAACCCCCCCCCAAAAAAAAAAGAGAAATTTTTTTTTTTGCATTTCTACATGTTTTAAGTGATTTCCAACCCCCCCCCCCCCCAAAAAAAATAGAGAAAATTTTTTTTTTGCATTTCTACATGTTTTAAGTGATCAACCCCCCCCCCAAAAAAAAATTGTTACCCCCCCCCAAAAAAAAATTAAGAAAAAAAAATTTTTTTTTTGCATTTCTACATGTTTTAAGTGATTTCCAACCCCCCCCCCCCCCCACAAAAAAAGAATGTTAGAGAAAAATTTTTTTTTTTTTGCATTCTACATGTTTTAAGTGATTTCCAACCCCCCCCCCCCCAAAAAAAAAATGTTGGAGAAAAGAACATAACTCTGTCAGCACTGTTGACATCATATTTAATGAATAGGATACTAAGGTCACTTGAGTGACCCAGCAGTATTGACGGCGGAGGTTTTGCACTCTCCTGAGTGCTCCCCCTCTAGTTTAAACACTGTTATTGCAAAGCAACTTGCTTTGAGCTGAGAAAACTTACCTACCCATTACATGACTTATCCTAGCCAGGTGATATTTTAAAGTCTAGGTTTGTTGATTCCTGACTCCACTATAAAACCACCACCCTGGTTTTTCGTGGGCAGGCCTTTGCTTTATTGAGAGGGTGAGTTCGATGTTAAAATGGGGACCTGTCTTCCAGCAAAGCTCCATAAAGATGTCATGGTGTGTTTCACAAAGAGTAGGCGATTCCCACCTGCATTCCAGGTTTGTTTGCCTTGAGAATAGAATAAGAAATGGAATAGATCCTGCTGAAGAAGAACACTGATGATGGAGAAATAAAGAAAGTGAAGTTTGTTTTTGAAATGTTTTTAAAAGCTTCAAGGAAGAAGCATTTCCTTCATTGAAGATTCAGTTTGGAGAAATGGAGAAAAGGAAGAGATAGAGAATGAGGTAAAGGAAGTATAGGTAGAAGACAGAATTAGATCATGTTTTTGAGTGAAAACATTTTGTTTGTTTGTTTTAACTGTTTGAGTGCTGTTGGTCATGATTATCCATCCATCCATCCATCCATCCATCGGGACCATACTCTGTGCAGAGCGTTGGTGCTGCCAAAGCAGTCTCCTGGGCTATTAGGTACAATCAAGTCAAACAGGAACACACAGCAAGACAAACAGGGAAACGCACAGCAAGTCAAACAGGGGAACACACAGCAACTCAAACAGAAACACACATCAAGTTAAACAGGTACCCAGTCGTGCAGGGAATCAAACAGGAAGTCAAACGATGTAACAAGCAAGTCAATCAGAGTCAAACAGAAAACCATCCATTGGAACCACACTCTGTGCAGAGCGTTTGTGCTGCCTCCGCAGTCTTCTTGGCTATTGAACACCTTCCTGGACGGGTCACCACTCCGACACAGGGTACCAGCAAGCGGTTACTCATTTTGCCAACCTCGGAAGGATGATGGGCTGAGTCAACCCCACCTGGTATTAATTCAATAGCCAATCAGGATTCAAACTCAGGACTCGAGGATCCCAAGCCCACCACTATAGCCATTAAGTCAACACCAGGCATGGTCATGGTCGTGGCCTCACTGCAACGTGCTGTTGGCCACGATCGTGGCCTCACTGCAACGTGCTGTTGCCCGATCGTGGCCTCACTGCAACGTGCTGTTGGCCACGATGTGGCCTCACTGCAACGTGCTTTGGCCACGATCGTGGCCTCACTGCAACGTGCTGTTGGCCACGATCGTGGCCTCGCTGCAACGTGCTGTTGGCCACGATCGTGGCTCGCCTGCAACGTGCTGTTGGCCACGATCGTGGCCTCGCTGCAACGTGCTGTTGGCACGATCGTGGCCTCGCTGCAACGTGCTGTTGGCCACGATCGTGGCCTCGCTCCAACGTGCTGTTGGCCACGATCGTGGCCTCGCTGCCAACGTGCTGTTGGCCACGATCGTGGCCTCGCTCAATTGCTGTGGCCACGATCGTGCCCTCTGCAACGTGCTGTTGGCCACGATCGTGGCTCGCTCCAACGTGCTGTTGGCCCACGATCGTTGCCTCCTGCAACGTGCTGTTGGCACGATCGTGGCCTCACTGCAACGTGCTGTTGGCCACGATCGTGGGCCTCACTGCAACGTGCTGTTGGCCACGATCGTGGCCTCACTCCAACGTGCTGTTGGCCACGATCATGGCCCACGTCATTGTTCAACAATCTGTATTGCTTGTTCCTCTTTAAGTGTTTGTTTTGATGGTTGCCTTATAAATAATACATGTTTTATAAAGTTTTCCTGAAAAGAAAATACCATATTTTCATATTGCACACTGGAAAAATTTCAGCACGAACAATGAAATTATTTTTTACACTCGCTGAAGGAGAGGGTATTGTGTTTGGGTCCGTTTATTACTTGGCGAAAAATAATTTTTGCCAAATATGTTGGACTGTAGCATTTGTCTGTCTGTCTGTCACACAATTTTTGACCACAGTTTTCAAGCAATCGTTTTGAAATTTTGTGTGTGTGTGTAGGTGACCGGCCAAGGACGGCAACGCTAAATTTTAGTGAAGATCCAAATTCAAATCCAGATCTGAGAATTATTTTTGTGATTGTTCACCATTGAGAGATTGGGCCAAAAACGAGATAGAGCACAATATCTCAAAAGGTTATGGATGGATTCACACGAAACTTGGTGGACAGGTTTGGAGTGCCACCAGGAAGAATTGATTCAGTTTTGTTGAACATCTGAATCTAGATATGGATACAAGAAATAATTTAATTTTTAACTGATCCTTCACCATTGAGAGAAGGGGCTAAAAACGATATAGCATGACATCTCAAATAGTTGAGGACGGATTCGGATGAAACTTTGTGGACAGGTTGGGTGTGTGCAAAGGACTAATTGATTCAATTTTGGTGAAGATCCGATTCCGGATTCGAGAATTTTTCAAGTGATTCTTCACCATTGAGAAAAAGGGCCAAAATGATATGTTGCACAACATCTCAAAAGGTTATGGATGGATTCAGCAGTGACTTTGTGGACAGGTTGGGTGTGTGATAAGGACTAATTGATTCAATTTTGGTGAAGATACGAACCCGAATCCAGATACGAGAGTTATTTAATTTTCCAAGCGATTCTTCACCATTGAGAAATGGGACTAAAAAGGATATTGCATGATGTCTGAAAAAGTTGTGGACTGATTCGGATTAAACTTGGTGGACATGTTGGGTGTGTGATGATGACGAATTGTTTCGATTTTTGTGAAGATCCAAATCCGGATCTGGATCCGAGAGTTTTTCAAGTGATTTCACCACTGAGAGATGGGGCCAAAAACTATGTATTGCACGAGATCTCAAAAAGTTGTGGACAAGTTTTGACAAAACTCGGTAGATGAGTTGGTTAGGTGACAAGAACAAACCGATTTGATTTTGGTTAAAGTCTGGATTCAGATCAGACCTATCGGTGGCATACAAAATGTAAACTATTCAGCCTGGCCAGAGGTATGTGCTCCACCGAGTGCCGTTCCGTTTCGCCAAATTGTCACTCTATGAGTGATTTTTCATTTGTTTGTCTGTCTGTTTGTTTATTTGTCCGCACAGAACTTTCATGTTTTTCTCCAACCGCTTGTCGGATCGAGATGAAATTTTCACCATAGGTGCAACTACTCGTGGAATGTTGTAATCATAATTATGACGTCATAGGACACAGTTGTGTGGCAGCCATGTTGGAAAAAAAAACTGGAAAAACTTTGGAACTCTGTATCTCTGAAACCACACCAAGGAAAAAATTGAAACTTGGCACATAGCAAGTACTCGTGGGGAATGTTTGATTATTTTTTTTTTTGATGGCTTTATAGGTGCCTTCGTTATGATGTCATAATTGCAAATGTAGACTGCCACATCTGATCAGTATGAAAAATTTTTGAAGGTCTTCTAGGAATGAAATGGTCCATAGAAAAATATTTGATGATGTCATCGGTCACGTGATTCGGCAGCCATATTGTTGTTGTTTTTTTAAACCTTAAAATATCTTCTTCTCTGAAGTGGCTGAACAGATTGAGGCGAAACTTTAAACGTATGACCGCCTATCCATGAGGAACAAAATGTTCACGCATATGACATCATAGGTCACAGGTTTGGTTTGGCAGCCATATTTGATTTACCCTAAAACCTACAAAAAATCTTCTTCTCCGGAACTGCTGGACAAATCGAGGGGAAACTTCACAAAGATGTTCCTCAAGCTATGGGTGTACAAGTTTGTTTAGGAATAATTGATAGGTCACATGGTTTGGCATCCATATTGGATTGAAGAAAACTTTTAAATATTGCTTTCTCTGGAACCGCATAATCAATCGACATGAAACTTTGCATTTATGATCTAGTAGTGACAGGGAATACATATTTTAAATTTCAACTTGAGTGGATACATGGTCTAGCAGCCATAATTATTTAATTATTTTGATCTGGGTTATTTTTGGTTTTTTAAAAAAAAATTTGAATAAGTCTCACTTGGCTGTGCCTGGATGGGTTTGAGGGTAGAGGAGTAGCACCTGAAATGCAAATCCCATCCAGGTTCATCCTGATGACTTCAACTTTGCTTTTTGCTCGTTTGGGTTCCTTCTGATGATTCCAACACAGGATTCTACCTATTTGGTCTTCCATTTGATTTGACTTGAATTTATTTTAATCCCATTATAAATTCATTTGAATAATAATGAAAAATGTCATGGGTCAGGGTAGGTGTCCAATCAAAGTGGGGTTGCATCAAAGCAGGACATCTTGGTACCCGTTCATCACTGTCAGCAGTTATAAAGTGGCAGTTCTTGTTTTGTCTCTAATTAATTACTTAACACACCAGTACACAAACACCACACTAAAGTTCTGGCAAGGATCTGCAAATCTCTGATTGTTCTTTCTAGTTTTTTTTTTTGCAGCAAGGATGGGGAATAGGATAATGTTGAAGAGGCAGAAAGGACAAGATTTTGGGGAAAAAAGAAGCAGAACAAGCTAACTACCTCAACTCCTGGAATATTTTGCTCCCAGCTATCCGAGGAGTAGGCCTAAGCTTCATGAAAATGAATTTGACAACACAGTATAGCACAACAATGTACAATTTAACATGGAACACAGAAAATTGGACGAAAACACGAACATATAAAAGAAAAACACGACAGATCCGATTTGGAAAACTTAGCTTTGATTGAGGTGGAAGGAGAATCTGCAGATTTGACGTACATGTGGATCAGCCCCTAACCAGCAAGGCTTTGACGTTCGCCCTTTCCATTGACTCCCGGTTCCTCCGTCACATCACTTTTCCATGAACCTATATTACATGTACAAAGGCAGAAAATATAAATGGATTCTGCTTCAGTAAGACATGAAGGACCTGTATGATAGAGGGTGCTTGTAAGTCAACTCTGCATGCTCCGATGTTGGTGTGCTGATCCTGCGATTGCTTCTGAAAAAGAAGCAAAAGCCTCTAAAATGCTGGCTCCTGATTCATGACTATGTTGTTTATATGAGAGTGGTACATAAAATTTATGCGTCGGGGTGGTGACCCGTCCAGGACTGTCTCCTTGCCAATGAAACTGCCTTGGCAGCCCGATGTGCCTTTACGGCACAAAAGGAATGGTAGAATTATTATTACATAAATTACAGTGCAAGGTTTAAGACTTATAACGCTTCCTGTCTACCTCCAGGGCAATGTTCCATTTTGGCTCCTGATTACCTGACAGTTGAGTCGATGGACATGCACCACACGGTCTACTGGAATTCAGTTCCTGGAGCAGCAAATTATACGCTTCAACACCAAAGGTAAAACCGATAGGACCAACCACCTTTTGCAAATATCTTCATCTATCTATCTATAATTCCAGCAATCTGTGTGTGTGTGTGTGTGTGTGGTGTGTGGTGTGTGTGTGTGTGTGTGTGTCTGTGTGTCGTTGTGTCTGTGTCTGTGTCTGTGTCTGTGTCTGTGTCTGTGTCTGTGTCTGTGTCTGTGTCTGTGTCTGTGTCTGTGTCTGTGTCTGTTGTCTGTGTCTGTGTCTGTGTCTTTGTTTGTGTCTGTGTCTTTGTCTGTGTGTGTTGTGTGTGTGTGGTGTGTGTGTGTGTGTGTGGTGTGTGTGTGTGTGTGTGTCTGTGACCGCTGTTTCTCGACAACACTGTTCTGATCTGATTGAAACTTGCCAGGTATATTGCTGGGGACCTGTGGATGTGCCTTTTCAAGGTTTGATATTAATCGGACAAGTGCTTCCCAAGTTATGGCCATTTATTTACCAAACCAATGACAAGACACGTTGTTGCGTGGGCGTGGCCGATGGGGAAGGGAAGCTCTAGTTGCGTTCCTCATTACGGGTTACAACGTACGGGCTTCCGGAGAGTGATGACTTCGTGTATTCTAACAATTTCTCGATTTCTTATGCGCATTTATAGATAAACACTTTGCCCCAAGTTATGATCGTTTTCATATTAGACGGTGCATAAATTTCGGTAACATCAGAGTGCTGGTGTGCTCCGAACCAGGAAGTAAATTTTTTTTGTTCATCTCTTCTCTTCTCTTTTTGTTTTTCCTTGCGACGACATTGCGAAAAGGCAAAATACGTTGGCGCTAATTGAATAATTAGGCATTAAAACTAAATTGCAAATAATCATAACTGCGATATGCGAAACTTCCGGGCACGCACGTACGGGCACGCGACGAGCGAAGAAACGGCCTGTGTGGTTGTTGTTTCTTAGCTCGCGGTTTGAATATTTATTATTAAAAAATTTTTTTTTTACGGGCACGTACTAGTAATAACAAATGTCAGTGCGTCCATCTGCCAGTCCATTCATCCGTCTCCTCCATAACTCCAAAACCATGAAACCTAGCGACCCCAAACTTTGCATGCATGCTAAGGGAACTCCAAGGTAGTGCATAAATGAAAATTGGGTGTTTGGGTTCATTTAAACACCCCTTTTGAAGATAATTTAAGGGGTGCTCATCACAAAAATGAATAAATAAATAAGCCTTACCAAAATGGTGGCACGCCATCTTGGTCAGCCCTCTGTCAGCTCACTGGAGTCTGAAGCTGCCATTTTTTTGGGCGTGTGAAACAATTCCTTGACTTGGAACAGGCTGCAATGATTTCTTGATGATAAAGTTTTTTTTTTCCCACCTTCCTCACTTATATTATCGCTAGCTACGAATCTCTGGATACTTATAAACTTATAAGCACCCAGAGATGCCAGCGTTCATGGCTTTATTTAATTTCCACACATTCCATAACCTCTAGAATCTCTAAATCTCAGCCAAGTTTCAACATTTAAACTTCTTTATTGACTTCAGCAGTAGTTTTGACTGCTAAAAAAAATAAAAAAAGTGTTCACATGTCCAATTCGGACATCACTTGACATTCTGGGCGTCAACGGGTGCATGGTGTTTACTTTACCGATCGGCGATCGATAATCGCTTGCCAAGCCAGCCATTCCTTATCAACTGCTTCATTGGAGTGCTTGCTTGAGTGCTTAAGCCACTTGGTGAGTGCTCCACAATATTCGCACTGTCACTGAATATATCGATCAACTTGAACAAAATTCATGGCCCACCCACCTGCGTTTGGCCGTGTGGTGCCTCGTGTGGTGAGTCGGTCGGTGGTTCGCTTACTGAAAATGTGCAATTTTATTTTGCACCACATTTCCTCTTTTGTAGATCTTTCATTATGCGACCCATCACTTCGGCATTGATAGATACACATGAAAAATGTAACGTTTCCTTTTTAAAAGTTTCTTCAACCATTTTGTTGGAGTGCTTGCTTTTGTAGAGTGCTGAAACATCTCCAGAGTTAGGAAAACAAAATAAATTTTATGATTACAATGAGTGTAAAAGGTTTTTATTTGTTACAATAACAAAGCGATGAATCGCCACATCACGGCAGGATAGCCGAGAGGTACACATGCTCACTCTAACTCAAATAAGCTGTCTAGCCTGGGTTTGAATCCAGACCCAGCTATAAACTGTCATCCCAGTGTTTCCCAGGTAGGGTGATTCATCAATGTGTGTGCCGTCTCTCAGATGGACATTAAACTGGACGTCACATCTGCTGGAATCCCCCCCCCTACAATCTCCTCTCTCCTCTCGTCCCCTCATCACTCTCCCTCCCTTTTACCCCCCACTCACTTTCTCATCCCTATCTCCCACCCTTCCTCCCCATCTCACTCGCCCTCTCTCCCTCTCCCTCATCAACTTCTCCCTCTCCCGTTTTCCCCCACTCACTTTCTCATCCCTCTATCCCCTCCCATCCTCTCCCACACCACTCTCCCTCTCTCTCTCCCACCCCACTCCTCTCCCTCCAGTCTCAACCAACACCCTCCCTCTCCCTCTCCCATTCCCTCCTCACTCTCTCTCTCCCACCCTCCCTATACCTCTGTCCCCTAGCGCCTACCACCCTCTCACCCCTTTGTTAAGGGGCTGTTAAGGATTGACGGTTTAGTTTTGAATTTACCAGGTAGAATAGCATTGGGTTTTAAAATGCTCCTGCCTGGTTACATCGAACCGATGGTTAATAAGAAAATGGTGCTGTTTGGCACGTTTTTAACGCCCTTCCCTTCCCTTCCCCTCATACTGCCTTCCTCTCACCTCCCCTTACACTTACTCCTCCCCAAACCACCTCTCCTCTCCCCCCATGAACATCTCCAGGCAGTCTCCGTGCTGTATTAACATTCTGTTTTAATGTGGCCATTTTGTTCAATCCTGTACTCCCCCTAATTCCTTACTAATCAATCCCCCCCCCACCCCCTTTCTCCACAGTCCCACTATCAACCACAAGCTAGAGAACCTTCCCCTCATGCTTACCTCATCCCAAAACTACCTCCCCTCCCCACTCCCCCTCCCCCTACTCTACTCCCATTCTCCTTGCTCTGACTCCTCCTCCCTTCCCGGAATGTATAGCGCAAGTTTGGTGAGCCATCGCTCTCCCTCCCCCACCCCTTCCTAGCTCCCAATTTCCTCACCCCTCCCAGCTCCCCCACACTGCTACACCCCCCTCCTCACTACCCCTCCTCTTTCCCTCCTCTCTTTTCCCCCTCCATCCCTCCTACCTCTGGCCCGTCACCTTCTCCTTACCACCCCTATCCCTCTCTTCCCTTCTCTCCCCTCTACCCCTGCTCCCCACTCCTCTGTTAAGGGGACTGTTAGGTCTGACGGCTTTGTTTTGAGTTTTCCAGGTGATAGCGTGGGTTTTAAATGCCCCCCAGGGAGCGTGGGTTTTATATAGAACCCGCGCATTTAAAAAGAAAATGTTGCTGTTTGGGCACGTTTTATTTGCCCTTACCTTCCCTCCCCTCACGCTGCCCTCTGTCCCCTCTCCCCCTTCCTCCTTCCGCTGCCTTCCGTTCCCCTCACGCTGCCTTCCGTCCCCTCACGCTGCTTCCGTCCCCTCACGCTGCCTTCCGTTCCCTCACGCTGCGTTCACTCTCCTTGCGCTGCCTTCCGTTCCCCTCGCGCTGCCTTCACTTCCATCATGCTTCCCCCCCCCTCAGGCTTACCGCTCTCAAACCCCCTCCCCTCTCCATCCCCCATGGACATTCTCAGACGGTCTCCACGTGCTGCTTTAACATCCACCATTTTTCCATCTGTACTACCCTTACCTCCCTCCTCCCCTTCCCATTCTCCACAAGTCCCACTACCAATGCAAGTTGTGAACACCTACCCACGCAGACCTCCTTGTACCACCCTCTCTCCCCCTCTTCCGTCCTCTCTCCCACCCTTCCCCTCCCCTCATTCACCACTCCTACCCTCTGTTAAGGGGACTGTTTAGAACTAATGGTTTAGTTTTGAATTTAAAACAGCTTCCCCAGAGTGTAGCATGTAGGAATCGGATTCAAAATGAGCTGACCCAGAGGGGTGCAAAGGTCATGTCCTCTCTCTCCCTTCTCCCTCCCCTCCCGTAACCTCCCCCCTCTCTCTCCTGCTCCTTCCTTCCCTCCCCTCTTCTTACTCCCCCCCTTAATATTCCTCTCAGTGAAGTGATGGGTTATATTGCTAGTTGTATGAAATATGCAAAAAGCCTCCTCTCTGAGCCTGTCACCTCCCAAAGAATGCAAAGCCTAAAAATTATCATAACTGATGAAATAACCCAAAACTGGCAGACCCCTTCTGAACAAATATTCTTGACTTCTCCTCCCTTTTGGGTTAGAACATAACTTTGATGTCAATTTCCAGTGTGTCCATCCATTTGGTGTCACCGATTCCACGCTTGGTTTTGTACAAGTTTCATATTCCAGATGATTTGAGTTTTCTTCTTTTGTTTTCCTCATCCCTTCTATCTGCAGTCACTATATTCGTCGAAATTATCCAAAAAATTGGGCCGACGTGAGATGTCCTGTGGCCCACACTCTTTGGTGCAATGTCACAAGGCTGAGAATTACTTTTGGAAAGCATTATTTCAGAGTGCGAGCGGCACAAAATGGCCACGTCTCAAACTGGACAGAGAGTTCCCCTTTTTTGCCAACAAAAAACAGTGAGTGGCCATTCTTTACTTGATCTCCAATGTACATTCACAGGTTGGGCATGTTTTACTTTGGAGTAGTTAACAAGTAACTCATTAAGAGAGGGCTATGTACCTTTACAAAACTTTTACTCACGACATCAATTGGATTTTCCATTTCCTCAAGGTTTGTCGAGTTTTCTGACTTTGCAGCACTTCATCCATGTACCTGCCCTCAGGTGTGTGGGGGTGGTCCTGTGTCAGGAAGCCAAACAAATGGTTCATCTTGTCAGGCGACAGCGGAAATAGCATCAGTAATCCATGGAGAATTTTGCGGTAGCAGCTAGCTGTGGAAGGCCAATTTGGAGACGGGATCTTTCAAGACTATCAGTGCTGACTGTGAGGCCCAGGAACTCCAGAGGCCTTACTTTTCTCAGAGGCTGACAGAACTAAATTGGCCAGCTGGTCCTTATGTGGGGCCAAAGTGAGACTATGGGTCATTCTTGCCTTTAAATACATGTTCCAGATTGATCGCCGGTTGTTGAATTACTGAGATCGTCAGCAGCTTGCCTCGATGTGAGAAAAATCCTGTCCAGGGTGAAGTCATCTTCTATGTGATACACTCGTTTTTCTTTTCCAATGACAGAGTGCCATTGATGTATATGAAGAATATGATTTGTGGGAGCTACAATGGGGAGAACAAGTATTTGATACACTGCCGATTTTGCAGGTTTTCCCACTTACAGAAGGCACTGTAAAGAGGTCTGTACTTTTTATCATAGGTACACTTCATCTGTGAAAGACGGAATCTATAACAAAAATCCTGAAAATCACATTGTATGATTTTAAATAATTAATTTGCATTTTATTGCATGAAATAAGTATTTGATACGTCAGAAAAAACAGAACTTGATATTTGGTACAGAAACCTTGGTTTGCAATTACAGAGATCAGACGTTTCCTATAGTTCTTAACCAGGTTGCACAGACTGCAGCAGGGATTTTGGCCCATCCTCCATACAGATCTTCTCCAGATCCTTCAGGTTTCGGGGCTGTCGCTGGGCAACACAGACTTTCAGCTCCTCCAAAGATTTTCTATTGGGTTCAGGTCTGGAGACTGGCTAGGCCACTCCAGGACCTTGAGATGCTTCTTACGGAGCCACTCCTTAGTTGCCCTGGCTGTGTGTTTCGGGTCGTTGTCATGCTGGAAGACCCAGCCACGCCCATCTTCAATGCTCTTGTTGAGCGAAGGAGGTTGTTGGCCAAGATCTCGCGATACATGGCCCCATCCATACTCCCTCAATACGATGCAGTCGTCCTGTCCCCTTTGAAGAAAAGCATCCCCAAAGAATGATGTTTCCACCTCCATGCTTCACGGTTGGGATGGTGTTCTTGGGGTTGTACTCATCCTTCTTCTTCCTCCAACACGCGAGTGGAGTTTAAACCAAAAAGCTCTATTTTGGTCTCATCAGACCACATGACCTTCTCCATTCCTCCTCTGGATCATCCAGATGGTCATTGGCAAACTTCAGACGGGCCTGGACATGCGCTGGCTTGAGCAGAGGGACCTTGCGTGCGCTGCAGGATTTTAATCCATGACGGCGTAGTGTGTTACTTTATGGTTTTCTTTGATACTGTGGTCCCAGCTCTCTTCAGGTCATTGACCAGGTCCTGCATGCAGTTCTGGGCTGATCCCTCACCTTTCTCATGATCATTGAGGCTCCACGAGGTGAGATCTTGCATGGACCCCAGACCGAGGGAGATTGACTGTTATTTTGAACTTCTTCCATTTTCTAATAATTGCGCCAACAGTTGTTGCCTTCTCACCAAGCTGCTTGCCTATTGTCCTGTAGCCCATCCCAGCCTTGTGCAAGTCCACAATTTTGTCCCTGATGCCCTTAGACAGCTCTCTGGTCTTGCCCATTGTGGAGAGGTTGGAGTCTGATTGATTGAGTGTGGACAGCTGTCTTTTATGCAGATAACGAGTTCAAACAGGTGCAGTTAATACAGGTAATGAGTGGAGAATGGGAGGGCTTCTTAAAGACAAAACTAACAGGTCTGTGAGAGCCGGAATTCTTACTGGTTGGGAGGTGATCAAATACTTATTTCATGCAATAAAATGCAAATTTATTATTTAAAAATCATACAATGTGATTTTCAGGATTTTTGTTTTAGATTCCGTCTTTCACAGTTGAAGTGAACCTATGATAAAAATTACAGACCTCTACGTGCTTTGTAAGTGGGAAAACCTGCAAAATCGGCAGTGTATCAAATACTTGTTCTCCCCACTGTACCTTGAGGAACACCATTGTCTTCAATTAAAACGTGGAAGAGAACTCCAGTCAGACCTGGCGAGCACACACAATTCTGATGGTCGGTGTAGGAGCGAACTGGATGCCATAATTTGGCAATTTCGATATCAAGGCAGGACAGCAGACAGAATCACGTGTATGGTAGATGTCCAGTATGATAGCCCTGACCTCTGTTTGAGGTTGAGGGTGTCCATCCATTGCTGATATCGAAGCACGTGCAAGGTGGAATTCAAACTGATGATCAGAAGTCAGAGTTGGAGAACAGATTAGTTTTGAGATGGGAAGATGGCTGGCTGGTCTCCAGCTGAGAGAGTTGGTTTTGGTATCATTCTAAAAAGCAAGGTAAGTTTGGCAATTTTTACATTATAGAGGCAGCATAATGTCTATCTTGTTATTTGTGGATAACAAGGAAAGATGAATTCAAACAGGAGAAAATCCTCAACCAAAATGGCTCATAAACCCAGGGAGAGCTCTTTATAGGGCATTACCATGGACCTCCACTTTAAAAAGAGACAGCACTGTCATATTTGCCTCAAATTTTAAAATACTTTACCTTGCACTATTTATCTTTCCCCTCTCAAGTTCCATTCAATAAAATGTCCTTTATGCATTGATCTTCTCGGGTTTTTATTTACACAGACATAAAAGCATTTTCAATGTCATTAAAAAGCCAAAACGAACTCTGACATAATCAATGCAAGACTCTTATGCCTGACCTTTTCCACAGCAAAGCTGTCGGCCCCAAGTGTGCGGATAGAGTTGAAGGGAGCAGTGTTGCTCGTGTGGCTGGATGGAGAGGCACAGTGGCTGCGAAAAGCACTCAAGACCAAAACTACATACTTCATCTACTATTGCACGGTACCGCTGAGTTAGCCGCCGCGTCCCGGCTGGGTTAGCCGCCGCGTCCCGGCTGGGTTAGCCGCCGCGTCCCGGCTGGGTTAGCCGCCGCGTCCCGGCTGGGTTAGCCGCCGAGTCCCGGCTGGGTTAGCCGCCGAGTCCCGGCTGGGTTAGCCGCCGCGTCCCGGCTGGGTTAGCCGCCGCGTCCCGGCTTGCTTAGCCACCGCGTCCCAGCTGGGTTAGCCGCTGCGTCCCGGCGGAGTTAGCCGCCGCGTCTTCGCTGCATTCGCGGATGGGCTAATAACCAAACTGTTATATCAATTGAAAATTGTTTGAACTAGCACTTTGCCCATGCTCACTTGGAGTTCTAAACAGGTGGGGATGGAGGAGGGAAAAATGCAAATGGTGTCTTCTGTCATCGAGCCGGCAAGCAGGGAGCAATTCACATTTCTTGCCACATCTGATGCAATTTAAATGCTCTAATGGTGGCAAGGTGCTCCATTTGAAACTGTTTGCTCGATATATGTTGCTTTTGATGCCAAGAGTCCGAAATAAAAAATTGTGTTTGTGTCAAATGCAGTGATTAATTGCAAATGAGCAGGAGGGATATATGCATTCCTGCACTGCTGAACTGAATTAGCTTAAAACTGCAACTTGTGCTCAGGGTGTGCAGCTAAGGTTTTCGAGGAGTTGGGACTGTTACCCCTAACTTGGGTTTTAACATTAAATTGTGGGAATTATTATAATACTATACTGTATTCTTTGCATGAAAGCAAAATTTAAAGTCGACTCAGGGATGACACATAATTTGGGGGGTAAAGGAGGAGGTAAACTGGAGTGGATAAATAGATTGAGGGGGAAGTGAGTGAAAAGGAATGGGGGAGTGGATGAATGGGTAAAGGGGGAAGTCGGTGAATGGATAGAGGGTAGTGGGGAAAAGGGTTGAGGAAAGCTAGTGAAGGGGTGGAAAAGTTAATGATAGAATGGATACCAGTGGGAGTGGATTAAGGGATTGAGGAAGTGGATGATTGGGGTTTAGTGTAAGTATCTCAAGGTGTGAGTAAGGCAGGCATTAGTGGGATAAGGAGTATAAGTGGGAGTGGATGAGCTTAAAACTGCAGCTTTTGAACAGACTACTAGATGGGCCATTGCAGACGCTTTGCGGGAAATGGGAGAATGGATTATGAGTAAATAGATGAAAGGGAGTAGGTGTGCAGGTATTAGCTGCAACGGGCCAACAAGTACAGTACATACAGGTATTGGACCAAAAATGGAAACGCCGGGGTAAATGAGGGACACCAAGCAACGGGTTCCACACAGGTGTGGCCCATGTGCTAATTAAGCAAATCGCATCCCAACATGCTTAGGGTCATGTATCAATGTGCGACACAGGCCTGATTGTCTATACTTATGGCTACCGTGGCTGCAAGATGAGACCCCCAATGTCCCCATCCACAGAGCACGCGTGGTCGCCAAATGGTTTGATGAGCATGACACTGACGTTATTCACATGTCATTGCCTTCTCAGTCACCAGATCTGAACCCAATCGAGCATTTCTGGGATATTCTGGAACGACGCTTGAGACGGCGTTTTCCACCTCCATCAAACAGGCGTGAGCTGATTGACTTTCTCTTGGAAGAATGGTGCAGCATCCCTCCTGCAGAATTACACACGTGCCATGGCGCATACAGGCCATACTGGCCGCACATAGTGGCCAACGCCCTATTAAGTAACTTTACATTGGTGTTTCCATTTTTTTGTCCACTACCTGTAGTTGACCCTGAAGGAGATGAATGGTTCCAAATGTATTTGAGGTGAGCACCTGGGATTGAGTGGTTTTTAGACATAAAAATGATGACAACTGCAGGTTTGCCGTTAGGCTATGGCTTTCCCCATCGGGTTCTCAGATTATTCCCTTAGTTGGCATCTTTGATATGGTTGGTATGCATTGATTGCTGGTGATGCATTGGACTGAAATGGTTGTCTCTTCACAGTCAGACAATAATTGTACATTCAACGAGACGGAGCAAGCACATTGGATGTTGAGTGGAGTACGCAGAGGGGTGACCTATTGCTTGGTTGCGTACACGACTGTGCGCCAGTTCAAACTGTTTGGAGGGCCCAGCGAAATAGAGTGTTTGACTACACCACTCAATGGTAACCACAGATTTCTACATGAAGCTTTGTGTGAACGTTAAGGGACGATGATGTGACCTCTGTAGCTCTGA
>CM068960.1:127860565-127880633 GCA_035128595.1 Eptatretus atami | reverse complement strand
TTTCTTCCAGTTGCATCACCATGGAAGGGTTGACATGACATCCTCTTTACGTATTGCTGCTGTGATAATGAATCCCCATGTTGGAATCTCCGTGGACTTAATTACCACCCCTTAGATTTTAAAGCCAGGTCTGAGTCTAACTGGCTTCACCATTCATAAATTTTTCATTGCCTTTATCATTGTTATTGTGGGTATTCTAATTATTGCAGTCACAAAACTAATGAGTTTCATAGCAATGTTAATTCATTAACATTTGTTTATACTTAGTTATTACCATATTATTACTATTATCATTATTATTATAGTTGTAGTCGTAAGTAGGTAGTATTAGTATTAATATTACTAGTGAGTGTAAATCATATTGTATTAATCTGCTTGACTTCTGTGTTTACTCCGAGACACTGGACGAAATGAGGTGAAAACTGATTGTACTTGTGGGAGGTGGGTGTAAGGGGTGGGGGTGGCATGGGGGGGGGGGGGGGGGTTAGGTTCTTTGTAAGTTGAAGCAATAAAACCAAATTATGAAGCTGAGACAGGTTAGGTCAGGTATGGAGCATGCGCTTGGAGCAGCGCGTCGCTGCGTCCACTTCCCCCACCGGTACTCCAGAGGCCTGCGGTCTTGGCCACCCCCCAGGGGATGGCCTGCGCCCATCTCCATCTCCTTGAATGCCAATTCAACTGTCGGCCCATTGGCCTCCTCACCACGAGGCTCCCTTCACTGAAGAATTCTGTGAGCAGGATTCAGCCGTCAAGAAAAATGAGCCAACATGGTCTATACACCACAGCTGATGCTCATGGAACTATGGCAGGTAACAAATCTTCATTCTAGCTCTCTCTCAGCAAACGCTTTGTTGACACAAGTTGAAAGCGAGAGCGATAGGATTCTTAGAAGAGACCAAGTACTGAGGAGTTAATTCTCCAATTCAGAACCTTGGTCAGAGTCCACGGTCTCACATCCGGACGATCAAGACTGAAGCACCAAGGACTTAAGCACTCGCGACTTCGTTCCTCAATGCACAGTACCGACAGTTTGGGCCACACCCCGTGATCCAGTGAATCCTTAACTCCCCAGCTCCTGACCAGATATCTATTGACTCTGCTTCACAAAACATCCAGGAGACCATGGAATATCACTGCCAAGGTAAGTGAAATCTCTTTGTGATCTCGAACATCCTCACCACAAAACAGGTACAGACAAGATAGTGCATCCAGATGTCATTGAAAAGCCTGGATCATTAGTTATTTGAACAAGGAAACCAATAATCCCAGCAGCTCTGTGGACACCCTCATTTCAGCGCCTCGAGGGCCCCATAAGAATATCCCCGGCTTCTCCAGGAAAGGATTGACCGCATCATCTGTGAAATTCAAGGGTCACATTGACATCCCAAAACGAATTTTCATCACAGCTTGATCTCCCAACTTCCTCCCAGATCCAGTCCACACCAGTTCTGAAAGGTGTCAAGACCATCCACACCCTGACAAACTCCAGCATAGCAAACAACGCCAAATTAAGTCAGAGATGCAACCACCACACCTCACAGCATTCTCTGGACCAGAAGTATCGTTCAGAAATCACATTGACCAGTTAAGTGGCACCCCCGGAATAACAAGAATCCTCCAGAGGCCATCCTGGTTCGACTGAATCGAACGCTTTGCGGAGAATCAATATTGGACGCCAGTCATACCCCTGCCCGAAACTCTTCGTCTGCGTGGTTGAGGACCCTGAAGAACAAAGGATACGCGGTCAATCGTTGACCGCTTTGGTGTAAATCCTTAACTGCTTGTGGCCGCTGGTGCTCAACAAGGATGGTGGCGTTAACCCTATCAAGAATAATGTATATTACGAGCGGGGTTGCTTTACAAACATGTTTTCCAACACGGCTACACAGGATTTACAAACACATGTGTAAGCATACGAACCGTGCTTTCCCCATTGACTCGGATCGCTCCACCTTGGCATTTTGATTTTTCATTTATTTACCTTTCATTAATTTTTCATTACCTCCACCATCGAACCTTGAAGGAGGTTTATGTTTCCCCCATTGTGTCTGTAAATTGCCAAAATCGAAGAATTTTCAAGTACACTGGTTATTCCATTTTGGTTGTTCTATTCTGTTTGTCGGGTGGTCGCCTACAGGTCACATTTCAAACCAATCTTCACGAAAACTTCACCACATGGGAGAAGGGGGCATAAGGAAGAAGGCTAGGGGGGGGAGGGGCAAAACGGCAAAAGCTCAAACAGAGGCCCAAGGTCAACAACTGAGGGTAAGGTGAGAAAAGCGGTCAGTGGCGGCCAAGGGACGGGAAAGGGGGAAGATGGTGAGAGGTCAGGTCACGGAAGTCAAACCAAGAAGTGTGGGAAGGGCAAAAAGGGTCAACACAGGCCGAACGGGGAAAGGGAGAGAGAGGGCCAAAAAACGAAAAGAGAGAAACCCAAGTGGTAAGGGTGGGTGTGTATGTGTGGGGAAGAGAAAGGAGTAGAGAGAGATAAGAAGAGGAGAGAGATAGAGAGAAAGAGAGAGATATAGAGAGAGAGAGAGAGGAAAAGGAGACCGGTAACCAGGCGAGGGTGCGAACACCCCCAGGGGGCCAGGGGGACGGAAATGGAACATGGGAAGGGGCAATGGACGCTGAAAGTAAGCAGAGCACAAAGAACAAGAGCAGAGAAAAAAAGGAAAGCAGGGAAGCGGGGTGCGAACAAAAGGAAGGAGAATGGGGGACGCAGCAAAAGGAGCCACCGGGGATGCAGAGAGAACAAGTCCGAACAATACGCAGGGCATGCGGGCGGACAAGGAAGCCCAAGAGGGGGTCGGAAAGGGCGTCCCAACCACGGGGCAGAAGGGCCACAAATGGGGGCACGGGAGGGGCGTGGGCGGGGCACCCGGCGGTCCAGGGCAGCCCAAACCAGCGCGCGGGAGTGGAAGTCGGAGGGGACGGAACGGGCCAGGCCAGGGAGGGAAGGCCGACCGGCGGCGGGGCGGTGCGGCAAGGAGGGGCGGACAGAGCCGGGGAGGGAGGGGGGGGGGGCGGGGCTGGCGGTAGGAGGAAGCCCGGACCAAAACTAGGGAGACCAGAGGGGAGGGCAGGGCGGCGGCAAAAGGCGGGGGAGGCCCGCGTGGGGGCAGGGGGCAAAGGCACGCGGGGCAAAGGCCACGGCGGGGGGCAAGGGCACCGACCGCGGGAGCCAGCAAAGAAGCCCCGAGAGCCACGCGGCCGCGCCATGTGGTGACAGGGGGCACACACGGAGGAACCAGCCGGGCGCCGACTCAAACGGCGGGACAAAAACCCGGGCGGGATGAACCGATAGAGGGCAAAGGTGGAGGCAGGTTGTCCAGCAGACCTGCGGCCAGGGGCAGGAGTCCACTGGCGGGGCGGCAGGGCCCAGGGCAAAGCCGCGGGGAGGAGGGGGCCAGCGGAGCAAGGGCGGCGGAGGCCACCGACCGGGCAAACCCGCAGGGCAGGCGGCGCGGCAACAGGGAAACGGAGACGGCCGGACGGCGACCAGGGGAAGCGGGCGGGAAGCGGCGGGCTGGGAGCCGGCCTAGGCACGCAAGCGGGTGGACGCGCAGAAACGGGTCGGCGGAGGGGGGGCGGGGGCGGCATACCGCGTGCCGGGCAGAGGGTCCGCCAGGGCCCAAGGCCGGGGAGGGGGAGGAAAGGGACGCACGGACACCGTGGCGTGGCGGGGCAAGGGCGGCGTGAAGCAAAGAACCGACACTGGGAAGGGGAGGAAGGGAGGGGCGGGCGGCGGCCGGGGGTAAAGGGCGGGGCGCACCAGGAGCGAGAGCAATAGACGACGGCCCGGCAAGGTGGGCAAGAGGGTCCAAAGAAGGGCGGCAGAGGGGGAGGCCAACACAGGCGGGGGCCAACACGGGGGTACGGGATACAAGTACCAAGGAGGGGTGGGAACGAAGCAACAAAAGGGGGGACACCCGGGGGAAGGGGGGCAGCAAACCGGGGGGCCCAAGGGGGGGCCCCGGAAGTGACGGCCAGTAGCGGCGGGGCGAAAACCAGGACGGGGGCCCGGAACAGGGCCGGGTGTGAAACAACGCGGAAAGGACAGGAGGGGGCAAAGGGGGGGAAACCGAAACGGGGGTGGGGAACCGCGGGCAGGGGGACCGCGTAGCGGGGGACCAGTGGCGGGGGAGGCACGGGACGGGAAACGGCGGGAAAGGCAGGAAAAAACGGAAAAAGGGGGGGGGCGTAAACGGGGAGGGGGGAGGAGAGCATGAAGAGCGGCAAGAAGGGGCCGGACAGGAGGACAAAACAAGGGGGGAGGGGCAGGGACAAAAACAAGCGGAGGAGAATGGTTGGGGCAGAGCTAAACAGCAAGGGGGGAGGCAAAAAAATAGAACAGGCGCCGGCAGAGGAAGCAGGCGACCAAGGGCGGGGGCCAACGGGGGGCGGGGTGGGCCAAAGGGGCCCACGCGGCGGAGGGATGGGGCAGGGTGGGGAGGCGAGCGAGGCCGAAAACAATAAAAGGGGAGAAGTGTGGGGGCGAGCGTATGAGGCAGGAGGGCCGTCGAGGGGGCTGGCGGGCGGGCGGGGAGTGAGGGCGGGCGAGCCCAAGGGGCGCCGGGAAGACGAGGGCGAGAAGAGGGAAAACGGGGGAGGAGGGGCAGACCAGGGAACCGAGGGGGGCAAAAAGGAGGAAGCGGGGCGAGGGAACCACCACGGGGGCGGAGCAACGGGACGGGGAAAGAGGGGAAAAGCAGAAAAAGTAAGGGGGGGCGAAAGGCAAAAAGCGGGCCCAGAAAGCAACGGGGGGCAGGACAGGCAGCCAGAGGGGCAAAAAGGGCCGCCGGATCCGAGGAAACGGGGCGGAGAAGAGGAGACGGGGAAGGAACCCGGGTGCGGAAAAACAAAGAAAAAAACGAAGGGCGGGAGAGCGCACGAGACGAGGAGGCAGAGAGACAGGAAACGGGAGGAGGGGAGGGAGCAGGGGAGGGCCGGAGGGAGGGGAGAAAAGAAACCGCGGCGAGGACCCCGCCGTGGGCCGAGCAACGGCGAAAAACCGGCGAAAGGGGAGGGGAACGAGGAAAAACAAGGCGGCAGGAGGAACCCGGGAAGCGAGAAGCAGGAAGGGGCGGGGGCGGAAGCCGCAGGGCAGGCCCCAAATCGAACAGGCCAGCGCGGCAGGGGCTGAGGGGGAGGCGACGACCCAGGGCCGTCCGACCGCGGGGGGGTGGGGGGGCGCACAGAAGGCGGGTGGGGGCGCCGCAAGACGGGGGGGAGGAGGGACAAAAGGGGCACCAGAAGAGGGACGGACGGCAGGCAGAAGGGGGCAGGAGAAGGAGAGGCAGAGGGGCCCCGGGGGGGGCAGCCAGGGGGAAAACCAAAAGAAACGGGAGCGCGGGAGCGCGGGAAACCTACACCAAGAAAAAGGCCGAACGGCGGGCCAACAGGGGCAAGGACGCGGAGGGGAAGAAGGGGAGTGGGGAGGACGGTGAGCGGGCGGCCGCGGAGAGGGCAGAGGGGCAGAGGAGAACGCGACAGGGGAGTAGGAGGAAAAGGCGGGGAGGGGCAGGCAGTGGAGAAAAGGGGCCACCCCAGAAAAAAAAAAGAGGTGATGGCGAGGCGGGGACGGGAGGCGCAGCCAGAGGGGGGGGGGGGAACCTGCCAAAAAGCGTGGGCGCGGACTGACCGGCGGCGGGCGAAGCGGACGGGCGGAGCACGCCGGCCAGGAGGAACAAAAGGGGCAACACAGCAGGGAGGTGGCAGGGCACAGGGGGGGCAGCGAGAGGGAGGGGACCCGGAAAACCGACAAGGCCGGCGCCAGAACAGGGGAGCAAAGTCTGAGGGAAACGGCACATCAAGGGGGCGGCAAGCCAGGGGGGACAAGGGGGGGAAGAAGGTAAGGGAGAGGGGCACAGGAGGGGGCGCAGATGGGAGGGGAGAAAAGAGGAAAGGGGGGCGCGGGAACCGCGGAAGCAAAGCGACGGGAAACGGCAGAGGGGAAGCGAAGAGGTAGGGGAAAGGCAGGGGGAAAGGGCAACGCAGCGAGGAGGCATTAGGGGCGGCAGCCGAAAGGGGGTAGCGGGGCCGGGGGGAAGGGGGGGGGTGAAAGAAGGCGCACGGGAACGGGCCGGGTAGGGGGAGGGAGAGGAGGAGCGGCGGAAGGAGGAAGCCGAGCCAGGGGCCCGCCGGAGACGGCAGGCGGGGCGGGGGGCGGGTGGGGGGTGCCGTCGGAGACGCCAAGCAGGACGGGACCGAGGGGCGGGCAGGGTGGGGAGGAAGGAGGGAAGCCCAGGCGAAAGGCAAGGAGAAGAAGAAACAGCAGAGCCAAGGGGCCAAGCAAAGCCGGGGGGCAGCAAAGCAGGGACGGGCGGGGGACCCGCGCTGGAGCACGGCAGCAAGGGAGTGAAAGGTGGGCCACGGGAAGAGGGGCGCAAAGGCCCGGGCCCACCGGGGACGGGGGAGCCAGCGGGGCCGACGGAGGGATAAAAGGGGGCGGAAGACGCGGAGGGCACACGGCGAAGACGGGAGGGGGAAGGGGGGAGAACGGGGGAAGAGCTACGGGAAAGCCAGGCGGGCAGAGAGCGCGCGCGGGGTCCGCCGCGCCCGGGGGGGGGAGAGAGATGAGAGGCCAAGCAGGCGGCAGCGGGCGCGAACGGAGACAAAACGGACCAGAACGGAGGCGACGGGGGCAGCGAGGCGCAAAGTGGGGCAGACGGGCGGCAGACGCGGGCGGAAAACGGCAAGGGAACAGGGCCGGGAGGACAGAAGGAAGAAGGCCACGGGAGGAACGGCGGGCAGGGAGGACCGGGACAAAGCCGGCGGCGGGGAGCCAACCCCGCGGGGAGGGGTACACCGGGCCGAGGAGGGGAGGAGAGGACCAAGGGAAGTGGGAAGGGGAGGAAAAGAGAGGAAAGGCAACCAAAGGCAAGACCAAAGAGGGACAGGCCGGCAGGGGAGAAGCAGAAGGTAACCCAAACACAGCAAAAAGCAAAGAGGAAGGCGCAGGAGGAACCGGAGAGGAGGCACCAGTGCAGCAGGCGGACGCCCGCGACCCGCAAACCCAAGCCCAGGCACAGGCAAGGGAGCCGGAGGCAAAAAACCCAGAAAACCAAAAAGGGAACCCAGAGCAAAAAAAGGGCGGGG
This sequence comes from Eptatretus atami, assembly GCA_035128595.1. Taxonomy (NCBI): domain Eukaryota; kingdom Metazoa; phylum Chordata; class Myxini; order Myxiniformes; family Myxinidae; genus Eptatretus; species Eptatretus atami. The sequence continues at coordinate 127,873,532 of CM068960.1, read as the reverse complement.
CGGGCCAATGGGACCCAGGCAGCGCAAGCAAGGGAAAGGGAAAACAGGCAGGCCCCAGCACGAGAGAGGAGAAGAGAGGAAGGGGCACGGCGAGGGAGGAAGGCGGGGCCAGAGAAAACAGGAAGGAGGGGGCGGCAAGCCAGAGGCAAGCCAAAGCAGGGGACCGAGAAAGGAGGCGGCAAAAACGTGGACACCCAGGGCGGCTAAAAACACGGGGGGGAAGGGCCGCCGAGGGCGCACCGGGGCGGGAGAAGAGGGGGAGGGGGAGGGTAAAGCCAAGGAGAGCGGCCTAAACCATGGGGACCAAGGACAGGCCAGAGGGGGAACCGGGGGGGCCGCAGGACAGGCGGGGAGACGAGGAAGAGGGAGAAAGAATGAAGGGAAGGCAGAGAAAGGAAGAGGGGGGGAAGGGGAAAAAACAAAAACAAGAGGGCGGCCGAAGCACGGCACCGAGAGAACAGCAGCAAGGGGGGGCCGGGGACCAGGGAGCCGAGAGGACCCGCAAAGAGGGGAGGACGAGCAAAGGACGGGGGCGACAGAGGCAACGAGGACAGGGGCAGAACGGAAGGCACCGAGCACGGCAGAAAAAAAAGCACCACGTGAGGCCCCAGAAGGAGGACGGGGACAGGGGCGAAGGGAGAAGTGGGCCGGGGGGGGGCGCAGAGAGACAGAGAGCCAAAGGGGGGGGGGCCACAGGGGCGGCCACACCACGGGGCCGAGGACAGCAGAAGGAGCATGGAAAACAGGCGGGCAGAGGAGGGCACGCGGAGGGGGGAAAAAGGGGCGCCAAGGCCAACAAGGAGGGCGGAGAAAAACACAGAAGGGCGGGCGGGGACAAACAAACAAACAAACAAGCCGGGAGGCGGGAAGGGGGAGGCGACGACCCAAGAGGAACCGGACGCGAGGGGGCCCGGGGAGGGGGAAGGACTCGGAGGAGGGAAGCGACAGAGAAAAGGCAGGAGGCGAGCGGTCAAGGGGGAAGACGGCATAGGGAGCGGGAAAGACCCCCACAGGGCAGAGGGGGGGCGGCCGGGGCGAGGCAACGGAGGGGGCCAGAGCCAGCGGGGCGGGGCGCACCACAGAAACGAGGACAGACCAGGGAACCGACCATGACAGGGGCAGGGAAGCGGACGGCAGAGGCGCGGAGAGAGAACGAACGGCGGGGGGAGGGGGCGACCAGGGGGCAAGGCAAAGGCGAGCGGCGGGCCGCAGGGGCAGAGGAGCCGGCGGGAAAGGGGGGACAAGAGGGCGGAAGGGACGGCCACAGGCGGAGGCCGAGGGGGGAGGGGCGAAAAAAAGGGAAGGGAGGAGGGGGCAAAGGAGGCAAAGGCCCGGGTGCGAGGGCAACAGGGGGGCCAGAGGCCAGACGAGGGCGCAGGGCACACAAACGAGGGCAGGGGAGGAACCGACGAACCAAGGGGCAGCGAAAAGCCCAGGGCAGGACGGCAGCACGGGACCGAACAGACAAGACAGACAAGCACAGACAGACAGACAAAACAGAGCGCACGGAAAGACGGAGAAGAAGCAGAGAAAAAAGGCGCAAAGGGGGGCGACGAGAGCGACGACCCAAGGAAAAGCACGCAGAGAGGGGGACACGGGCAAAAACAGACAAAGGGGAACAAGCACGGGAGAAAGCAGGCCGCGGCCAGGCGGAGGGAGCGGGGGCAGCAACACGGAGGGGGGAGCGGAACCAAAGGCGAAGCCCGCGGGGGGGGGGCACGGAACAAACTGCAGGCCACTGGGGGCAGGAAAACGGGGCCGCAACGGCGGAGAGGAGGAGTGGAGAGACGGCCACCCACGCAAAGGGAAGAAACCACCCCCAGGGGCAGGGGACGGAAAGGGAAAGCAGGGCAAGGGCCAGGGGAAGAACCAGAAAGGGGACAAAAGCGAAGCGGGAAACGGCCAGAGGGGGAAAAAAAAAAGGGAAGGGGCCAAAAAGGGAAAAAGAATGGGAAAAGGGCAGAGGGGGGAAAAAGGCCCGGGGCAGGGGAACAAAGGAAGGGGGAGCAAACGGCAGCGAGGGAGAAAAGGAAGCGGGAAAGGGGAGGCAAAACAAGGGCCGGCCAGGGGGCCCAACGGGGGGGAGAGGACAAACCCGCTGGCGGGAGAAAAGCAGGGGGGAACAGGACGGGGGGGCGGAACACCCGGCGGAAGAGGAGGGACAAGAGGGCACGGCGGGACAGGAGGGAGGGCGAGGCAGAAGGGGGAGAAAAAGACAAGGAACAAAGGAAGACAGACAGACAGCAGGAGAACCCGGAAAAGGGGAGGGCGGGGCGCAGAGAAAGGGCAGAAGAAAGCAAGGGCAGGGAGGACAGGGCCGGACACCAGGCAAAAAGGCACGGGGAAACGGAGGAACGCGGACAGGGAAGAGGAGGGCAGACCCAAAGCCACAACACAAGCAGAAGACAAGGGGCGAGAGGGCAACAGCGGGCGGGAGAGGCGCGACACAGAACAAGCGCGGCAGCACAGGGAACACGGGCGAAGTAAGGAGGCGCAGGGGCAACGGGGAAGAGAAGACGGCGTAACGGGGCGGGGGACAGGCGAGGGCAGGATAGAAAGCCAGGGCGAGAGGGCAAAAAGATAGAAAAGAGGCCGGGCCGGGGCAGGAAGCACCGGGCCAGGGGACGACGTAAAACGGGGAATGTATAGGGCGGATGACAATGGAATTGCATAAAGGGGTAAATGTCGGGCGGGGGCAGCACGCTAGGGGGGACGCCGGGAGGAGGCGAAAGGAGGCCGCAGGGGACACCAACGGGGCAAACAGGGAGGAGGAAGCGGGAGGAGCCGGGGCGCGGGGGCGGAGCCAAAGGCGGGACGGGGCACAGAGGGACGGGCACAGAGGGGACCCGGGCACCCCCGGAACCAAAGGGGCTGACCACAGCAGGGGCCAGCGACAGGCAAGACCCGGGGGCGACACCGGAGGGGGGCAGGGAGGCGCCGACAGCAAGAGAACGACCCAAAACAAGACCGCCAGGCGAGGGCAGAACGACCGGAGAAGAAAAGAACAAGACGGAGGCGGCAAAGCAGGGAAGGTCCAGGACGGGCCAGAACGGAAACGCCAGCGCGCGGGGGGGAGAACGGGACAGAAGGGGGGAAAAGCAAAGCAAAAAACCGACAGGGCAACACAGGGGGGGGAAAAGGCGGCAACAGGGGGGAAGAACGGGCCGAACAAGAGGGGAGGGCCAGGGGAGAAATGGAAGGCCAGGAGAGGGGCGGCGGGAGAGCGGCAAAAGGGGGCTACGGGAGAGGCAAAAAGGGAAAGGAAAGGGGGCGACAAACGAGGCCAGGAGGGCGGGGGGAGCGGCAGGGGGAGGGGCGAGGGCGGGAAGGCAGAGGACAAGGGAAACAGGAAACGGCGGAAAGGGCGAGGGAAACGGGAAAAAGGCGGGGGCGAAAACGGACGACGGGGAGAGGAGAGGGCAGAGAGCGTAGAGAGAGATGGAGAGAAAGGAGAGAGAAGGAGAGAGGAGAGAGAGAGAGAGAGAGAGAGTAGAAGAGAGACCACAGAGAGGGATAGAGGAGGCGGGGGCCCGGAGCGAGCAAGGGGCAAGAAGGGGGAGGCCGGGGGGACCGGGGGACCGGAAAAAAATAGGAGGGGGGGAAGGGTCTAGTTGTATCTGGATAATGTATGTAACACCGCGGCAAAGGGCAAGGCAAGGGGAAGAAAAAGGGAAGAGGGGCGAAAGAACCACCGGCAGGGGGACCGGGGCTCGTAGGTTGATCTGGTTGTACCCGTGGGGACCGCCAAAACAAGTAGATGGCGTCCGAGGGACTATAATTGGACCAGGTGGTGATGCGGTAAGTATGTGGTATAGACGTGGGGCGTATCTAAAAGACAAACAGAGAGAACAACAAAAAGGGACGGAACAGGGGACGTGGAAAAAGCGGCGAGGGGCAAGGGACAGACACCAAAGGGGGGAAACACAGAACGCCGGCAAGGGCGAGGGGGATGGATAGGAAAATTAAAGGAAGGAAATGGTAAAAATATGGTATATATATATGCATATTAGGTCATGTGGAGCGAGCCGATGTGTCTTATAGGGGAAAGCACGGGGCGGAGGCGGACACAGGGGAATGGCCCGGGGGAGCCGGGGGGGAAAAACGGGGGAAGCATATATCCCCGGGGTGGGCGGGCGGGGGGAGGAGACAGAGGCGGGAGAGGGGCCGCCACCCAGCGGCGGAAGCACCAGCGCACCAAAGTCTATGTGAGTGATGGGACACCAAGCGGGCAACGAGGGACCCGGAGCCGGGGGCGGCTATGGCCGCTATCTCTAAACGCAGACGAGAGGGGCGGCAGGGGAGGCGGGCAGCAAGAGGGAGCCCGCCGAAAGCGGGCGAGGCAGGGAACCAGGCAGGCCCGCGGGAGGAGGCGGGGAGGCGGGGGGCCAACGGAAAGGCAAGGAGGGCGGGAACGAGACGCGGGGCCAAAAGAGGGCTGGGATGGGGGGTGGGGGGCAGCGCGGATCGAGGGGGCAGGGGGGCGGGAGGGGGCAGGGGGGGAGGGGGTGCGGGAACCGTGCAGAACGGGGTGGGACGGGAGGCGGGGGAGATGTGTGGGGGAGAGCAAGGGGAGGAATGTCTGTGGTGGTATGTGTCATGATGGATCTCGGTGTGGTGACTATGATGATGCGGTCATGTCGGTGTCGTGTGAAGAAGCGGATGAGGCGGAGGGGGGCCCGCGTATGGCGCGGAAGGAGGGCATGTATCAGTATGCTGGCGATGTGAGGGGGCCGGCACAAACGAGGAAGCCAGGCGGGTCTATATGTATCATGTCTGTGTGAGGCGACGGAGCGGGCGGGGACTGTGGTGTGTGGGGAGGAGGGCGAGAGCACAAGAGAGGCACGGACCGGGGCAGGTGTATGATGCTATGGTGCTGTCGGTGTGGGTGGGAGCAAGAGGGCAACGAGAGAGCGGGCAGGCGGGAGGGAAGGAGTGCTGAGCGTTGTATGCTAATCTGTGTGTGGTGTGTCATCATGTGTCTGTGATCTCGGTGTCTATGTGATGTGACGAAAAGGCCGAGGGCGGAAGGGCCGGGGGGCGGGCAGCGGGCCGCCCGGAGGGGAAGATCGTGATCTGCTGACCAAGGGGGAAGGAGAAGGTAATCTGTCTGTCTAGTGACGTGGGCGCGGCGAAAGGAAGCCGGGCTGCTGGCCGCGCGGGGGCCAGACCGGGGGGGCCAACAAAGCGGGGGCGGAGATGAGGCGCAGAGGAAGAGGTACCTGGTCTAGTAGGCCAGGTTATGCTATGCAGCGGGGGGGGAGAGAAGGGGGCAGGGGGCGGACGCGCGAGCCGGCGCACCAGAGGCGCGCAGGGAAGGGAGCCGTCTGGGGTGGGAGGAGGCCCAAGGGGCCGACAGGGGGAGGGGCAGTCGCAAGGAGAGGAGAGGGGGGCAGGCAGGCGCCCGGGGGGCGGGCCAGACGAGGCCGGCGGGTAGGATCTGGTGGGATAGGTGACGCAGCGATCTGCCGCGGCGCCAGCTGCAGGCGTGGCCCCATGACTGTGTACCGAACCGGGCGCAGCTGTGCTAGGATGGTTGGGATGTGTGCGGCAACGGACAATAGTATATCCCGAACCCCCCCCCCCCCAGGCCAACCCCTTCCTCTCCGCAACCCCCAACCGCCCACAAGGACAATGTCTAAGGGGGGGCACCGAGGCGGGCCAGGGGACGCTGGAGACACAGAAGGCAAGCAGAGGAGACAGAGAGACAGCACGAGGGAAGGGAAGACGAAGAACACGACGACGACGACAAACGAAGAAGAAGAAGGGGAAGAGGAAGAGAATGGGGAAGTGACGAAGAGAACAATGAGTGAGAGTTATATATCAGTCGTAGTGAACGGCAGGAGGGGAACGGCAGAAAGGAGAGACCACAAGGATTACAGAGAAGCAAGGAGAAAAGGGAGGAAGGGGTATGTCAGGGGAGACGTCTAATGATCTCGGGCGGTATATATATGCTATATAGGGGGAAGGAAGGCACGGGATGATGCATATAATGTGTGTGATGTGCTAGGAGCACTATAGTCAGTCTAGACGGAAGAGAGGAGGGCAGGCCAAACCCGTCGTCAGGGGGAGGCATCTGTGGATAATGTTAATAGGTTAGGTGATCAGTCATTATATCAGTGAGGGGGTGTCATAATGGTTATGTGTCCAGCAAGGAGGACCCGAGCAAGCGCCCGGAACAAAGGGGCCGTTGGCAGGGCAGGGATGTGCTCCCGTGTGTGAGTGCGGGGGAGCAGGGCCGGGCGGTCCCAGGCGGGAGCCGGGGTGTCGGATATGGTTATTATGTATATGTTATCTATAGTCGTGGTGGCCTGTTATATGTGGTCATGTGTGGTGGGTGTCGGTATATGGGGGGGGGGGGGGGGGGGGGGGGGGGGGGGTGGTGTGTTGTGTGTGTGTGGTGGGGGGGTGCTGTTGTGTGGGAAAGGGGCGTCGACGAAAAAATATCAAGAAGTCAGGGATAAAGAATTCACACGAGAGCTCATGATAGATATGTTGAGGCGCACGAAAGAGGGGGGAGGGGAAAGCGGACAGAGGAGAAGAAAGGCAGGAGGAGGAGGGGGAAAGAAGCGGACAAAGGGGGAGGGCAAAAGAGGTGTGTCTATGATATATAGGGTGATATGTTCGTGAATATCTATGTTAGTGTATGTCTAGGATATGGAAAAGTCGCAGGGGGCAGTGGGGGATGATGGGTGTGAGGGGGCAAATCTAGTAGGAAGATGGAAGGTGAGACAACACCTACCGTTGTCTGTGGTGTAGTCAGTGTGCAGGGGCAGGCTGGTCCTATGTCGTATAATGCCTAATATCTCAAAGAGGGCATTATATGAGATATGTATATGTGTGCGAAGAAGAAGCAGGAAAACCAAGCGAGCAACAGGGGACCAGGGCGGCTAGAGGAGGGCCTAGCAACCAACTCTGTGTCTATATGCTGTGGGGGAACAGGAACAAATAGTTATAGTGTGGTGGTATATAATGTATGGGGAGGAGGGGGCGGAAACGGGGCCCGGCCGCAGCAGGAGGTGCACAGGCGGGCAGGCAGGCAGGCCAGGCACTAATATATGCTGGGGTGGTGAGTGGCATGAAAAAACGGAACGGCAAATCAGCGCGTCCAGGGGCTCTACTCTGTGGTATGGGCGTGGGCCGGGGCAGGGCCGGGGAGGCCAGCAAAGGCCCAGGCCGCAAGAAGGGAGGGGTACAAGAGGCGATAGGGGGACCAAGAGGGCGGAGGGGCGGGAAGCGAATGCAAGCCTCTATGTCAGTGTCGTGGTACTAGAATAAATCTAGATGCGTCTGAGCCGGGGAAGGGAACTCGGATATGGTAATTGTGTGTGTGTTGGGCAGGGGGGCAGGATGGAGGGGAAAACAGGGCAGGAGGCAAGCCGGAAAAGGAGTGGGGGGGTTGAGGGCGGGGGAAGTCCGACCGGGCAAGGCCGGCGGACCGGGAGGGGAGGGGGGGAGTGTCTCATGTTCTGGAATATGTGGTGCTAGTGATGGTATGAATATGGGTTGTCGTCTACGGGTGTATCTATATGAAGATTGTAGAAGCAGCAAGGACGGGGACCAAGGGGGAGGTGGAGCGAGATGCAAGGGCAAGGTGGGGAATGCATGCAAGGTGTATATGTCGAGGAAGAGGGGGGCAGGAGGGCCGAGAGCGGGCGCAAACGCGCCTGCGAAGCTGGCGAAGCTGTGTGTGGTGGGAATGCCGACCCAGCGAGAGTACCGGGCAGCCCGGGTGCATCTATGTGCAGTGTGGGGAGCAGCAGGGGGCGGGCAGGCCGAGGCGGAAAGGGGCGGCGGGGGCGGCCGACAGGAGGGATAGAGGGAAGAGCCCACAGGGGCCGGCACGAAGAGGGGCGGAGGGAGCGCGAACCAACCGGGGCCAAAGGAACAAAGGCCGGCCCGAACGACGGGCGGGGAAGGGCAAGGACAAACCAGCCAGCGGATGTAGGAGAGAGGGGAGTGGGAGGGAGGGGGGATGGAAGGCAGGAGGAGAGAATGGGATAGGAGCAGAGAGAGAGAAGGAGTCGTAGTATGTGGTAGGAGGTTGTGTGGGAGTGTGTGAGAGAGAAGAGGAGGAGTGTGTTGTGTATGATGAGGGGCAGAGGGGAGTATGTTGTAGAGGTGTAGAGGGAGATGGGGTGTGGGTGGGGGGGGTGTGGGGGGGCGAGGGGGGGGGGGGAAAGGGAAGAGAGGGAAGTCTGTATCTGTTCTGATAATGTTGTCAAATAAAAGGCTGATATGTTCGGGGAAAAAAATATTTGTGGTCTGGTTGAGGCATCTACGAGCGGGTCTGTATGAAATCAAGAATCTTTCCTTATCTCGTGACTCTAATCGATCCAACCATTTCTCTCATTAACCAGTTTTGCTCCAATCTTCCCTTACTATACTTGTCCCTTCAACTTCCTACTGTAGAGGCCCCCCTGAACCCCTCACCACCACGCTGGTCTGTTACTTCATCCTTGTATGTGATCCTGATCCCGTTTCGTGTTCTAACTTTCGCGAGCTCCTACTCTGGAATATAAATAAGTCATAGAGATGACGCAACCATGTACAGGCATCATGGAGCCGGAAAGAGTCGCTTTATGGTCAAGTTTCCTTTGAAGAGAAGTCAATCATTATATATCGTGAACCGTTGGTATCTGTCTGTGCGGCATTGATCTGTCTGTCTGTCTCCCGTCTTACGGTGCCGATTCTCATTGCTGCACTGAAAAGCTCAACATCACTTTTGAAATGACTAGGAGATTCAGGCATGAGTAATGTTGATATCAGATATTGATTTTGTTAACCAGGATATCTTTGCCTTCTCTTAAGGCAAATCCAACATTCCACAACCCATGTTGTCACCACCATTTGCGGTGGGCGGTAATAATAGTACACTGAGAGCTATTGATGGAATAGTGAACCAGTCGTCAGTAGCTGATGGTAGGAGAACATTCTGTAATTGATGGCTGCCTTGGAATAGTCCCTGGCCAGTCGTGCCTGAGTTGAAGAATGCCAAAATCCCATGACTCTCGGAGTCTCCTTCAAGCAGCGCGCAACAAGATAGCGCTCACTAAAGGAAAACTCGCGAGAGGTTCATGTCTCGACTTGACAAAATGTATTGCCTGGCACCTGGAATACGGAAGAACCGATTGCAGCAAGGGAACGACAGCAGTATTCTAGGGAATTGGTTTCCAAAATATATCCAGAAGAGATAAGAGTTTACCATTGGTGAGATCTGGGTCTGGAAGTTGACGATTGAGTCATGCCAATTAAGTCACAGAAGTCTTTGTGCTTGTATCCCAGAAGTGCCATGACAGCGTGAGAGGGTACCCCACCTCGCCAACTGGCATGATGACAATTGAAGTCGCCACATATGAGGAAGAGAGAGTTTGGATGAGAAATAGAAGTTGGTCCATGTATTCGGATAGTGAGGGAAATGGAGTCATCACTGTTTGGTGGAACGTACAAGTACACATATAAACATTGAGGTGAGAGTTGAGGGGAAGCCGTACGCCAGAGGTATTCCTGGGATGTGGGGGATGGAGGCAGTGCATGGAGAGTGAGGAATAGAGGTTCTTTGAATGAAGAGAGGCAACTCCGCTGCCCAGGACGAGGCTTAGGTCTGTCATAACCGGGGATGAGTATAACAGGGAGAGAACTGGGATCCAGAGACGTCTTGAAGAAGGAAAGCTTCTGTTAAGCAGATTATGGTCCTGGTTGCAGTGGCACCTGTATTTGAAAAGATGTCAGGTTGAGCCGAAGGCCCCCGATGTTTGATGTTGTACACTGTTAAGGAAGAGGGAGGGAGAAGGGGAGGGTAGGATGAGGCGAGAGGGGGGGAGGTAAGGAGAATTGTTGAAAAGAGTGTGGGGGATTGCAAAAGAGCTTGGGAGAAGGCCGGATGAGGAGGAGAAAAGGTTCTGTGTGAAGGGTTGGGGTTACAGTGGATTAAATAAAGAGAGGGGCAGAGGGCAGTTTGAAAGATTGGAGGAGGTGAGTTATGCGATGGCAAGAGAGAGGGCAGGCAAAGGAGGCCAGCTTTGTGGATGGTTGGGGTGACTTTGATCATGGGTGTGAGGGGGAGATTGGAGGGAGAAGGGTGAGGGGAGAGTTTTTGAGGAAAGGTGAGAATGGGGGAAGCTTGAGTGAGGAAGAGTGGGAAGATTGCTTGAGGGGAGGGAGACGATGAGAGCAGGCATGGCCAAGGTGGGCAGTGAGGCATTGGGAGAGGTGGTGAGAGGGGAGGGATGGTGAAGAAGCAGCAGGCAGCGGGAGTACAGTATTTGAGTGGTTGGGAAGAGGGAAAGGTGTGCTGAGAGGAAGGAAGGAGCAGTGTGGTGATTGAGGGAGTGTTACCGATTGAGAGAGTGAGATATCTAATTTAGCGTTACAGAAATTGGGGCCCACAAGATTTAAAACCACACGTTTGGGACAACAGAGGAGGACTGATACTGAAGCAGAAGACAGTAAAGGTTACCAAGAGTGGAGGTAAGGATGAGGAGGCAAGATGGGAGGTGTAAGGAGAGGGTGATAACCATTTGAGGGGTTATGAGAGTAGATTTAAGGAGTGGGGTGAATTGGCACTGAAGTTGGAAAAAAAAGGATGAATTGATGAAACACGAACGTGCATTACAAACTGCGGAGTTTAAAAATTTTTCAGTCAGAAATTGTGATAAAGGACAATACGTGAGTGACTTGCAATAAAGGATACATTTAAAGAGGAATGGAGAAAAAGAGAAATGTTGTAACAGTGGGACGTTTCTCGACGCGGGGATGGGGGAAAGGTTGAATTGAAAAGTATTTTGAAGACGGAAGAGTCGTGAATTATGGGGACAAATAACTGCGAACCACACGTATGTTGCTTGAATAAGATTGAAGTTTTTAAGAGACTGTTTTAATTATTTTTAATTTTTGATAAAGATTGCATAATATTAGGAAAAGGGAAGGTTGAAAGAAAAAAATCGTGTGCAGGCGTGTTTTGGTGAATTTTGGATCGACAAAGGCAGAAGGAAGCTTGTAGGAAAAAAAAAAACGGACTAAAGGTACAGGTTAGACGAAGAGTGGGTGGAGAAAATAGGTGGTTATGGAAGTGTAACGTTGACTTTTTCAACAAAATTATTAATTTTCTTCTTCCATATTTCTCACTCAAGCTTTTGTTTGAAAAATTTTTGATGACGAAAGCTTCAAATTGGAAAGGAAAAGTTACGGCACAACAAATAAGTGATTGCAAAACCCCTTCTTTCGCTGAGCCATTAGGAATGGGATATGTCTGGCTTAGCCTCATGGTTTCGCCGCTTGGCTGTTGAATTAATATTCAGGTGGGTTGACTCACCTGGTGATTAATTGAATTAATACTTGTACTTGTGTGTACAAGAGACCAGTGGATGGGGTGTAAGGTAGGGAGCAATCGGAGGTGGTTTCAAACTGTTTACCATGGTTGGATGAGGACCAAATGGTGTCGATAATCGCTGAAGGAGGATTATTCAATTGAGGTATTGGAGGCGTGAGGAGGAGTGTCGGTACCGGAGTGATGAGTGTGAAGTTGGGAACTTTGAAGGGGTGATGATGAATGTCCCATCAGTGCATTGCCCACAAGTGGGGTGTGAAGATGGAGAGGAAGAAAGATTTCTGGAACTGAGTAATATGAAGTGGTTTGAAGCAGTAGTATTCCAAGAAAGAAAGAGAGGTGATTGGACGGATTTCAATGGATGTTGGGGAAGAATAGAGAAGATGAGGAGGTTGATGGGTAGATACTGTGTCAACGAGACGCAATCGTAGAAGAGGCAGATTGTGGTGGATTTTGCAAAAGATGGGGACAAAAATGGCATTGGTAAATACATATTTTAAGGAGGAAGGAGGAGGAGCACAGACGGTGTCCGTCAAGAGTTGGGAAAGATGCACACAGGTGGATTACGTCTTAAGCAGGAGATTGCAACCTGAACGAATACATTAGAGCGCTTAACGGGGTGTGCTAGGGAAAGCATGTCGTAGACTTGAGCGACAGGCATTCGTGGTGTCTTGTAGGCATGATGTGGTGAGGTGATGGTTGAGAAGAGAGATTCGATGGGCTGAACCAAGCGACCGATGTGGAAGGCTTGGGAAGAGGGAAGACTGTTGCGTGATCCTTAGGGTATGGTAGGCTGAGACAAGGTGTGATGCCTGTATTAAGATGGTGTGCGTAGATATGGGCAACATTACTGCGCAGAATGGCCTGAGGAGATAGCTAGAAGGTAACTTGGTGATGACATCTGGACAAGAAGTAGAATAAGCAGGAGACTTGGTGACTAGGAAGAGACAGGGAGTATAAGAAGAAGGAAGGTATGACGAAAAAAAGTGAATTGATAGAGGAGATGAAGAAAGTAGCAGTCGATACAAGAGTGCCGAAAGTGGCAAGGTGCAAGGCCCTAAGAGAGAGGTCGCGAAGGCTAAGGAAAAGGCATTATGGGTGAGCCTGTATGAGGAAGTTGGATACAAAGGAAGCGGGAAAAGGATTTTTGTACCGGAATTGGCCAGGACAGAGGGACGAAAGGCTCGGGAAGCATGTGCTTGCAGGGTTTACGGGTGATATAATGGGTGCAATTGGAAATGTGCTGACAAGCGAGGAGAGTTGTTGAGGAAGGTGGATGGAGTACATTGAGGAGCTGATGAATGAAGAAAATGAGAGAGAGAGAAGGTTGGAAGAGGTGAAGATAGTGAATAAGGAAGTGGGTGGATCAGTAAGGATGAAGTGAGGACTGCTAAGAAGAGGATGAAGAGTGGAAAGGCGGTTGGCCCAGATGACATACCAGTGAGGCATGGAAGTGTTTAGGAGAGACGGCAGTGGAGTTTTTAACCAGATTGTTTCATAAAATCTTGGAAATTGAGAGGATGCCTGAGGAGTGGAGAGCAAGTGTACTGGTTCTGATTTTTAAGAACAAAGGTGATGTGCAGAGCTGTGGTAACTACAGAGGCATAAAGTTGTTAAGCCACACAATGAAGTTGTGGGAAA
>CM068960.1:127824014-127852033 GCA_035128595.1 Eptatretus atami | reverse complement strand
ACGTCCTCCATTTCGCTCTATCCTCCACATCTTCCATTGACACTCCAACCACCCGCATGTCCGTCCCCCCCGCATCCATGAACCTCTTCTTTGGCCTTCCTCTTCTCCTCCATCCTCAGCATCCTTCTCCCGATATACTCCGCTTCCCTCCTGTGCACATGTCCAAACCATCTCAATCTCGCCTCTCTCACTTTGTCTCCAAACCGTCCTACCTGCGCTGTCCCTCTAATCTACTCATTCCTTATCCTGTCCATCCTCGTCACTCCCAACGAGAATCGCAGCATCTTTAACTCTGCCACCTCCAGCTCCGCTTCCTGTCTTTTTGTCAGCGCCACCGCCTCCAAACCATACAACATAGCTGGTCTCACTACCGTCTTATATACTTTCCCCTTCACTCTTGCAGCTACCCTTCTGTCACAAATCACTCCTGCAACTCTTCTCCACCCACTCCATCCTGCCTGCACTCTCTTTTCACTTCTCTACCACACTCTCCGTTACTTTGGACAGTTTGATCCCAAGTATTTAAACCCATCCACCTTCCCCACCTCAACTCCTTGCAACCGCACCATACCACCCCCCTCCCTCTCATTTACGCACATGTACTCCGTCTTACTCCTACTGACTATCATTCCCTTCTCTCCAGTGCGTACCTCCACCTCTCGAGGCTCGCCTCAGCCTGTTCCCTACTCTCTCTACAGATCATGATGTCATCCGCGAACATCATAGTCCATGAGACTCCAGTCTGATCTTGTCCATCAACCTGTCCATCACCATTGCAAACAGGAAAGGGCTCAGAGTTGACTGTCCTGTCACACTGCCCTCATACATATCCTGCACGATCCCTCACATACTTCTCCACACTCCCGACTTCCTCATACAATGCCACAACTCCTGTCTTGGCACCCTATCATAAGCTTTCTCTCAATCCACAAACACACAATGTAACTCCTGGCCTTCCCTATACTTCTCCATCAACATTCTCAAAGGAAACATCGCATCAGTGGTGCTCTTTCCTGGCATAAACCCTTATTGCTGCTCACAAATCGTCACCTCTCCTCTCAACCTAGCTTCCACTACTCTTTCCCAAAACTTCATGGTGGGGCTTAACAACTTTATCGCTCTGTAATTTCCACGGCTCTGCACATCACCCTTGTTCTTGAAAATCGGAACCAGTACACTTAATCTCCACTCCTCCGGCATTCTCTCACTTTCCAAGATTTTATTAAACAATCTGGTTAACAACCCCACTGCCATCTCTCCTAAGCACTTCCATGCCTCCACTGGTATACATCTGGGCCAACCGCCTTTCCACTTTTCATCTTCTTCATAGCAGTCCTCACTTCATCCTTACTGATCCACCCCACTTCCAGATTCACTATCTCCACCTCTTCCAACCTTCTCTCTCTCATTTTCTTCATTCATCAGCTCCTCAAAGTACTCCATCCACCTTCTCAACACACTCTCCTCGCTCGTCAGCACATTCCCATTTGCGTCCTTTATCACCGAACCTGCAGCACATCCTTCCCACCTCTGTCTTGCCAATCGGTATAAATCCTTTTCCCTTCTTTTGTATCCAACTTCTCATACAGCTCGTCATATGCCTTTTCCACCTCTCTTTTCCTTTCGCCACCACTCCTTGTACTCCTGCCTACTTCTTCATCTCTCTGACTATCCCACTTCCTTTTCGCCAACCCCTTTCTCCTTATACTTTCCTGTACTTTCTCGTTCCACCACCAAGTCTCCTTATCTTCCTTCCTCTGTCCAAATGTCACACCAAGTACCTTCCTAGCTATCTCCTCACTACTTCTGCTGTAGTTGCCCAATCATCCCACCCATCTTTACCACCATCCAACACCTGTCTCACCTCCTCCCTAAATTTCACGCAACAGTCTTCCTCCTTCAGCTTCCACCATCTGGTCCTTGTTCAGCCCTCACTCTCTCCTCAACCTCACCTCTAAAGTCATCCTACAGACCACCAATCGATGCTGTCGAGCTACACTTCCCCTGCCACCACCTTACAGTCACTAATCTCTTTCAGGTTGCATCTCCTGCTTAAGATGTAATCCACCTGTGTGCACTTTCCTCCACTCTTGTATGTCACCCTGTGTTCCTCCTTCTTCTTGAAATACGTATTACCACTGCCATTTCCATTCTTTTTGCACACTCTACCACCATTTGCCCTTCCACATTTCTCTTGTTGAGACCGCACCTACCCATCACCTCCTCATCCTCTTTATTCCCTTCCCCAACATGCCATTGAAATCTGCTCCAATCACCACTCTTCATCCTTGGATACACTCTCCACCACTTCATCTAACTCACTCCAGAAATTTTCTTTATACTCCATCTCACACCCCATATGTGGGGCATATGCACTGATGACATTCATCATCACCCCTTCAATTTCCAACTTCACACTCATCACTCGGTCAAACACTCTCCTCACCTCCAATACCCTCTTGACATAATCTTCCTTCAGGATTACCCCGACACCATTTCTCCTCCCATCCACACCATGGTAGACAAGTTTTAAACCACCTCCAATGCTCCTAGCCTTACTCCCCATCCACTTGGTCTCTTGTACACACAGTATGTCCACCTTTCTTCTCTCCATCATATCAGCCAACTCTCGCCCTTTGCCAGTCATCGTCCCACATTCAGAGTTTCAACTCTCACCTGACACATATATTAATTCAGTTAATATACATATATTAATTCAGTGTCCCAACGGGGCTTGAACTCAGGACCTTTTGGGTCCCAAGCCACTGCCTAAACCAATGCGCCAACACCAGGCATATATATATATATATAATATAATGCTCCTAGCTTGAGGAGCTCCAGCCTTGCTCCCCATCCACTTGGTCTCTTGTACACACAGTATGTCCACCTTTCTTCTCTCCATCATATCAGCCAACTCTCGCCCTTTGCCAGTCATCGCCCCAACATTCAGAGTTCCAACTCTCACCTCCACACTTCTACTCTTCCCCCTCTCCCACTGCCTCTGGACTCGCCTTCCCCTCCTCATTCTCCTCCTTCGCCCAGCAGTAGCACAATTTCCACCGGTATCGGTGGTGGTCGTTGGTAACCCGGGCCTCGACGATCCGGTATGGAAATTCGTTTTGTTGTCCGCATAATGATTTGGCATAGGTTTTTACGCCGGATGCCCTTCCTGACGCAACCCTGGTCGCCTCTTACACACACAGGGATATGGTACACCTATTCTAACCGGGGTATACACCGGTACTCATTTCGCCGACCTCGGAAGGATGACAGGCTGAGTTAACCCCCTGGTGTTGTACGACTTGGTATATATATATATATATATATATATATATATATATATATATAGATACATATATTAATTCAGTGGCCCAACGGGGCTTGAACTCAGGACCTTTTGGGTCCCAAGCCACTGCCCTAACCACTGCGCAACACCAGGCTTGTATATAAGTATATACATACACATAATATATACGTATGCATACACATATATATATATATATATATAATAATATATAACATTATACATATAATATATATATATACATATATAATACCGGGCGTAGTGGCGTGCGCCTGTAATCCGGCTACTCGGAGGCTTGGGTTGGAGGATCGCTTGAGGACGGGAGCTCTGGCTGGGCGCTATGAGAGGGTGTAGGGCAGCCCGGAATCATGGCGAAACCCAATCCTTATCCCTGTGTCGTAAGAGGCGCCCAGGTTGCGTCAGGAAGGGCATCCGGCGTAAAACCTATGCCAAATCAGTATGCGGATCATAACGGATGATCCGCTGTGGCGACCCCTAACGGGAGCAGCCGAAAGAAAGATATATATATATATATATATATATATACACACCACACAACACACACACATACACATATCGCTAATCTCAACTTTGGTAATTACATCTCGCTATGGTCAATATCTCACTTGGTGATCACAGACAGCTGTTTGCAACTGGGATCATACAACTCCTTCAAACAAACAATACACTTTGCTTTTTCATTAATAATCATTGCAAGCTTTTCCTTTCTAAATACATTTCTTCCTTTCCCACAAGCCCCTGCAGTTGCGTCATCAATTCCGAAGACGTTCAACCAAGATCTCTTTCACCAGTGGAAGAGACTGTAAAGATGAGTGACAGAATGAGTGAAATCAGTGGAAACCAAGATCACAGCAGAAAGGGTACAAGGGGATCAAACAAACAAAATTATGAAAAAGGTAATCACTAATACCAACCGTGTTGTGGTTTAGTTTTATGTCTGTAAACAAACATTTTAAACACGTTATTACCCTCGCCAGAGCAGAGCGTGCATTGGGTCCATTTGTCCACACAATGTGCTAACATCGGACACAAATGCCACCTAGTGGTTGCCAGTCATACATGATCTGTTGTTTTTTTTTTAACAGAGTACCTCTATAAAGGATGTATTTAGAAATAGAAGCAACAAGTCTGGAGACGGCGATGGTTCACGAGCAATGTACACGGTTCCACCTTTTTTATTTTTTGACCTTTGAGGGGACGCCACGGGCAAACTGGCGGAATCGGGTAAAACGTAAATGATGAAAGTTGTCGTACTCGAAGAGCACTACTTGCATACCAACTTTCATTCGAACAGTTGAAAACCCTAGGAGCTCGATGCCCAATTTATTGATTTTTTTGACATTTCTAAGTTCTTGACCTTGGGACGAAAATGAAAAATCGAGCTCCGTGGGGCTATGCAGGTGCCATTGGGCTAACCAAAATCGAAACCCCTGCCAGATTCGACAAACCCCCTCGGAGAAGATGTAACTTGAAATCGGCTACCCCTAAAACACTTTTTGGCGTGGTTCCGCCCATAATGGGCGCAGCACGCCCATTCTCAGGAAACACAACTAGATCATAATATAAACCTCCCACCAAAATTTTATCAGATCGGATCAAAACCCACAGAGCTATGCTCGGGACAGACAGACACACCCCATAACAAATATAGTGGTCACTTACTGATTCGTGAACCAATACATCTATAAACTAGAGGGGGAGCACTCAGTAGAGTGCAAAACCTCCGCCGCCAATACTGCTGGGTCACTCAAGTGAACCTGATATCCTATTCATTCAATTTGACGTCAACAGTGCTCACAGAGTTATAGTTTGCAACTTTCCCTTTTACTTTTAACTTTTACATACTCAATTCATTCGTCATAACTAGATTCCTTGAGACAGAAATTGATTTAACGTGGTTATATCCACTTTAAGTTCCAAAATCAGCGCAATTATAAATTTGGCATGTTTTTTTGTTGGAAATCACTTATAACATGTAGAAATGCAAAAAAAAATAAATCGAAATTGGTTGAAAAAAAAAGTTGCAAAAATTTTTTCTCTAAATTTTTTTTTGGGGGGGGGGGGTTGGAAATCACAAAACATGTAGAAATGCAAAAAAAAAAAATTTCAAATATTTTAAAAAAGGCCGCCATAGCGGCCATATTGGATTTTGGACCAAGTCCAAAATCTAATGGCATGATCCTTGACCAACCTAATCCCCCCACCAAGTTTCGTCGAAATCCGTCGAGGAGTTTTTCCGTAATACTGTTCACAAACAAACAAACAAACAAACAGAAAGGGGTGAAAACAGTAATCTCCGATCTTCGATGGCGGAGGTTAAATATGTATCATAAAACCACACAAAACAAGTCCTGGTGGGGGTCTGCAATCTTTAATTACTCGTTCTAATTTGTGTATGTCCTGTTCACATATATTCAGGTACTTGAGTTGCACAATGATGTTAAAATGGCTCAGAAAATCAAAATTAATCTCTTGAGTTTTCTGTTTTATTTCCAAAACGTTACACAATATACAAACTATTTGCAGAAAACTATTCTGCAATGTTGATAAACTTTCTGGTTTTTCAGGAAAAGCTTTTGTCCAGAGATCTAACCTGAAAACCAAAGGTAAATATATACATTTTTTTTCCTGAACAACATAAAGGCTTGTTTGTAAGCAAGGTGACAAGGGGAGGGGAGGGGGTAAAAGGAAAACTAACTGAAAGGGGCAGTGTGGTAACAGGTCGATCCACAAGGGCATGAATGAGCATTAAAGAGGAAGGGACCAATCGGGACCCTGCAAGAAGAGGTTTGGGTTATGTAGGGAGAATGGGGGGTAGAATAGATAGTGTCAAGTTTGGGGTGATGTCGGTTGGTTATTCTGCAAATATTACAAAAAATGTGCAAATCCTGTGTATTGTTTTTTTTCTCTGCCAAGGATCCTAATAAAGCATTTTGATAAAGGTGCTGCACATCTGTCTCTTTATACATCTTGATGGAGAAACATCTGTCCATGATGGACAGCCTGCTGGTATAAGGCTGGCTTGGTGCACTCATTACAGGGATTTTGGGTTTGCGATAGTTTCCCCTTCCCTAGAAATCTAGCATGTTAGATTTGTCATCAGTTCCAGTGGAGGAAGGGGTGCGTTCATACGACTTAACACGCTGTCTTACATCTTCAAACTGAGTGTGAACCTGCATCTGCTCCTCTTTGAAACGGTTGCACAGTAGAGTGCAGCGGGGTCGATCGGATGGGCCTCTGTGTTGAAAACGTATCCACCAGCATTGAGGATGCATGGTCCAAATGGGGTGCTGATGCTGTCCCAATGTGTCCCGGTGTTGTGCAGGAAGTTTTCTGGATCAAACAACAAGTACAAGTACTTTGTTTTTCTGCCAGGAAGAAAGACTCCATGCGGTTGTCGAGTTTGTGGTCATGAACATCTTTATCTGGTGGATAAAGGAGTTTGGGTCATAAAACTGGCTTGAGAGTGGAGCAGGGTCAGGTGTAAAAAATTTCAGATAAAGGGAAGGAGCTAGCAAAGAGGATTGGAGTGGTTGACAGAGGAGAAGGGGGGACGTGAGGAGGGGAGAGAGTGGGGAGGGGAGAATAGAGAGGGTGGAGAGGAAGGAAGGAGAGGGTGGGGAGGATGAGTGTGAGGCTTGTTTTAAGTATGACCTCCCTCAACTCCTTTATGTCCCACCTCTCTTAACCCCTCACTCTCTTTCATTCCCTTGACTCTTCACCCATACCTCCATTGCCCCTTGGCCTTGCCTCTTCCTCCCTCCACTTCGCATTCCTCGACACCTCACTTCCAACATCTCATCCTTCCCTCCCTCATGCTCCCACCCCTCATCCTTCCCTCCCTCCCTCCCTCAATCACTTGCCCGTCTCTCCATTGATAGTTGCCCATCCCTCCGTCTGTCTGTCTGTCCTTCGGCAGCTCACCCATCCTCCCTGCACTGCTCGCCTTGTCTCACCCTCCACCACTCGCCACTTCCCTCCATCCCTCCCACCCTCAATTGCTCACCCTGCACAGAAATATATTATGGATTGAGGTATTTGAGACAATATAATCACCGTCGCATGGCCGCATGAGACTGAAGAAATCTTCTCGATGGCTTCCAATACATCTTGACCGAGGTGCAGCAGGAAAGGATCCTTGGTTGCACGGTAGAGGTACATGGCACTCTCGACGAGCTCTGCACACAGTGAAAAAAAAATATAAGCAAGTGTGCTTCCTCTGAGTTGTCTCGCCATTCCTCATCTGATGATGTGAGCTTTCTATGCTCAGTCTCCATTCATAAAGAGAGATACAGTATACGAGTACTGTAGTTATGCTGCCCAATGGGAGTGTTGCATCCTCACCAGGACGCAGTGGATAGCCCTCACGCTTGTCACGGGCATGCTATGGGGATGTTGTAGAACTCTGGCAGGCCCCCATACTTCTGCCACACTTGATGGTAGTTGTGTAAAGTTTTCATGGCACTGTCAATGTCACCAACCAGGCTCTACCACACACAGACATTCCACCACTTCAACAGCAAGGGACACATCCGTTGCACACGTGACTGTGCTGTTTATGTAGTTACTTTAATCACTGACTATCAACAAAACTTGAGCAAAAAGGTGTCAGAAACTGAGCATCTTCAAAAAAAAGGTTCAGACAATTTTAATATCTTGCATTAAATTATTTTAAAAGAATAGTAAACATTCTCCCTTCATGCTGTCATAGTTCCAATTGTGGACACACAATACCACAATCAAGGCAGAGATGGGAGACTCACCCAATCTGGTTCACTTCCTACCTCAGTGATAATTAGCCCGCGCTCAAGCAATCGGTTGTGTATGTAGAATGTCTGTACGTACGTGTCTGCATTTGTACAAAACGTACATTGCAAACTGTTCACCGGAGGAAATTGAAACTTTACCACATGTTACATGACCATTTGATATGAAACGGAAGACCAAAAAAGAACCTGAAGAAGTAAAGAGCACAGATGGAGTCTTCAGGAGGATCCTGGATCGGATTTGAGTGTCAGCCGCTACTCCACTACCCTCAAACCCATCCAGGCGCAGCCAAGTGAGCCGTACAGAAAACATTCTGCAAGAATTCCCTTCTCCTTCAAAGATTGATAACGGAAAGAGAGAAATAGAGAGTGAAAGAAATGAAAGAGAAAAAAAACAAGAATTACAATGAATAAGAGAATTGTGAAAAAAATTAGAAAGAAATGTGAAGGAACAAAGAACAAAAATTGGCGGAAGAATCCGGGCAGATAATTTCAGCAGTTACTCCCAGGCTCAAACGAACAACATGTAAAAGCTACCAGAGTCCGTTATATGAAACAAAAAAGTGAATTACGGGCCCCTATTAGGGCCGGGCCCAGGGTAGTTACCCTGCCTCCCCCCACCCCCCCCCTCACCCCAGTACCCCGCTCGCACCAAGTCCTTCCACAGGGTAAGTATTCTATGACTACCATATCTAGTTAGGAATGTTTTTAACGACAGTTTCAGTATCCAATATCATCACCAATAGCTGCCTCATGTGTGAAGGTGCACCTTGGAACAACTCAACATCAACAACCACCTTTAAAGTAGGAGATGTGCTTGCAATCAAGATAGCAGATTGGGAAACTTACGTTGAAGCCTGAAAGTGCACAAGGTCATCACAGCTGTGCACAACGTGTGCACGCGCTTGTGTGGCAAACTACTCAACGTCTCATCATTGTGGTAATGCAATGTGGTGCTGCACAACACTATCACGGATGTTGGGCATGTGTTGTGCTCATCATGGGGATATTATCAGCTCTAAAATTAAAATGAAGGTTGTTACAGAATTCAAACCGTTTATCAAATTGAAAAGTACATTTTACACAAAAAAAAACCTGTGCAATCAAAGAAAATCTCTGATGTCATTCAAAATGGTATTTCAATGCCTGAGAGCAAGATATCGGGTTTTAAAATGAAGTACCAAGGGAAAGCGACATACCTGCAGGCCAGGCCAAAAGGCCTCCAGTGACTGGAATACAGGCATGGAAACGGTGCCCTTGAACATGTGGACCCACATGTACCAATCATCATGCTTCATGTACTTCTCAATGACTTGGACAAACTCTAAAAAACAACAATAATTAAAGCCACACGCTCAGATAACAACACTTGCAGCAATGGATTCACGTCCTCAAATAATAATCCGTTTCTCGACCACACTTTAAAAAAATCAGATATCCTGAACAAGATCTGATAGTTGTTTAATTTTCCACTTTCCAACCTTTCGGAGGGACGAGGGGAGAAATGCAACATTAGACAGCAAATGGACCTTCAGGAAATTTTCCAGCGGTCTCTACAGAGGCAGCAATGTTCGGTTTTCTGGGTCTCATGGAGTGTGAAAAGTTCAAACTTTTTCCAAAAAACTTTTGAAGGCTTTTTCCACACGAGCAGCAAAAACTATCCACACAACTTGTCTACTCGAGCAATTCCATGAGCATCGACAGATTTGAATTCTTATGTGGCACGACCATCTGTGTCTGACCGAAGCTGCACGTCCGAACATTTCAGTGACTAAGAGTGTAAACTTGAGCTGCATCTCACTTCTACACTGTGTTCACATTCACGTTTGGAGTGGGAATTTCTGTCTGCCTTACAAGGAAATTAAATGTGGACCTCCGTACAAGACCACATAGACAGTGGTGTTCCACCTGAAGCGGTGGTTGTGCAGACCCAAACAACCCACGGACATGGTCATCAGAAGCTGGTGACTGCACTTCACCGGCCCATACGCTCAGACTTTCAGCTGCTTAAGACTGATCTGCACAGATTTGTGAAAGTCAGAAATGATGGTCAACACGATTGACAGATTATCAAGAAGTCCTTCAGGAATCACAGCTGTGATTAGGAAGAAAGAAAAAAATCAACTCCATTTGTCTGCTAGTTAATCTGTTCACATGGCCAATCGTAGGATTCATCTTCAATCGTCAACTCCAGCAAGGTACTCACCTGAAAGGCTGTCGATGCAGTCCCCGATTACCAGTGCACAGGATCATTTCGCTGACTTCAGAAGGATGACAGGCTGAGTTAACCCCACAGCCGCACCCTCAGCCAATGATGCTACCCGCAGCCTTGTGCTGCATACGAAGGACGCGGAGGAGGAGGAGGTATCATTGACGATACTGACAGAACAACCGAGGCATAAGGTGTATAGTACTCTATCATCGACACCCGGAAATAATACTCACTCTCAGAAACCACATTGTAAACCTCTCCAGGTTACTCCTTCCAATGGAATCACCTTAGTTTACTTCCATTTCGTACGGTATTACCTCAACCAACTTTCCCAGTATAAACTACAAACACTTAACTACTTACCCTGAAACATTTCCATGTATTTGGGTTCTTGGAGTAAAATGGCACCTTTAATAAGATACTCAAAGTAGGAATCGACGCCAGCACCGATCCCTGCATCTTCAGCCACCCAGTGGAATTGTTGACATTGATGTGGTTCCCAACCTGTGGGAAAAGGAAACCAATACAAATCCCTGTCACAAATTGAAAATCACATCGATTCGGAAAACGGTTGCTGTATGACTATCTTACCAGGCCGACATCGGAGCGCGACTCCCACAGGGCTCGCAGTGCACGCCGAGCTGCTCTTCAAATGCAGGGTCACCCGTGAGACGACTCAGAGTGGCGACCTCGAGGATGAACGTCCCGACACCAGCCGTGCAGGTAACGGGTGTTTCAGTAGATATACACCATGCAGCAGTTCACGGTGCCATAAGGCATGCCTGTTTTGTGTGAAAGGCTACACAACACATACACGCACCACCCTTGTGCGTCAGTAACATGTGACAAAGCAGAGCAACCCAAAATAACCTAGAAGCAAGTTTAATGTGTTGCCAAGATTTCCACCCACTGACTATCGACAAATACTTCTTGTACAAGCACTTTATGCACAAATTCAGACATGAGAGAACAAAAAGACAACGAAGATCGAACAATTGGGATCAAATAGTCATGAAAGACCAAGCGAACAGCATTACTTAGAAAGGACTACCTGGCAGTAACTTGCGTGCAGCATTTTCTGCTAGACGAAGCAGAGGACCAGTACAAGGCCAGCCAGGCTCCAGATCAATGCCAGCCATCTTGGACAGCATATGAGCAGAGAGCAAACCACCCACAACTACGCAAACAATTGAAATGCAATCATTTCCTCATCCTTGCTTCACAGCCTTTCAGTTTAAAAAAGGTCACTTTGTACACGGTTCTTGAATAGCGACGTTGTTGGGGAATGGTTAAGTTTATAACAAGATCAGGGCATTATGGAGTTGTGAACCTCATCATCAAGGTTTTGAAGACATATGATAGCAATTAAAAGTACATTCACTCAAGAGCAAAAAAAAAAAAACAAGAAAAAAACATAAAAGAGAAATCGCACAAACACGTCAATGGAAATGCCTTCACCCGCTTGATGTCAATGCACCGATTACGTTTGATCTCAATTAAAAAAGTCACAAGCGAAAAATTAAAGGTCACATGAAAGTAACTGAGAGAAGTAGAAGAGAGAAAATATCAGATGTTTCGAACCCGAGTTGTGGTGTGTAAAATGATTGTAAATGGTACATGACCTTTGATATTGTTGCGAATTCGCGCCCGCCGGCGTGCGAACGGCCACGTAATCGAATCGCGGCACGTCGCCCACCGAACGGACAATTCAGTCGTGACCCTCTCGGAACAACGCCGGAGCTAGTCACGGGTGGGGGTTTAACCTCACCACGATCGTGCCAATCGGCCACCCAGCGCAGGATAGGGTTGCTCGCCAAATCCGATCTACCTAAGTACCTGCGCGAATGGTCGACTGGGCGATCGTACCACCCACAGGCCGACTCCGGACACGAACCGCTTAAGCGGTCCGTTCCGTGCTACAGTGATAACCGAGCGGTGTTATCGTCGCCTTGACGGTTCAGATTAATATACCGGATGTTGAACCCACTAGAATCCTTTACGTGATGCAGATGGAGAGTCAATAGAAAAAGACGAAGCGAAACGGGCATAGTTCAACAAGCAGCATTTTATTCCGTGGCACACGGAAAGCACGTATATACAGCCATACAGAATCAAAATGCACATATAAAAGCAAAGGAAATACAACCGACTAACGTGTACACACGGCAACACTTATACAGTTCTACTTCAGACGGCGCCAACACACATTACACAAAACAAAAGAAAGAAGCCACCCTCACAGACAAGGAGGCAGACAGGCCCGTAGCCAAATGTGCGCGGGCCTGGAGAAGCTGCCAGGTCCGCAGACCGGGGAGGTCTTACCCGCGTCCTCGTGACGCGTTGGCGGGCAAGCCGCAAAGTGTCCCTGCCGCTGTGCCCGACGACTCCGGGCCCCTGGCGTGCTTGTTGGCACAACGTTTGGGGTGGGGGAGGAACGGGGCCCCTTTTGCACTATCTCAGCGCGGGGGAAAAGGGGAAATTGTTGATGCCTGGGGGAGGGGAGTGGCTGGCTGAATTGGGTCCCACGCACAAGACGAGCGATCCCCACACCGCAGCCTCGTCGCCGACTGCCGTCCTCCTGGCCTCGTACCCGAGCTCCCCTGCCCGACCAGCCGCCCGCAGCTCCACCGCGCGCAGTCGACTCAACTCCACCAACGCAACGCTCCCTTGTCTCCAAAAGCAACTCCCTGACGACACCTCTCCAACCTGGTAATTCTCGCGCCTTTATAGCCGGCAGGAGAAGCCAATATGCAAATATTGCGGATCAAAACGCGATTGGAGGCGGGGCCACGGCCACCCTCTGTTCAGCCATTGGTCGGGCAAAAAGGGGCGTGAACCTCCCTGGATCCGCATATTGCATAAACGGACTTCACCTATGCGCGCTTGGAGGCGGGGCCAAGCCGCCTCGCGTTCGCCCATTGGACGGAGGGGAAGTGGGCGTGAAGCGTTCTGATCCGAATTTTCCCCTCGGAAAGGCCGCCATTCGCGCTCGCGGCTCGGTGCGTTCGGCACCAATCGCCGAACGGGCCCGAGACAGCCCGACGTTCAGTGTTCACAGGTAGGTGCGGGAATGGCCGTAGAAGCGATGATGTGGGATGAAGTTGTGAAAGGTAAAGGCGAAGGTGGTGGTGTGGCGTTGTGTGTAGTGTGGCTGGCGCTGTGGTGGGGTGGCGTGGTTGTTGAGATGCTGTTTGTTTGAAATAAAAGATAGAGAAAGAAAAACGACTAACTCAAAGCGTCGCAGCCCGGATGGATCACATAATTCCCTCTATACAATGGGTTTGGGCTAACTACACATGTACCTATGGAGATATCTCACCTGAGGGCCCTTTATGGTGTAATGCGAATTTCCACAGCCGTAACAATATTGTTGAACCAAAATAGAATCAGTTCATCTTTCTATTACAGTCTTTACTTGTGTCATGTTTGGTTTAAATCCCTGCACTGGCTCACAAATCATGGTAACAAATAAGTACCCCCGTAGGGGACAGATGATTATTTCCCCCAACAGGTGGGGTGAAAATGAGGGATTAGGGGGAAGGGGGCATGGACCCCTTTCCTGAAGTGGTAGTACGGTCATGGAGAACACAACTTAAGTTAATGGCATGGTCCTTATGTTTCATGAAGAGCTTGGTCTGCATCTGACCATCGGTTTCTGAGATTTTTAAATAAGTTACCTGAATTAAGGCAAAACCCCCCTTTTCAGCCTCTTATAGGGGACAAATTTGAATGGGAGCACAACCCCATGAGACCTCACTGTTCTGATGTATTGTACCGAATTTGTCCATAATCGATCATGTAGTTCGTGAGGAAAACACGTTCAGTGAATATGAGAGATAAGGGGAGAGAAGCCGTGGCCCCCTTTCCAGAAGAGATACGGCCACGGGAGCACAACTGAAGGTTAGGGCATCGTCACGATGCCTGCTTGGCCAGTTTGGGCTGGATCTGGTGTGTCAGTTTCTGAGAAGATTATTTTGAATGCAACACCAATATTGGGGCAAATACCCCCTTGAAACCCACTTTAACTTGTCAGATCCGGATGGAGAGTACAACCCCATGAGACCTGCTGTTCTGATGCATCGTACCAAATTTGGTCCATATCAGTCGGTAGTTTGTGAGATGTTTTAATCAAATGTATATGTATATACAGATAGTGACAAAAAAAAGAAGAGAAAACACCAATGTAAAGTCACTTAATCGGACGTGTGCCACCACATGCGGCCAATACGTTGTGTATGCACCGTGGCATAAGACTCTACGAGCACATGGAATCTGCAGGAGGGATGCACGATATCCACTCCGTGGCCAAACCATGCCATCCTCACCCCCCAATGCCACGATACACCAATCTCTCAGACTTAAACCCCAATGCCTGATTTATATTTGGAAGGGGGCGTGGGGAGGGGAGCGAGAACATAGAATGGATCAGGATGTAACAGAAACAAAATAACAATGTAAAGAGTGGGGCACACCAACAGCAGGGGTTGAGCGACAAAATAGAGGGAGACCTGGATAAAGAAGGGATTGGGGGAAAAAAATGATGGTAAGAGAGGACACATGGGGTAGACAAGATAAGATACAGAAGGAAACTGTCAGGAAGAAAAAATGGAAACTTGAATGGGCTTGGAGGGGATTAACGGGAGTATAAAAGATCATGGTTGTGGATGGGGGATGACCTGAGAAGGTGGTGAACAGCTGTCTTGGAACCCTGGAGAGAATAATGAGATTAAAGACACCGATAACATTGGTTCCACAGGTGAGGGGGGAGAGGAAAGAATGAGTGGAGATGACCAATGATTGTGTATTTTAAACACTTCATTATAACGAAGAAACAGGGTGGCAGAAAAATCCAAAAAGCTCTTGACTTGTCCTTAAGTCGATTCAAGGCAAGATACATGAACACCGGTTCTTGGGGCATTCGGACACAAATCTTATACAGTGCAAACGTTGTTTGTCGCAAGGACATTCATTCTAAATACGAATGACAACAACAAACGTTGAGGAAACCAAATCTACTTCATAAATTCATTGGAGA
The DNA here is from genome assembly GCA_035128595.1 of Eptatretus atami. Taxonomy (NCBI): domain Eukaryota; kingdom Metazoa; phylum Chordata; class Myxini; order Myxiniformes; family Myxinidae; genus Eptatretus; species Eptatretus atami. Next base: position 127,836,695 of record CM068960.1, on the reverse strand, counting down.
TGTTTCACCTCGAATGTTAGTTTCAAATACAGACACGTTCACGTCCTGCGTAAGTCGATGGTGTTTTGGAGCAAACGTGAAACGCGGCGGAACTCGCTCGTATCCCAAGTACCTGGAACACATGAACACGTGAACACACACATGATCACAAGTCATGTGATCTCATATTCCCAAGCCCTTGCGTGCTCATATTCCCAAGTACCTGGAACACACGAACAAGTGAACACACAACACGAACACACGCATATTAGCACTCCCTTGACATGGAGATGCTCGGTATTAAGTGAAAGCAATTAGTGAAGATTTTGTGGCTGTTCACAATATGCGATTTTTGAAAAGATGTATGAATGCTAACGAGGGCTTTTGCGCATGCAGTGTGTGTGTGTGTGTGTGTGTGTGTGTGTGTGTGTTTTCAGTGATTCGGTTCTACTCGTCCAGCACTTTTAACCTGTCATTGCTAGGGAAAAAATCTGTCAGTGAAGTCGTCTTTGTAACATCATTTAAACGAAGTGGCAATTTCAGAATGGTCAACCATTATTTATTGTTCTGTTCCTTGATGCAAATCGGACTCAGAGAAATACGATAAATATCCGTGGATGAACTGAGAGGTGTTCAGTACCTATAATTCCCTGTAAATACAAGCTAGCAGCCACAGTGGATATATATATATATATATATATATTATATATATATATATATATATATACACACACACACACACACACATACACATATCTGCTAATCTCAAACTTTGGTAATTACATCTCGCTATGGTCAATATCTCACTTGGTGATCACAGACAGCTGTTTGCAACTGGGATCATACAACTCCTTCAAACAAACAATACACATTTGCTTTTTCATTAATATCATTGCAAGCTTTTCCTTTTCTAAATACATTTTCTTCCTTTTCCCACAAGCCCCTGCAGTTGCGTCATCAATTTCCGAAGACGTTCAACCAAGATCTCTTTCACCACGTGGAAGAGACTGTAAAGATGAGTGACAAGATGAGTGAAATCAGTGGAAACCAAGATCACAGCAGAAAGGGTACAAGGGGATCAAACAAACAAAATTATGAAAAAGGTAATCACTAATACCAACCGTGTTGTGGTTTAGTTTTATGTCTGTAAACAAACATTTTAAACACGTTATTACCCTCGCCAGAGCAGAGCGTGCATTTGGGTCCATTTGTCCACACAATGTGCTAACATCGGACACAAATGCCACCTAGTGGTTGCCAGTCATACATGATCTGTTGTTTTTTTTAACAGAGTACCTCTATAAAGATGTATTTAGAAATAGAAGCAACAAGTCTGGAGACGGCGATGGTTCACGAGCAATGTACACGGTTCACCTTTTTTATTTTTTGACCTTTGAGGGGACGCCACGGGCAAACTGGGCGGAATCGGGTAAAACGTAAATGATGAAAGTTGTCGTACTCGAAGAGCACTACTTGCATACCAACTTTCATTCGAAACAGTTGAAAACCCTAGGAGCTCGATGCCCAATTTATTGATTTTTTTGACATTTTCTAAGTTCTTGACCTTGGGACGAAAATGAAAAATCGAGCTCCGTGGGGCTATGCAGGTGCCATTGGGCTAACCAAATACCGAAACCCTGCCAGATCGACAAACCCCTCGGAGAAGATGTAACTTGAAATCGGCTACCCCTAAAACACTTTTTGGCGTGGTTCCGCCCATATGGGCGCAGCACGCCCATTCTCAGGAAAACACAACTAGATCATGATATAAACCTCCCACCAAAATTTTATTCAGGATCGGATCAAAACCCACAGAGCTATGCTCGGGACAGACAGACACACACCCATAACAAATATAGTGGTCACTTACTGATTCGTGAACCAATACATCTATAAACTAGAGGGGGAGCACTCAGTAGAGTGCAAAACCTCCGCCGCCAATACTGCTGGGTCACTCAAGTGAACCTGCATAGCGACTATTCAATTACTCAATATTGACGGCAAACAGTGCTCACAGAGTTATATGTTTGCACATTCCTTTACTTTTAACTTTTACATACTCAATCTATTCGTCATAACTAGATTCCTTGAGACAGAAATTGATTTTACGTGGGTATATCCACTTTAAGTTCCAAAATCAGCCGCATATAAAATTTGGCATGTTTTTTTGTTGGAAATCACTTATAACATGTAGAAATGCAAAAAAAAAAAATCGAAATTTGGTTGAAAAAAAAGTTGCAAAAAATTTTTTCTCTAAATTTTTTTTTTGGGGGGGGGGGGTTGGAAATCACTTAAAACATGTAGAAATGCAAAAAAAAAAAATTCAAATATTTAAAAATGGCCGCCATAGCGGCCATATTGGATTTTGGACCAAGTCCAAAATCTAATGGCATGATCCTTGAGCCACCTAATCCCCCCACCAAGTTTCGTCGAAATCCGTCGAGGAGTTTTTCCGTAATACTGTTCACAAACAAACAAACAACAAACAGAAAGGGTGGAAAACAGTCATACTCCGATCTTCGATGGCGGAGGTTAAATATGTATCATAAAACCACACAAAACAAGTCCTGGTGGGGGTCTGCAATCTTTAATTACTCGTTCTAATTTGTGTATGTCCTGTTCACATATATTCAGGTACTTGAGTTGCACAATGATGTTAAAATGGCTCAGAAAATCAAAATTAATCTCTTGGAGTTTTCTGTTTTATTTCCAAAACGTTACACAATATACAAACTATTTGCAGAAACTATTCTGCAATGTTGATAAACTTTCTGGTTTTTCAGGAAAAGCTTTTGTCCAGAGATCTAACCTGAAAACCAAAGGTAAATATATACATTTTTTTTCCTGAACAACATAAAGGCTTGTTTGTAAGCAAGGTGACAAGGGGAGGGGAGGGGGTAAAAGGAAAACTAACTGAAAGGGGCAGTGTGGTAACAGGTCGATCCAACAAGGGCATGAATGAGCATTAAAGAGGAAGGGACCAATCGGGAACCTGCAAGGAAGAGGTTTGGGTTATGTAGGGAGAATGGGGGGTAGAATAGATAGTGTCAAGTTTGGGGTGATGTCGGTTGGTTATTCTGCAAATATTACAGAAAATGTGCAAATCCTGTGTATTGTTTTTTTCTCTGCCAAGGATCCTAATAAAGCATTTTGATAAAGGTGCTGCACATCTGTCTCTTTATACATCTTGATGGAGAAACATCTGTCCCATGATGGACAGCCTGCTGGTATAAGGCTGGCTTGGTGCACTCATTACAGGGATTTTGGGTTTGCGATTAGTTTTCCCTTCCCTAGAATCTAGCATGTTAGATTTGTCATCAGTTCCAGTGGAGGAAGGGGTGCGTTCATACGACTTAACACGCTGTCTTACATCTTCAAACTGAGTGTGAACCTGCATCTGCTCCTCTTTGAAACGGTTGCAGCAGTAGAGTGCAGCGGGGTCGATCGGATGGGCCTCTGTGTTGAAAACGTATCCACCAGCATTGAGGATGCATGGTCCAAATGGGGTGCTGATGCTGTCCCAATGTGTCCCGGTGTTGTGCAGGAAGTTTTCTGGATCAAACAACAAGTACAAGTACTTTGTTGTTTCTGCCAGGAAGAAAGACTCCATGCGGTTGTCGAGTTTGTGGTCATGAACATCCTTTATCTGGTGGATAAAGGAGTTTGGGTCATAAAACTGGCTTGAGAGTGGAGCAGGGTCAGGTGTAAAAAATTTCAGATAAAGGGAAGGAGCTAGCAAAGAGGATTGGAGTGGTTGACAGAGGAGAAGGGGGGACGTGAGGAGGGAGAGAGTGGGGAGGGGAGAATAGAGAGGGTGGAGAGGAAGGAAGGAGAGGGTGGGGAGGATGAGTGTGAGGCTTGTTTTAAGTATGACCTCCCTCAACTCCTTTATGTCCCACCTCTCTTAACTCCTCACTCTCTTTCATTCCCTTGACTCTTCACCCATACCTCCATTGCCCCTTGGCTCCTTGCCTCTTCCCTCCCTCCACTTCGCATTCCTCGACACCTCACTTCCACATCTCATCCTTCCCTCCCTCATGCTCCCACCCCTCATCCTTCCCTCCCTCCCTCCCTCAATCACTTGCCCGTCTCTCCATTGATAGTTGCCCATCCCTCCGTCTGTCTGTCTGTCCTTCGGCAGCTCACCCCATCCCTCCCTGCACTGCTCGCCTTGTCTCACCCTCCACCACTCGCCACTTCCCTCCATCCCTCCCACCCTCAATTGCTCACCCTGCACAGAAATATATTATGGATTGAGGTATTTGAGACAATATAATCACCGTCGCATGGCCGCATGAGACTGAAGAAATCTTCTCGATGGCTTCCAATACATCTTGACCGAGGTGCAGCAGGAAAGGATCCTTGGTTGCACGGTAGAGGTACATGGCACTCTCGACGAGCTCTGCACACAGTGAAAAAAAATATAAGCAAGTGTGCTTCCTCTGAGTTGTCTCGCCATTCCTCATCTGATGATGTGAGCTTTCTATGCTCAGTCTCCATTCATAAAGAGAGATACAGTATACGAGTACTGTAGTTATGCTGCCCAATGGGAGTGTTGCATCCTCACCAGGACGCAGTGGATAGCCCTCACGCTTGTCCACGGGCATGCTATGGGGGATGTTGTAGAACTCTGGCAGGCCCCCATACTTCTGCCACACTTGATGGTAGTTGTGTAAAGTTTTCATGGCACTGTCAATGTCACCAACCAGGCTCTACCACACACAGACATTCCACCACTTCAACAGCAAGGGACACATCCGTTGCACACGTGACTGTGCTGTTTATGTAGTTACTTTAATCACTGACTATCAACAAAACTTGAGCAAAAAGGTGTCAGAAACTGAGCATCTTCAAAAAAAAGGTTCAGACAATTTTAATATCTTGCATTAAATTATTTTAAAAGAAATAGTAAACATTCTCCCTTCATGCTGTCATAGTTCCAATTGTGGACACACAAATACCACAATCAAGGGCAGAGATGGGAGACTCACCCAATCTGGTTCACTTCCTACCTCAGTGATAATTAGCCCGCGCTCAAGCAATCGGTTGTGTATGTAGAATGTCTGTACGTACGTGTCTGCATTTTGTACAAAACGTACATTGCAAACTGTTCACCGGAGGAAATTGAAACTTTACCACATGTTACATGACCATTTGATATGAAACGGAAGACCAAAAAAGAACCTGAAGAAGTAAAGAGCACAGATGGAGTCATCAGGAGGATCCTGGATCGGATTTGAGTGTCAGCCGCTACTCCACTACCCTCAAACCCATCCAGGCGCAGCCAAGTGAGCCGTACAGAAAACATTCTGCAAGAATTCCCTTCTCCTTCGACAGATTGATAACGGAAGAGAGAAATAGAGAGTGAAAGAAATGAAAGAGAAGAAAAAAACAAGAATTACAATGAATAAAGAGAATTGTGAAAAAAAATTAGAAAGAAATGTGAAGGAACAAAGAACAAAAATGGCGGGAAGAATCCGGGCAAATAAATTTCAGCAGTTACTCCCCAGGCTCAAACGAGCAACATGTAAAAGCTACCAGAGTCCGTTATATGAAACAAAAAAGTGAATACGGGCCCCTATTAGGGCCGGCCCCAGGGTAGTTACCCTGCCCCCCCCCCCATCACCCCCAGTACCCCTGCTCGCACCAAGTCCTTCCACAGGGTAAGTATTCTATGACTACCATATCTAGTTAGGAATGTTTTTAACGACACGTTTCAGTATCCAATATCATCACCAATAGCTGCCCTCATGTGTGAAGGTGCACCTTGGAACAACTCAACATCAACAACCACCTTTAAAGTAGGAGATGTGCTTGCAATCAAGATAGCAGATTGGGAAACTTACGTTGAAGCCTGAAAGTGCACAAGGTCATCACAGGTCTGTGCACAACGTGTGCACGCGCTTGTGTGGCAAACTACTCAACGTCTCATCATTGTGACGGTAATGCAATGTGGTGCTGCACAACACTATTCACGGATGTTGGGCATGTTGTTGTGCTCATCATGGGGATATTATCAGCTCATAATTAAAATGAAGGTTGTTACAGAATTCAAACCGTTTATCAAATTGAAAAGTACATTTTACACAAAAAAAAACCTGTGCAATCAAAGAAAATCTCTGATGTCATTCAAAATGGTATTTCAATGCCTGAGAGCAAGATATCGGGTTTTAAAATGAAGTACCAAGGGAAAGCGACATACCTGCAGGCCAGGCCAAAAGGCCTCCAGTGACTGGAATACAGGCATGGAAACGGTGCCCTTGGACATGTGGACCCACATGTACCAATCATCATGCTTCATGTACTTCTCAATGACTTGGACAAACTCTAAAAAACAACAATAATTAAAGCCACACGCTCAGATAAACAACACTTGCAGCAATGGATTCACGTCCTCAAATAATAATCCGTTTCTCGACCACACTTTAAAAAAATCAGATATCCTGAACAAGATCTGATAGTTGTTTAATTTTCCACTTTCCAACCTTTCGGGAGGGACGAGGGGGAGAAATGCAACATTAGACAGCAAATGGACCTTCAGGAAATTTTCCAGCGGTCTCTACAGAGGCAGCAATGTTTCGGTTTTCTGGGTCTCTCATGGAGTGTGAAAAGTTCAAACTATTTCCAAAATACTTTTGAAGGCTTTTTCCACATGAGCAGCAAAAACTATCCACAAACTTGTCTACTCGAGCAATTCCATGAGCATCGACAGATTTGAATTCTTATGTGGCACGACCATCTGTGTCTGACCGAAGCTGCACGTCCGAACAATTTCAGTGACTAAGAGTGTAAACTTGAGCTGCATCCTCACTTCTACACTGTGTTCCACATCACGTTTGGAGTGGGAATTTCTGTCTGCCTTACAAGGAAATTAAATGTGGACCTCCGTACAAGACCACATAGACAGTGGTGTTCCACCTGAAGCGGTGGTTGTGCAGACCCAAACAAACCCACGGACATGGTCATCGAGAGCAGTTTGCTGGTGACTGCACTTCACCGGCCCATACGCTCAGACGTTCAGCTGCTTAAGACTGATCTGCACAGATTTGTGAAAGTCAGAAATGATGGTCAACACGATTGACAGATTATCAAGAAGTCCTTCAGGAATCACAGCTGTGATTAGGAAGAAAAGAAAAAAATCAACTCCATTTGTCTGCTAGTTAATCTGTTCACATGGCCAATCGTAGGATTCATCTTCAATCGTCAACTCCAGCAAGGTACTCACCTGAAAGGCTGTCGATGCAGTGCCCCGATTACCAGTGCACAGGTATTCATTTCGCTGACTTCAGAAGGATGACAGGCTGAGTTAACCCCACAGCCGCACCCTCAGCCAATGATGCTACCCGCAGCCTTGTGCTGCATACGAAGGACGCGGAGGAGGAGGAGGTATCATTGACGATACTGACAGAACAACCGAGGCATAAGGTGTATAGTACTCTATCATCGACACCCGGAAATAATACTCACTCTCAGAACCACATTGTGAACCTCTCCAGGTTACTCCTTCCAATGGAATCACCTTAGTTTACTTCCATTTCGTACCGGTATTACCTCAACCAACTTTCCCAGTATAAACTACAAACACTTAACTACTTACCCTGAAACATTTCCATGTATTTGGGTTCTTGGAGTAAAATGGCACCTTTAATAAGATACTCAAAGTAGGAATCGACGCCAGCACCGATCCCTGCATCTTCAGCCACCCAGTGGGAATTGTTGACATTGATGTGGTTCCCAACCTGTGGGAAAAGGAAACCAATACAAATCCCTGTCACAAATTGAAAATCACATCGATTCGGAAAACGGTTGCTGTATGACTATCTTACCAGGCCGACATCGGAGCGCGACTCCCACAGGGCTCGCAGTGCACGCCGAGCTGCCTCTTCAAATGCAGGGTCACCCGTGAGACGACTCAGAGTGGCGAACTCGAGGATGAACGTCCCGACACCAGCCGTGCAGGTAACGGGTGTTTCAGTAGCATATACACCATGCAGCAGGTTCACGGTGCCATAAGGCATGCCTGTTTTTGTGTGAAAGGCTACACACACATACACGCACCACCCTTGTGCGTCAGTAACATGTGACAAAGCAGAGCAACCACAATAACCTAGAAGCAAGTTTAATGTGTTGCCAAGATTTCCACCCACTGGACTATCGACAAATACTTCTGTACAAGCACCTTTTATGCACAAATTCAGACATGAGAGAACAAAAAGACAACGAAGATCGAACAATTGGGATCAAATAGTCATGAAAGACCAAGCGAAGCAGCATTACTTAGAAAGGACTACCTGGCAGTAACTTGCGTGCAGCATTTTCTGCTAGACGAAGCAGAGGACCAGTACAAGGCCAGCCAGGCTCCAGATCAATGCCAGCCATCTTGGACAGCATATGAGCAGAGAGCAAACCACCCACAACTACGCAAACAATTGAAATGCAATCATTTCCTCATCCTTGCTTCACAGCCTTTCAGTTTAAAAAAGGTCACTTTGTACACGGTTCTTGAATAGCGACGTTGTTGGGGAATGGTTAAGTTTTATACAAGATCAGGGCATTATGGAGTTGTGGAACCTCATCATCAAGGTTTTGAAGACATATGATAGCAATTAAAAGTACATTCACTCAAGAGCAAAAAAAAAAAAAAACAAGAAAAAAAACATAAAAGAGAAATCGACACAAACACGTCAATGGAAATGCCTTCACCCGCTTGATGTCAATGCACCGATTACGTTTGATCTCAATTAAAAAAGTCACAAGCGAAAAATTAAAGGTCACATGAAAGTAACTGAGAGAAGTAGAAGAGAGAAAATATCAGATGTTTCGAACCCGAGTTGTGGTGTGTAAAATGATTGTTAAATGGTACATGACCTTTGATATTGTTGCGAATTCGCGCCCGCCGGCGTGCGAACGGCCCACGTAACTCGAATCGCGGCACGTCGCCCACCGGACGGACAATTCAGTCGTGACCCTCTCGGAACAACGCCGGGAGCTAGTCACGGGTGGGGGTTTAACCTCACCACGATCGTGCCAATCGGCCACCCCGCAGGATAGGGTTGCTCGCCAAATTCGATCTACCTAAGTACCTGCGCGAATGGTCGACTGGGCGATCGTACCACGCCACAGGCCGACTCCGGACACGAACCGCTTAAGCGGTCCGTTCCGTGCTACAGTGATAACCGAGCGGTGTTATCGTCGGCCTGACGGTTCAGATTAATTACCGGGATGTTGAACCCACTACGAATCCTTTACGTGATGCAGGATGGAGAGTCAATAGAGAAAGACGAAGCGAAACGGGCATAGTTCAACAAGCAAGCATTTTATTCCTGGCACACGGAAAGCACGTATATACAGCCATACAGAATCAAAATGCACATAAAAAGCAAAGGAAATACAACCGACTAACGTGTACACACGGCAACACTTATACAGTTCTACTTCACAGACGGCGCCAACACACATTTACACAAAAACAAAAGAAAGAAGCCACCCTCACAGACAAGGAGGCAGACAGGCCCGTAGCCAAATGTGCGCGGGCTGGAGGAGCGCCAGGTCCGCGAGACCGGGGAGGTCTTACCCGCGTCCTCGTGACGCGTTGGCGGGCAAGCCGCAAATGTCCCGCCGCTGTGCCCGACTCGGCCCTGGCGTGCTTGTTGGCACCACGTTTGGGGTGGGGGAGGAACGGGGCCCCTTTGCACTATCTCAGCGGCGGGGGAAAAGGGGAAATTGTTGATGCCCTGGGGGAGGGGAGTGGCTGGCTGAATTGGGTCCCACGACAAGACGAGCGATCCCCCACACCGCAGCCTCGTCGCCGACTGCCGTCCTCCTGGCCTCGTACCCGAGCTCCCCTGCCCCGACCAGCCGCCCGCAGCTCCACCGCGCGCAGTCGACTCAACTCCACCAACGCAACGCTCCTTGTCTCCAAAAGCAACTCCCTGACGACACTCTCTCCAACCTGGTAATTCTCGCGCCTTTATAGCCGGCAGGAGAAGCCAATATGCAAATATGCGGATCAAAACGCGATTGGAGGCGGGGCCACGCCACCCTCTGTTCAGCCATTGGTCGGGCAAAAAGGGGCGTGAACCTCCCTGGATCCGCATATTTGCATAAACGGACTTCACCTATGCGCGCTTGGAGGCGGGGCCAAGCCGCCTCGCGTTCGCCCATTGGACGGAGGGGAAGTGGGCGTGAAGCGTTTCTGATCCGAATTTTCCCCTCGGAAAGGCCGCCATTCGCGCTCGCGGCTCGGTGCGTTCGGCACCAATCGCCGAACGGGCCCGAGACAGCCCGACGTTCAGTGTTCACAGGTAGGTGCGGGAATGGCCGTAGAAGCGATGATGTGGGATGAAGTTGTGAAGGTAAAGGCGAAGGTGGTGGTGTGGCGTTGTTGTAGTGTGGCTGGCGCTGTGGTGGGGATGGCGTGGTTGTTGAGATGCTGTTTGTTTGAAATAAAAGATAGAGAAAGAAAAACGACTAACTCAAAGCGTCGCAGCCCGGATGGATCACATAAATTCCCTCTATACAATGGGTTTGGGCTAACTACACATGTACCTATGGAGATATCTCACCTGAGGGCCCTTTATGGTGTAATGCGAATTTCCACAGCCGTAACAATATGTTGAACCCAAAATAGAATCAGTTCATCTTTCTATTACAGTCTTTACTTGTGTCATGTTTGGTTTAAATCCCTGCACTGGCTCACAAATCATGGTAACAAATAAGTACCCCGTAGGGGACAGATGATTATTTCCCCCAACAGGTGGGGTGAAAATGAGGGATTAGGGGGAAGGGGGCATGGACCCCTTTCCTGAAGTGGTACGTACGGTCATGGAGAACACAACTTAAGTTAATGGCATGGTCCTTATGTTTCATGAAGAGCTTGGTCTGCATCTGACCATCGGTTTCTGAGATTTTTAAATAAGTTACCTGAATTTAAGGCAAAACCCCCCTTTTCAGCCTCTTATAGGGGACAAATTTGAATGGGGAGCACAACCCCATGAGACCTCACTGTTCTGATGTATTGTACCGAATTTGGTCCATAATCGATCATGTAGTTCGTGAGGAAAACACGTTTCAGTGAATATGAGAGATAAGGGGAGAGAAGCCGTGGCCCCCTTTCCAGAAGAGATACGGCCACGGGGAGCACAACTGAAGGTTAGGGCATCGTCACGATGCCTGCTTGGCCAGTTTGGGCTGGATCTGGTTGTCAGTTTCTGAGAAGATTATTTTTGAATGCAACACCAATATTTGGGGCAAATACCCCCTTGAACCCACTTTAACTTGTCAGATCCGGATGGAGAGTACAACCCCATGAGACCTTGCTGTTCTGATGCATCGTACCAAATTTGGTCCATATCAGTCGGGTAGTTTGTGAGATGTTTTAATCAAATGTTAATGTATATACAGATAGTGGACAAAAAAAAGAAGAGAAACACCAATGTAAAGTCACTTAATCGGACGTTGGGCCACCACATGCGGCCAATACGTTGTGTATGCACCGTGGCATAGACTCTACGAGCAACTGGAATTCTGCAGGAGGGATGCACGATATCCACTCCGTGGCCAAACCATGCCATCCTCACCCCCAATGCCACGATACACCAATCTCTCAGACTTAAACCCCAATGTCTGATTTATATTTGGAAGGGGGCGTGGGGAGGGGAGCGAGAACATAGAATGGATCAGGATGTAACAGAACAAAAATAACAATGTAAAGAGTGGGGCACACCAACAGCAGGGTTGAGCGACAAAATAGAGGGAGACCTGGATAAAGAAGGGATGTGGGGGAAAAAAATGATTGGTAAGAGAGGACACATGGGGTAGACAAGATAGATACAGAAGGAAACTGTCAGGAAGAAAAAATGGAAACTTGAATGGGCTTGGAGGGGATTAACGGGAGTATAAAAGATCATGGTTGTGGATGGGGGATGACCTGAGAAGGTGGTGAACAGCTGTCTTGGAACCCTGGAGAGAATAATGAGATTAAAGACACCGATAACATTGGTTCCACAGGTGAGGGGGGGAGAGGAAAGAATGAGTGGAGATGACCAATGATTGTGTATTTTAAACACTTCATTATAACGAAGAAACAGGGTGGCAGAAAAATCCAAAAAGCTCTTGACTTGTCCTTAAGTCGATTCAAGGCAAGATACATGAACACCGGTTCTTGGGGCATTCGGACACAAATCTTATACAGTGCAAACGTTGTTTGTCGCAAGGACATTCATTTCTAAATACGAATGACAACAACAAACGTTGAGGAAACCAAATCTACTTCATAAATTCATTGGAGATGTTTCACCTCGAATGTTAGTTTCAAATACAGACACGTTCACGTCCTGCGTAAAGTCGATGGTGTTTTGGAGCAAACGTGAAACGCGGCGGAACTCGCTCGTATTCCCAAGTACCTGGAACACATGAACACGTGAACACACACATGATCACAAGTCATGTGATCTCATATTCCCAAGCCTTGCGTGCTCATATTCCCAAGTACCTGGAACACACGAACAAGTGAACACACACACGAACACACGCATATTAGCACTCCTCTTGACATGGAGATGCTCGGTATTAAGTGAAAGCAATTAGTGAAGATTTTGTGGCTTGTTCACAATATGCGATTTTTGAAAAGATGTATGAATGCTAACGAGGGCTTTTGCGCATGCAGTGTGTGTGTGTGTGTGTGTGTGTGTGTGTGTGTGT
>CM068960.1:127804074-127817308 GCA_035128595.1 Eptatretus atami | reverse complement strand
TTCACAAACAAACAAACAACAACAAACAGAAGGCGTGGAAAACGTAACCCTCCATCATCTTCGATGGCGGAGTTAAAAAAATGAGACATTCAACAATAGCTCGGAGTAGAAGAGGGCCACCAAATCTATTCACAAACAATGCCCAAACAATCACCAAAGGAATACCTAACAGAACAAGCTGATCTTGAAACTTTACCTCTCCCCAAGAAACAAAATCCGAAGTCTATACACCAACTCACAGTTGCCAGTTTTCCCAATACAGCTGTTGAGAATAAATGGCCAGTTTGGTCAAACATCACCTTGTACCCAATTTCTTCCTTTGATGCTCAATAAGCCTGGACCTCTGGAATTACACAGTAAGTTTTAATATCTCAAACAAATATTTTTCGAGCAGATGGATACAATCTTCTACGAGGAAGTTAAAAGTTGCGAGGAGAAGGAAACACCGAGTCAAAAGGGACAGTTACATTTAGTAGGAGCAATCGCTAATTATTGAAATGGCGGTCTGCATTTGTGCCCATATAAGACCCACTTCAGGTGTTGTGCTTCAAAATTGATTAGGGACCTTGCTTAACGTAATGCAAATTTTGTTGCTCTATTGATGGAATCTTTTGCTCTCAAAAATGTCATCTGTGATTGTTTGCAAAAGTCATCTAAAGTGTGCATCTCAATGTGACAGTAGATTCTATATTAACAATGATATTAATAGCTGGTTATACAAAATAGTTCCGCATTTATTTGCTTTTTGTTCTTCTTTTTCTCTCTCTTTAGGGAAAGTCCTGCTCGCTTTGTCTAAATTTGTGTAGGGAGATGGCCAGGCCAACTTAAGGTGTGAAAACAAGACAAAGAGAAACAGGCAGATTGACACGCATAATCGAGATTGCAAATGTTTGAAGGAGCACATGAGGATTCTCCAAAAGAACGAGAGCCCTAAAGCTTCAAGGGTGGATCCAACAACGTTTTCGTACCAAAGAATTAAGTCCTCCATCCAGATCCTGCTCAGAGTCCAAGTCCCACCATCCGTTTGACTAGAGGACAAAGACTTGCATTGCTTCAACAAAATACGACAGACATCCGCTCGAACTCTCTCTGTCCTCGGCCAACCACAGGTAAAGTCCTTTTATCCAGAATATTTTGAGTCAACCACTTCGAGGTTTCCTATTGCGCTGAACGAGCGTTCGGCACCACGCCTCGTCCTCAGTGATCCAGGTGACTTAACCCAAAGCCACTCGTTCTCAGGCCAAGCCCTGTGCGCGTCCTATTGGAACTCCATGGCTCTCATTAGCGCCGAGCCCCCGTATCCAGGGCAGACAGTTATACCCACTCGTGCTGCCATATGTAAAGTGAATCTGTCTCCGTGGACCTTCCCATCTATCCGGCGCACCCCAGCAAACATTCTGCCAGGGCTCACACGTGTACAGGACAGGGATCTAGCTGCGGGCACCAGCCTCTCAGAGTTAGTGATCTCGAAAGGCCCTTGGATCTCTTTTAGTTTTCAGAGGCTCCCCGAGGGCCCTATACCCCGCGGGTGCAGACTTAACTCCTGGCCAGCCTCGCTCTCATGAGAACCGAACGTCGTTCAATTTTTCGCGAGGCACCTCAGCCCCTTTCCACGCGTAGAAAGACAGATCTTCTCGTGGCCAGGCTCCACTTCTACGGAGATCACGCTTGGGCCAGTGCCCTCCCAATCCTCGGGCATCAGGTTACAAGCACAGGCTCCATCCTTTACACTCTCGAGGGACGGAATTTGGGCCAGCCCTTCTGCAGCACGCACTTATGGGTGTCAATCTTCTTTCCTGAGACATACCCTTCTCGGAGCACATGCCCTATTGGCTCCATGGACAGCACTTCAGGCCGGCGCTTTGAAGCAATGGTTTCAATCCAGACAGTTATAGAACAATGATCACCTGCCAGTCCTTAAAATGCAAACACTCCAAAGATTTCAGGAAGAAATTTTAAACAGATGCGTGTGGCTACATAAGACAGTGGTAATTCTGACACTGAACAAAATGAGAACAACCGATTATGTTCAGAAGGTGCCACAAGATCAACACACATAATGAGCAGAATGTTTGAACCTGACCCATGTGAAGTTCACAACTGAAAAAGTGAACATTCAGGAGAGGTATGTGAGTGTCACGCCAAATGGGCTTTTCTTTGAGATCCAAGAGACCGCATCGTGCATATATTAACAATACTGGAGGTAAGAGCTATGGGTCATTTTTGTGCATGTTCTTCACCTATCTATGGTTGTTACGTTCTTCAATGGGACTCGGCCAACTACCTTTGAAGATGGTTGATTGTGCCATCCAAGAGGTCTTCCTGGAACCGTGTGTCTTCACCGAAATCGAATATCTATTGCACGAGTGAGAACTCTAACCTAACGAGCCGACTCAGATCTGTCGGTCACCTGCAGTTCGGTGATGAACCCTCTGCCAGCATTGACACCGTTTACGGTTTTGTTATTTCATAGAGTGTGAATGAAACAGTGGAATCTGCGGGTCTCCAGGAGTGCGACGCAAAATCTATTGTCGCGCTCTTTTGTCTGTTTAGATATAAGCCTCAAGCTAATTCCTTCTGTGTCACTCACTGACTGTGACTTGTCCAGTGCCTCAAGCTCACTTTGTATCCATAAGGATGCCCGCGAACTCCACTAACCAATTATCAAACGTCTTAAAGTAGCCATTAGATCACCATACCATGATGCCATGACATTACCACTCCTCTGCTGAGTTTGCTCTCAGTTGCTCGCAACTACTCACTTCTCGATGTTCCCATGTAAGAGTCGGGTTTAGAGAACAAAAATTAAACTCTCATCTATCTCTAGGTCAGTTTCGGTGTAGTTTGCCTGGGCATATGTGTTCCAGCAGAGGCAACTCGAATTCGCCAAAATCGAATTTCAACAGACTCACTGCCTATGGTCACTACCACGCCATTATCCCACCTAGGCCTCCACTGAGTATATAGTCATACAGCTACTGCAGAATTCCGATCAGGCAATAGCACTTTTTTTACCGATGTATCATCCTTCTGCTGAAGATCTCCACCGCAGCCGTGTTATTCCAGCGCATACGAGGCTTTACACATCTCAGACTCATAATTCTTTTCACATGCCAGCCTTCACCCCCGTTCGGCAGATGGTTAACTTAATCAATGCAAGATTTCTAGAACGTATAGGGGATTGGGACTTTTTGAGGAGGGATACTGCGACTATTTTGCGATGGATGTTTTCATCTCTTGTTTAAGCAGGGAGGAGTGATACCTGTACCACATGTTGATGCTTCTACCCCCTCACAGATTCCTACGAGCAACTTCAATCTTCGGTAAATCCATATGATAATTTATTATTCATGGTCGACACTCGTATTACAGTATTTTTCAAACACACTCATATAATCCATCTTTATCTAGATAGTTCTAGTTGCTCTTGAACCAAACTTATAATTTATGCTTCCTGTATCGACAACTCTTGTGGGTTTTAACCAGTGGTCCATGACGGCTTGTGTGTACGTGTTTATGTCCGGGTTATTATATGGTAAATGTAAGTGTTTTGTGTGTATAATTTTGGCGTCCAATATGGTTGGCACAAGTTTTGTTGGATTTCTGAACATACTATTTGTTTTGGTGGTGTGTCTTGATGATTTGCTGGTGAAAGTAGTACACGACTCACAACACGAGACAGACTCGAGTAAGTAAGGACTTAGACATCGCTCTATTATTAGATGAAAGCTGATGTGCGATAGCGACGAATTTTAAAAGTGTATAGTTCACATGCTCTCAAATTTTCCGAGGCTCGGCGATTACGTATATTGATCTCACTAAACAGAATCATAGAGAAAATTAAGAGCTCTATAGTATATAAGACAACAATTATCGATACCGTTGACACGATCAAAAAAACACCTCTTCTATAGGTATAAGCTGTGGCTCCAGTCAAGTCTCGAATAAGTACGTGCCCCTTGATAACCTCCGCCAGGCTGATTACTTTACGTTTTTTGATAATGTTCTCTTGCCTGATGTTCACCGGCGAAAATCCTTTTAGTTTTCTTCCCTTTGGATAGCCTGAACTTAAAAATTTATCACCTTGTTATTTTTAAGTACCATCAGACTCAGACTCTCATTCCTGCACCCATAAGTGTTGCGTTTCATCCGATCAACAACGCATTTTGACGTATGTAGATTCGTATTGATTTCGTACGTCTTCCGCCGAGCTTTTTATGGGTAGCACAGAACTTACTGAAGGTAGTTTATCTAAATGCTCTATTACAGGTCTCATTAGTTGTGTTTGGCCCCATCTTGCTCAATGCGTGTGAAGAATAATATGTCTAATATCGTATAGCAAGTAATTCTACGTGATCGGGAGATTTGGATCATTTTCACCAAAACTAACTATATCAATAATGGCGGTCTCAACGATGCGGTAGCAGAACCCGTCAAGCTGTTCCACGACTCTTGCTATGCGCGAAGTTGTATGTCCATGTCGTAGTATCTATGTGAATAGTAGTAGTGAGGTGTACCTAAGTACAGTGTAGTAAGATAATTCACGTAGTAGTCGTAGTAGTAGTAGTATGTAAAGTTTTCCGTTCAAATCTGTCTTGTACCAGATAGTCTCCACTTTGTTCAGATCAAGTAGAGGTATGAAGTGGATAACAAAACCTTGTACGATGCCACCTGTCGGGATGGGCGATAGGTGTGTAAAAAAAAAAAAGTAATATGATACCTCCTTTTAGCCGATACTTGATGCCGCCGTACTTTTCTCCACCGGTGCTCCACTCGGATGCACAGTCAGGCATTATGCTAACATGAAGAGTGACGTGATTCCCTTGTGCCAGACGTTATTCTCGAGGAGTGTCTTTTGGCCATGAGATACCGTGGTGATGTATACACCTTTTCGCAAGTTTTTCTAGTGGGTTATGATTTTGAATCGTCGACGCAGCCTTATTAATGTCTGCGCCCAACGCTGGCTGTGAATACAGTCTAAGTACCTGGCTCCGTTAAAATTTCCTGCTCCTCCTAGGATGCTGCGAGCTACTGTCTGATAGTTCACTGTGTGTAGAAAGCTTTTATTCCTCGAGTGTTGTGGCGATAAGCTCTGCTCGGTACGCACCGGTACAATAGCGGTCTATTAATGCTAGTTCACGTGTTTCAAGCACATATAGTAAGTTCCAGTGTGTGTATTTTTAGAAATCAAAGTCGTGGGGTACTTGCTATCTGAAAATAAATCGTAATTTCCCCTACGAATCTAATGCGTGTGGTACTTTATGAATACGGCCCAAACCTTAAAAAGAGCATCCACTCCGATATTACAGAGTCGAGCCCAGAAACGTTTCAAGGCCAGTTGCATGCCGCAACCCAGGTGATTATAATATGCATAATTTATGTAGCTACTTGTTTTTCCATACGTGGCCTTATAAAACCGTCTAAGGTTACCCTATAAGTTCACGTCATTGATTCAGTATAGGCTGCTTAGCCCTTGGTGTAGCCACTAGACTGCATGTTTGATCGAGATGTCTTCGCCTCTTTCTGATTCGGGGCCCAGATAAATTTCTGTCGGGGTCCGCCTATTGGATATTGCCCTGATTGAAGCAAATCTAGCAAAATATAACTGTATCTCTTGGTGCTATAGTCTCGCGGGTTATCGAGACCTCCACCGAGACAATGTCCAACGTCATCGTTTTTTGAGTAACCATGCCACCATGCATGGTGGATCTGTAGGCAACTAATACAACTTATTATACAGCGATACCCCTATCGTACCCAGACCCTCATAAATCACCCACCCTCTCACGTATTTTTCACAAAATATTACCTCTCAGCCTTATCCACTCATCCTGTTATGAACTGATTACTAACATGCCATGCCTTATTTAGTCATGTACTAATTAGTAAGCCTTAGGTTGGTGATATGATACTTATGTGTATATATCGTGGGGTTCGGGTGGCTTGGATCCTAGTATGGTTCTTGAGGTGTTCTCAAGCCCGTTTGGCGCTGTACTTACAGGTTACACGCAAGTTGCGTCGTCTCAGCTCCTCTGTCAGTTTCCGTCTGTCTGTCCTGTCGAGTGTCTCTCGTCTGTCTGGTCATGTCATGTACATGGGTGTCTGTCTGTCTGTCTGTTCTTGTCTGTCTGTTCTGATGTGTACCTCGTCTGTGCTTAGTGGTAATGGCGTGTCACTGCTCTGTCTGTCTGTCCGTGGGTCCGTCCGTCCGGTCCCGTTCCCCACACGCTACCGAGTAGCGAGTCGCAGTTTTACGAGGAGTTAGAGTACCTAGGTTCACGATCATACTGCCGCAATGAAGTTTATGTGGCAAGACATGAGTATCACTATAGGATGATTGCATATATGTTGATGCATAGTGAGAGTACGAAATAGGACGATGTGAAAATACGGATTGGATAGTACCCCCATGTGCTCCTCAGATTTTCAGCGCATACATTCTGTTACTAAGCTACAGTACACATAGTGTGATTGAAGTTTGAGGAACTGAGCATTGCTTGGTACCCATGTGGGCAGATTCTAGCGCAGAACGTTGAGGCCAAAACAAAACGATTGTCACTACTCCAGTGAAGTTGGTACGCACTAATTTCGTGATTTTCGTGACGCATTATCTTGTCTTCCTGTTGTTCAATGTGGAGGAACCTTAAAGAGTCGATGAACGAGTGCGGCTGTCTGCTAACAGCGACCAATGGCCTAAATTCCTTAAACGACTGCTTTTCTTTAAGAGCGGTTTCAAGGCACTGCTGTCATGCGTCATGCAATGTGCGAAAGACTCTCATTTTTCTTCAAAAGACCTAGAGAGAACTAAAACAGTGTCATTCTTTATAAAATGCGAACAATATAAATGCACCAAAATGGAAATGAAAGCAACAATAACTGCGAAAAAAAATTTAAGGTTGCGTAGTTGATCTCCAATACATTACCACACATTGAACTTTTTTATTAACATACTCCAAGTCCCAAGCCAATTCTATGAGCAGGCAAATTGTGTTTCGCTATACTGATACTCATCAACTAGAGCAGTGCTTATCACACTAGTAGCAATTGAGTTATTTTATATGAATCGGGTGTGGCTTTAGAAAGATTCGTAGATTTCTCTTTGTGAGTTTTTCAAAGCAAAATATATTTGATAACACCTGATTTTTGAAAAGCCACAGAATGTGATGCGTCTCTCTTATATCGTATAATTATTTACTCAAATGTTTGAGGGGGTATTTCCTATATTGGCTTACTGCGGAAAACGCAAAGTGTTAATTGTAAGGTGCTAGCCTAAACAAGTAGCGAATTACACACTAAGCATGATATTGTATCATATAAAACGCAAAATCTTCACAGCTAAATATTAGTGGTCCTTATGCTCATCATCTCTGCTATCATGAACGGCATACTCATAACAACTACACTATCTACCTAAAAGTCATATTTCTCAATATTTATCTATGTTAGTTCTTACTGTTCGCGGGCTACTCAATAATATAGCATGGGTGATCAAGCTCCTGCTTCGAGAAAACTGGGGTTAGGTGGTAGTGTATGACATGATCATGTATGGTTACATTACTGTGAGTCATTCTGATCCATAATCGGTATTCAACTCGATTGTGTTTGTGAATGCCGTCATTCGCACAGCATGCAGATCAACTTTATTACCAAATAATTCATCTTAGCCAACTAGACTGGGTGACCTTACTTCAATACTTAATAGCCACCCCTAGTACGTTAAAAAGGGTCACGAGTATCTTTCACTTGAACTCACACGCATGCATGATCATTCTCATCTCTCCGCCTGGATTATATTAACAGTAGGTTCAGAATGTTAATAGATATTTATATTGTATACGGGCTCTGTGCTGGAAATTCGCATTACTCATCGCAATAAACTATAGGAGGCGCACTTCTCGTCAGGTGTCAAGTATCTCTGATACGTTCCGATTTGTAAACATGGTAGTCCAGAGTTAGCCGCCAAACCCGGTTTTGGCGTCTAAGAGGAGCAATTGAGCGAAATAAAAACTCCAGTAGTAGTAGATCACTCATACCGGAAGGCATATGCCGCGCATCCTTCTCGAGTCTTATCTCGCATTGTGTTTGCTTGTCTCATAGGTCTATCTCTTTTATTATTGAGACAACAGATCACTATCATACACCTCAACGGATGCTGGGGTCGGCATTTATCTGCCACTCCGCGTCTTCCTGCATGCTCTAAGTGCAGGGTAGTGCAAGAGGCACACTAGGCGCGGAAGGGCAGCTCGCCGCCGATTGGTGAAATAACAAACAGATCCAAACAAGATCTTGGAGCGCTTACGCTGAACCACTTTAATTGGTTGTCCTTTAAATGCCCCTCCTACATCTTCTGGCGAATGACCAGCGATCGGAGACTCTCGCGGTCAGGCAAAACCATTTGAGAAAGAGGTCGAGTATAGCCGCCCGCCGCCTCTTCGAGACAGCCCTCCTACAAACTTCGGAAAGGAGGGTGGAACCCAGGCAAAACGGGGCGGACGCGAAGGGCTGATCGAATGAGAAGATACTCCATCTGGAAAGGCCCTCTGTGTGGGATGTATCTTCCGACGTCGGTTTCAGTATTTATAGGATGAGTAAGGCAAAACGGCTACCCTCACCCGGACTGACCCAAATCATACCATTACCATGGTGTCTGAGCTGACGGAGGTTCAGCACTCCATGGTCATTAACAGTGCCACGATTGTTTCTCTTGTACAAGTGCAAGAGTGATATCATGTGCGACAAACTTACCGTGGCGTGGCCCCTACTATCTCTATTGCTGGGAAATACTTGCCCACCTATTCTTAATCGTTTGTCATTCCAACCAATTGCCACCTGACCCAGGCCGAGCCTCAATGTGGTCTTTCCTGTCTCTCCTGGCATTCATCTCGTCTGGGCTCATCGTACCTCCACTTCGCTGATCTCATGTACTCTTCTCTCCCTTTCCGCTAGTCAACTCAGGAGAAAAGAGTCGCTCTAGTCTTAGCGTAGTACAGAGAACTGTGCTTTCGTTGTACTTAGCTTGTGGTGGTTCGTTCGTCGCACGTGCAACGTTTTGCTTACAGAGGTCAGGTATCCTCTCGATAGCTTGTGACATTCCCTGCTGGAGGCGAGGCCTCGAAGGGTCTCAGGATAAGCGATCCCCTCTGGTGCCTGGTGGAGCGGTCCTTCGCCCGTGTTACAAAGTCTGTTTTCCTAGCGTGAGTTGGACGAGGATTACATCACCGAGCCCTCCTTCTGTCCCCAATTATGTTGGGTTTTCCGTGGAAGGTGAAGGACACCATGACTCGTTCGATGGCCTGGACCGTTTAGCCTCGCTACCAATGGGGCAACAATAAAGCCCAGATGGTCCTCGTGTCTGCTCCCCTATTTATGCGGACATTGATGTGTCATTCTTCCTTATGCTTCAATGATGCTTTTGTGAGATTGTCCCCAGGGAGTGATGGTCACTTTTGCACTGATCGGTAGTGTCTTTTAATTGCAGCAATTGGAAGGCCAAGTCTGAATCACACGTAAATGGCGTATAGTCGGCAGACCTCCCACATCGGGGCGAGTCGGTGGAATTCTGAGTCTAATAGTTTATCGCGCGAGCGATGACGCGCACTTTCAATCATAATCTCGAAGATGCAATTTTGAGACGATTACGGCTGGCTCTCTCTTGCTCGCGCTAATCTGCTCCAGTGTACGGACTTAGTCAGCAACGATATTTCTCTTTTCAGCTCCTTGAAGAGATCCTCTCGCTAGTTATATGTTGGCATTCGTGCCTAGACAGAGGATTCGGCGCCTGTCCTTTAAAGTAGTGCTAATTGTTATTAATGTTTCTGCCCGTTAGTCCGTATCTGACCGATTATGATGATGCCACTCCAAGTTGCAGAAATAAGTTCTGATACCTCGAGTGTCTTTCCTCCAAAAAAATGGCCTATATGGAATTGACAGGTTTTTAACTTTTCTTTGCTTTTTAATGTGCGTTTTTTCTTTTGTAGTTGGAGCTATTGCTACTTGCTCTGCTGTGGTGTTATGTTAGAAATAACTTAAAGTGCAATGATTGGCTCTTTATTGTTGTTGAGACTTTTCCCCGTTTCGCTGGTACGGTCATCTGATCGTTCCTTATCGCTGATTCTCTGGGAACTTTTCCATCTTGCTATCGACACATTAAGGGGTTCGTGGACGATGTTTGTTTCAACAGACACCAAGAATTAGTGTCTATCCCAATGCAGTATCTCGCTTGGCTATAGTCAATACCTTATAGTAGATCGGATCAACCGCTTCAATCCAAGGGTTCGCAGCACCGATAACACTTCTCGTCTCCGGATTCCTTATCAAACGACTCCTTGATTGCTTTTATATGGCAGACTCGCTTCTTTAAGATTACCTCTGGAGATCAGCCTCTTAGCACGGTTCGTGAGACTCCGGAGGAAATCCTAACCCTGCGAATCCCGAGACCTGCTGTCCCTTAAAAGCTTGTGAGTACGGTGCTGTCCCTGCATGCCAACCCAAGCCCTTTGCTCCCCGCGTCACCCGCACCCCCACCACCCATGGCACACGCCACCCCACAATCCCACAAACGCTTTTCTACTGGCCAATCTAAATTTCCCCCCCATGGCTCCCTTGCCGTCGGCGACCCACGCGACACCGCTCCCCTACCCTCCCAAGTGGGTGGGTCCTACGCATTCATCATTCTACACTCAAAGTCTAATGTGCCATTCTCTCAGGCCACCTTCGACGCGAGTGTAAGACTCCAGGCACACAAACGCATGGCAGTACCTTTTAGGGATAGCATTTATCTTATTTTGCCACAAAGGCTTGACCACTTTTGATTTGTGGAGCACGTATCGGATCTACAAGAGACAGTGAGCAGCAATAGTAAATACAACTTCTTCCAGACGTCCAGCCTGCCGCCCAAAAACGGCCTATGTACCTGACCGACATTGTTTGCATGCGCAGTAGACGCTGTGCCTCGTATGTGTGGCAGACAGCAGCCTATATAACCCACCACGCTAGACTTGAGTCTTATCGCGGCAGCATCATGCTATAGGGGAGAGATTCTCCCGAAACGACGACTCACATCGAATGTAGTCGCTAATTCTTTTGGCTCTGTAGATGATCTTGTC
Organism: Eptatretus atami; assembly: GCA_035128595.1. Taxonomy (NCBI): domain Eukaryota; kingdom Metazoa; phylum Chordata; class Myxini; order Myxiniformes; family Myxinidae; genus Eptatretus; species Eptatretus atami. The sequence goes on along the minus strand of CM068960.1, from coordinate 127,806,203 downwards.
GATAAATTGTACTGTAATTATACGGTCTGAGACAGTGGAGGCGAGACTGCATAGTGATATACACACACATGCCGTCTCACCCTCATTCTCAGCGAGTTGCTCTTGTGATACACAGATGAGAACTACAAAGTTAAGGAATCAGTAAACAGAGCAGTAGTAGATAGTAGATAGCTAGATTAATGCAATGGAAACTTGCAGGTAAGCAGTTTAAGGGGTAAAGAGAATTACAATTTGATTTTATTCTTCAAACATATTTACTATACACTACTTATCAAAACCACTTTGACCAAGGACGGAATATTCACAGACTTTTCAAGAGCACTGTTTCTTCTGAGGTGGCTTGTATACTACCTCCAATGCAAAGACATGGACTTGATAAACTCTTAAGAATCATGAGAGGAGCCAAGGAATTTTGTAAATTCTCTCATACCAGCTCTTGCAATTTGTTAACATTTCCAAAGCTGCCAGAGCAAATCTTCACGTAACCTTGAAAAAGTAGAAAAATCAGAACACTTTCAAACAGCAATCATACACACGTATTCAGTGGTCCGGTGAGGTGAAAAGTGAGTTTCTTCTTTGTCGTTGAAATTACGAAGAAACTGAACCATTGTGATAGTATTAACCATATTGTATACGGTGTGAGCATGTTGTATATGTACTGTGTGCATGTATGCATTATGTTTGCGAATTTCGCGCCCGCGGGTGCAAAATCGGCCGATTTGCACGCCGGCTGGGCAACGCGAATTTCGCAAAATTGCATACATGGCCATATACATACATATTAATCACACATGCTCACACCGTACGCTCGACTGGAATTTAAATGGCAGGCCGGGCCCCGCACCACGCCGGAAAAACATAGGTAGCATGTTCAAGTTTACTATGCTCAACCCTACTTTGCGGATATCCAAGATTACCATATCTGGCGGTAGAGTATCATGGTCAGACGGACAAGAAGGTGATTCACACTTTTTCCCCACCTCGCACCGCCACTGAACAATTGCCCAACAATCTGTCGGCATGAGTAATGTACATGTGGTTTTGCTGTCTCGAACAAATTATTCAATTCTTATCTTTCTCTCTTTCAGAGTACTTACTAGATTGCATCTGCCAGCATCTTTGAATGGTTAAACAAATTGCAAGAGGTGGTGCAGTGAATTGGAGAATTTACAAAATTCCTGCTCTCTCATGACTTCTTAATGAGTTTTTCATCGAAGCAGGTCCATGTTCTTCATTGAGCCGGGGTAGGTATACAAGCCGACCGTGATTCCGATACCAAAAAACGCCGAGTGCCCTCCGTCTTGAAACAGGGATGTAGCGATACTCCGCTCCTCTTATGAGCCTTCACGTATCGTGCTTTATTTAGAGTTAGTTATATAAGGTGTATAGTAAAAATTTATGTTCCTGAGCAGGTATGATATATTAGTTCTCAATTGTTAAATTCTTTAACCCCTGTGAAGCTGCTTATCTTGCAGGGTTTCATTATTTCCATTATTCCTTGAGGTGTTATTGACACTACTCATCTGAACTCCCTTCTACTGATTCATTAGTCCTCTCTAAGGATTGGTTAAGTCTAACATCCTTTAAGACCTTTTGAAGAGTTTACGCTCGGAGTTCTGTGAAATCCGGGGACCACAAGTGTCACACAACTCGATGCATGCTATTCATGTGAACAAGCAGATCAAAATAGGTGATACTATGCTATCTGCCACTAGGTAGATTATGATCTTCAATGCTGCACATAAATATAGCAAGAAAGAGTTAAAACTATGTAGTTCAGCAGCGTGTACACCAAAACAAATCATCATAACATAAATTACTGATGATGATAGTGATCGGTCGCACTATCTCGTAACAAGACTCTCATTCTCCCTTCTCAGCTTTTTTGTGTAAGGACATCGAGCTCGCACACCCAACAGCTCATTATTTTACACACCCAAGGATAAGAGAAAGTTGCGACTTCCCTGCACGCGTCGTCCAGCGTCGCGTCCTTGACCTCCAATCCGAGCCTCCCCCGATGTGGTCTGCGACTCGCACCTCGCGCCGGCACGTGTAGCCTCTCCGCGCCACGAACGGGGCTTCCGGCACCTGGCAGAAGGCTCGCCCTCTCCCGCTGTAGACGGCGACAG
>CM068960.1:127708048-127718858 GCA_035128595.1 Eptatretus atami | reverse complement strand
AACACTTCAGGTTCACTCTTTTCTTGGATTTCTTCGTTCAACGTAATATGACCGTGGATACCTCATCCTTATTTGCTGTATTCTTGTTAGTTTATACACCTTGTATTAATTTCTGCATCTGTTACTGTGCTTTTTCTAAGAATAGATTCATTACTTCTGTTCTCGGTCCACATCTTTAGATGAGAACAATGGACGAGCAAGAGCCATGTACAGGTAGGGACTCCGAGAATGTCTTGCAGACTGATATTTGTATAATTTGCAAAGGAAAGAAAGGACTTTAATCTGAGAAAGAAAAAGGCATGGACAATTACATCTAAGGGATTATCAACTTTTTTAAAACTGCGAGGAGCGACAAGAGAGGGGCTGATGAAATACTGCCACTTCGTTGAGACACTCAGGTTCCCAGATCCGATTTCATTTTGCTGCAAATCTACCTATACAGGATTCACGAAAACGTCAAGCAGCAAAAACGCAGGACAAGAATGGAGTATTCCAATGACACCAGCAAAAAAGTAGGCCAGGCTGTTCAAGAGAAAAAACATATCAGCCTTTTTCGCTGGGATGAACCTGTTTCAATTTTGTGGAGAACCAAGAATAAAAGAATAGGTTATAAACTTTACAGCAGCAAATATGAAGCCAGCAAAAGTCGTGAGGAATGTGCTTCAGAAATCAGGATGTTGTTCCAACGTCTTTCTTTTGAAGAAGGATATATTTGCAAGAATGCGAAATACACAGATATGCTATCAAAACATGACCTCTTCAAAAACCAAAGAGGCTAATAAGCGTAAAACAGAGAAATAAAGTGTTGACTCTACTTTCAATCAAGCAGCGAGAAATGTCAACCTGGAATTCAAGGAAAGGTTGGACGATGGAACACCAGTGCTTCTATCAGACTTGTGCAAACATTACAGAGAATGTTTGGTCAAACTGGACATGGATCCTGACACTGCCAAACAGACACGGTCATTTTACGTTAAGGAAAAAAAGTGATCGAAAATTTTGGAGACGAGATAGCATTTTACAGTCAGATAGGATTGCCGGATGTTGTATGCTCCGGTAGCATAACAGTGGGACATTTAGTTAGAGAGATGGCTGAAGTGTCAGAATCCGATATCGCTGGTTGAGAATGATGAATGGTTTGATACAACAATGATTCCCAAATACTTCCGTGGGCAGTTAGTTTTTGCGCAGAGACATAGAAAAAGTTACAACCAACAACTGAATAACCTAAACCAAGAAATTGATCTTAATGCATCAGCTATGTTTGTTCCTGACTCACTCTAAAGCACACTTCAGTGGCTTATTGACAAGCAAGCGTTTGGTTCAGCAGACCAAGATTACAAGTCAACAGAGACTACCAGACGTAGATACATTTCTTTAGCCGGGTGCCTTATTTACTGCAGTCGCCGTGGTAAAAGTCAAGTTATACCACCATTCCATGTTGGCCCTATGACCCCATTACATCATGAAGATGGTAGCAGAAATCTGATTGACACCCAAAATTCCTTTGGGGTGTGTGCGAGTTATTATGAGCTAAGGATATTTCAAACAGCTGACTCCAGAAGACCAGATCTCTACAGCTGAAGAAGGAGTCTATGTACCTCCAGGACTTCTGCCGAGGTCATCGGGCGGTTCCCTCATTCAGGAGGGTGATGACAATGGCGGTCATTTTGTTTATGTAATTTAAGCAATGCTCCTCCATAAGGATTGTGGGTAATCTTTATGTGTTAAAAATCAGATACAAGGCCTTCCAAAATTATTTATATCAGATGCTAGTATCATTTTATTACAGATCAGGACACAGGGACCCTCAATGTAAAAATAAAATACAAAACCTTAATAAAAATGGAGGCAATCTTGATGACGTCACTTGAACATGTTCCCCCAAGGGGATTCCGGGTATTTTTGGTGTGTGAAGTAGTCAGGGCCCATATTTTATAAAAAAATATCAAAATTAGCTGGTAGGAAGCTAGTTGCCACTTCACACTCATTTTCATGCTCAATCTGCAGCCCGAAGAGCAGGAACCCTTGGATTTAGAATAAAGCATGATGGACATGGAAGGAGCACACACAATTATACTGTATATCGTAATACTTGTCGAAGCAATCAAAAAATATCGAAAAGTAAATGAAAGGACACCAACAAACAACAAGAGCCACAATCCATCCATCAGGACCATACTCTGTACAGAGCAGTGGTGTCACCAAAGCGGTCTCCTGGGCTATTGGGCATAATCCTGGACAGGTCACCACTCCAACACAGGATACTCAAATGGCTCCATCATCTCAGCAAGCTGGTACTCATTTTGCTAACGTCAGAAGGATGACAGGCTGAGCCAACCCCACCTGGTATTAATTCAACAGCCAAACGGGATTTGAACTCAGGACCCTAGGATCCGAAGCCCACCAGACTAACCATTAAGCCAACATGGGCATCAGAGCCACAATGACAGCAACAAAAACAACTACATGTTATAAAATACCATTTTTAGGATGTTTCACTTCCTTTTACATCCTCATTGAGATTCACAGATAGACACGCAATATGTTTGTGAAGTACAACATGCTGTTTTTTTTTTAAAATTAAATCTGTCAGTGAAACGACATGCCTCATATTATAGTACATGTTAATTGTGCAGGATTACAAACACTTAAACCAAGGAAAAAAAAGACATAAAATGTCGTAGCCCCCGTTGTTTTAGTATTTTGCTGTGCAGAGTTAAAGGGCTCGCCCATATTGATTTACAACTAAAATGGTTGCAGTCGACCAGTCGGCCATCTTTGATCAGATCATAAAATAAAGTGAGGTGTACGTGTGTGCCATCATGTGCTATGCTTGTGCCAAGTTTGAACAAAATCGGATCATGCATGTCTGAGAAATGGTTGTGGACGTGTTCAACATCAGGGTTTTTTTTTTCAACTAAAATGGCCGCTGGTTGGCCATCTTTGATCACTTCACGAAACAAAATGACGTGCATATGTACGCCATCATGTGTTGTCTTTGTGCCAAGTATGAATAAATTTGGTCGATACATGTCCAAGATATGGTCACGGATGCACGCACGTACGCACGCACGCACTGACACGAAAATTGAGATGAAATCCATAAGCCCCCATTTCAGACAGTCCAATGGGGGATAATAAACTAGAGTTCATAGAACACGTTACCCCCATGCAGGGTTCAAGTGTTTACTTCAATTCAAATAAAATGATGATTTTAAGGATCATTAAAAAAACATTCCAGAAGTTTAGTGCTATTGAAGTAGTGTTCTATCCACCAGACCACCTTCAATAGCATGTCTGAGTACTGCTAAAGGGAAGGGTGTTGAAAGTATCAAAAAGGTAATTTGTGTTCTGCAGTGTTCAAGTATATAATTCAATTTAAATAAGACCAGAAAGCATCTGAAAATGTAAGTCCCGTCTGCATCCACTGCTTTGTATTCGGATGGAATTATTCCGCACGCTAAACATCACAAAAACAACAAAAAAAAATTACAAAAAATTGTTGATTTCAGGTGACCATGACCTTCTGATGGATGTGGTCACCTGAAATCACCCTGTTGCCTCAAACCTATTTTACCTAAAAATTACCTTTTATTACCTAATAATAAATAAACATTGGGGCAATACCCCTGGGCGCTCAACTGGTAGCGGCTGGATAAGAGAACCAGGGATCCACTGGTAGGCACGGACGACCCACAAAATATGTCATGGAGAAGAAAGTAAATAACGATGGATTTATTTTGATGCCGTGAACAAACTTTGGTACATGATGACATCATGGGTGATGAAGGTTGTGGTCAAGTTTCATCGGAATTGTGTTTGTCTTTTCGGAGAAGAAAGCAAATACATATTTTTGGGGGACAACCCCTTTTGACCCCGATTTTTCTGATGTCATGAACAAACTTTGGTACATCACGGGTGATGAAGGTTGTGGTGAAGTTTCATTGGAATTGTGTGTTTCGTTTCTGAAAAGAAAGAAAATACCTCTTTTGGGGGACAACCCCCATAGGGCCCGATTTTGTTGTTTTTTTTAATGCCATGAACAAACTTTGGTACATACATGGTGATGAACATTGTGGTAAAGTTTCGTTAAAATAGTATGTGTTGTTTTAGAGAAGAAGTTGAAAGCATTTGTGGATGGACGGACGGACGGACTGACAACGCACCGTCCCATAAGGTTTCCCCGGGTCAGGTGAGCTAAGAATCACCTATTATCACCTAAAATCTTAAAAACCTATTACGTAAAAACAATAGACTGCAGTGACCCAATATGCGAACCCTGCTCAAATTTCAAGTCAATTAGATAGAAATTGATGATTTTGTGACCTTGACCCTTGACGTTTTGATCGAAAAAAAAAAATGCTTCATGCTTAATTGGTGAACCAATTCAGTGCCCCAATATGCAAATTCGTTTAAAATTTCAGGTCAATCGGATGAAAATTGATGATTTTATGTGACATTGAACTTTGATATTTTGACCAAATTAATTAACAAAAGCTCAAATGGTAAAAAAAGTTATTGCCCGGACAGACTGACAGACAGACAGACAGGACACAACACACACTTGCAAAACCCCATCTCCTGCTGCACAGGGGAAGATGGGCTGATAGAGATTCTAAGTCATATCTATCTTAATAAAAGGCAATGTGTGTGTGTGTGTGTGTGTGTGTGTGTGTGTGTGTGTGTGTGTGTGTGTGTGTGTGTGTGACAGTGTGTCTCCTCCATAACTCTTAAACTATAAAACCTAGCAGCCTGAAACTTTACATGCATACTAAGACACTCAAGGAAGTGCAAGAGTGAAAACTGGGTGTTTGGGTTAATTAAAACACCCCTTTTGAAGATAATTAACGGCCATATTTAATTATATCCTTCACTATCCTCGGCCACCTTGCTGTCTGGGGTCTTGACGCTTTTCCTGGGTAACCTCGCTGGGGTCTGAAGCTGCCATGTTTTTTTGCCTGCTCAACCACGCTTTGACTTGGAACATGCCGCAACGATTTCTTTACGATAAAGTTTTTTTTCACTTTCTTCACTCATATTATATATTGAATGCCTGTTCATCGTAGCTACGAATTGCTGGGTACATTGCAATGCTTATAAACGCCCGGAGACGCCAGACGTTTGCGGCCTGACATTTTGGGCGTCTCCGGGAGGTGTATGTTAAATGTGTTGATATTTGCGTGCCAAACGAGCCGTTTCTTAACAACCATTTTGTTGGAGTGCTTGCTTGAGTGCTTAAGCCACTTGGCGAGCACTCTCCAAGCTGCTTGGCTGTTCGTTTCGGTAAAAGTATCCGTGCTGTCAAGGGAACATCGATTAGACAGACTACGTTTCCGCCTGTGTTGGGCCTTGTGGTGCCGTGCGGTTGGTGTCTTCGGAGGTGTCTCATCTGCTGAAAATGTGCAATTTTATTTTTACAGGATATCATGAGAAATCCTGTGGAGATGATATTCGATGGACGTTCCTGATATTGTAATATAACGTCTCTTGTAAAACTTAGTGTTTCAACACTCGAAGCATCACCTTCACTTTGCTTCCCATGGCAGTTAGCATAACGTTCACCAACCTTCAGTAAATAAAACCTATTATTAGAATAATGTACGGTCTATAACCTCAGGTGTGCAAGGCCGGAGGAAGGTAAAACGTTGCACAGACCCTCATAGTGCAGGGACCAAACCATTCTTCACGGATGACGCCGCAGTTGATATCATCAAATAAGTGATAACCTAAATTGCTATCTGCATATGATCTCTGATCTGTCAGGAAAAAACTTCTAATTTTTGCACAGACCTAAATAGCAGAGTCTGAAACACATAAATGTTCTTTCACCGTCTGAAAATGGCACGATGAAGGTCATTATTTGAGCATGTGTAAGTGTCATGGGTCAGTCTGTGAGTGTCACATCACATTTTTATCCATTTCAACAAAATCTCGACATTTTGACAATATTTTAACTGAAAGTTTGAAACACATCCTCCTGTTTTTCAACCCTTCCTCGGTTACAACTCCAATGTGTGTTGAATTTGGTGCCGAAATCCTCTGCAAGCATGTCACAACAATCATATACCTCCCCGTCTCTAACCCCTTCCACAAACCTTCCGCACACCTTCACATTCTCACCGTTTATGGGACGAAGTTTCCATCCTAGGTTTGCCTTGCTTGTGGTTATATATCGGGGGATCAACTGAAAATGAAAAGGTGGGCCGTGAAAAGGGAGGTCGTCATCCTTGATATGCAGTATAGGGTTGGTTGACTTCTCTCCTTCACAAAGGACGACATGTCGAGGGGAGACGACCGGGGCATTGTCATTCGTGTCAAGAAGGGTTAAGATCAAAGTTGCACTCCCTGTTGCTGGAGGATCACCTGCAAAGGAAGAAGAGCACTGGATAAGCAAGAAATAAAATGAAGCTTTGACACATTCTCCTGATTTGCTGTTAGCTCAGACAGTAGTAGTTGTAATGCGATGTCGAGTGAATTAACAAGCGGCGAAGTGAGTAAAGGCCTACCTCTGTCAAAGGCAATGACTTTTGCAGTGTAGATGTTGTTTTCAACTTGGGGCGATTCTCTGTCCAATTGTGCTCTTGTCCGCACATGGCCGGTCTTCGGATCGCCTCACCATCCTCTGGATCATGCTCCACAGCAAAGCTGTCACATTAGAACACAACAGGTCAGACAGCCATGCAATCAACTAAAGTTATGAAACCGCAATGAGGTGTGTGTGTGTTGTTGTGTGTGTGTGTTGTGTGTGTGTGGTGTGTGTGTGTGTGTGTCGTCGTGTTTGGTGTGACCTGCCTCCTCTCAAGGGATTATCTTTACATATGTAAATTAACTGTCATTTTTCCATTGTCCTGTTCATTATCTGGAGGTTAGTACGTCTGTCGCTCATGTTCATCCAACGTGAGCCTGTTATCTGGCAACATCGAGACCAGCAAACTTCAGCAGAATCAGGGGGCAGGGATTTGTAATTACTCCAGAACACCAACACAAAATGGGTTATTATTGGGAACCTCAAGATCAATAATAGATCGGACAGCGGGGATCGGAAAAAAAGGAAAACAAATAATTACGTTCATGAGTGTAATACATAAATAAATTAATGGGAAAACAAACAAAACATGAGGAAATATGTAAAATACCTCGTTTTAATTGCCGTAAACACACAGACCTTTTTAACATTCCCGGTCACCATCATTTACATCAAAGAATAAAACATTAATGACAATATTGAACAACTAAACTTTGGAGAAGAGAAAGAAGTGTTCTAGAACGGAACACCGTGCACGGGTGCTCGAGGAAGGACACAGTACACAGGTGCTCGAGGAAGGAAACAGTGCACAGGTGCTCGAGGGAGGACACAGCGCACAGGTGCTCGAGGGAGGACACAGCGCACAGGTGCTCGAGGGAGGACACAGCGCACAGGTGCTGCATGAAGGACACAGTGCACGGGTGCTAGAGGACGGACACCGCGCACGGTGCTCGAGGAAGGAACACAGTGCACAGGTGCTCAAGGAAGGAAACAGTGCACGGGTGCTCGAGGGAGGGCACAGCGCACGGGTGCTCGATGAAGGACACAGTGCACGGGTACTCGATGAAGGACACAGTGCATGGGTGCTCGATGACGGACACAGCGCACGGGCGCTCGAGGACGGCACAGCACACGGGTGCTCGATGAAGGACACAGCACACGGGCGCTTGATGAAGGACACAGCGCACGGGTGCTCGATGACGGAACACCGGCACGGGTGCTCGAGGAAGGACACAGTGCATAGGTGCTCAGGAAGGACACAGTGCACGGGTGCTCGAGGGGAGACACAGTGCACGGGTGCTCGAGGGAGGACACAGCGCACGGGTGCTCGAGAAAGGACACATGCACAAGTGCTCGAGGGAGGACACAACGCACGGTTGCTCGATGAAGGACACAGCGCACGGGTGCTCGATGAAGGACACAGCGCACGGGTGCTCGATGAAGGACACAGCGCACGGGTGCTCGAGGGAGGACACAACGCACGGGTGCTCGATGACGGGACGCCGCGCACGGGTGCTCGAGGACGGGACGCCGCGCACGGGTGCTCGAAGACGGGATGCCGTGCGTGCATGCTTGATGACGGAAACATTGCCTTCCATGTCTATGCAAGCGCTTTGGAGCTGGGTTCAAAAATAAACTGCATTCTCAAAATAACCACGGGATTTTACTCGACTTTCCGAAAGTAGCTTTTGCTTTTTCCAAGTCTTTTTCCTGCATTTCCATCACACTATTCTCATCCTATTTTATTTCTCAGGTTGTGTTGTTAAGGATGAGCAGGGAAGTGTGAAGATTATGTTCATGAAAACACCCTCCCTCTTCTCCCCCTCTCATCAACTCACGAGATATTCTGTTCTTGAGCCGTGTCTGGATCCACAGCACTCAGCGTGGTTATAAAGGTCTTCAATGGCACGCTTTCGTTCATAACCACCTCCACCAGTTTGGATAAAAACACTGGCGGTTCATTCTTGTCCACCACAAGGATTGATACTGTGGCGGTGGACGGAAGGATGTCGGATGCCTCTTCTTCGTTATCCACTGACACAATCAGGAAGTGCGAAGAATTCCTCTCGTAATCCAGAGGCTAAGGGAAGAGAAGATTTGTTATGGGAATGGTGGATCAGGAGGAATATGTTAATGTATTTTTATGCTTGTGGGGGTAGATGGAGGAATTTTAACAGGAATTCAAGATTGAATCGAGTTGTTTGGTCCGTGGACGTGTAGGAGACATCTCGATGAAATTAAATAGGGAAACTGTGAGCTTAAGTGTTATGTGTCACCATAAGGGGGGTGGTGTTGTGTTAATTAGCTAGGGTTTAAGAATAAGTTTCCCCAGGATGTGATTGCCCCCTGGAACCTATTCCTACGTTTTTACATTTACAAGCGAGCCAAACGAGCCAAGCAGGCAGAAGCCCCGCCTCCAAGGGTGATGGCGGGCGAAGTCATGCCCCCCGAGGCTGATTAATGATGGGCGTGATGTCAGAGGCTAGCCAGACGTGCCGAGCGGGCGGAGGCCCCGCCTTCCCGGGTTTCTTGTGAGCAAGTGACGCCCCGGAGGAGAAAATGGTGGTTCGGGGTGACGTCAGTCAGTCAGAGAGAAGAGTAGAGTTCAGGGAGAGCGCACACACGAGGCAGAGTCGATTTCGGAAGAGAGGTTGAGTGCGGAGTGAAGGACGCACGTGGTCGAGAAAGAATGGCTTGTAAGAACAAGGCTTTACGGCTGGCTTTCCTTTGATGCACAAAGAGGATGGCACGATTCTTGTATTCGTGTTGAGGCGATTTGGCTCGTGTGGTGAAGCAAGACGCTGGCCTTTGGCTCGTGGTTGGGTCGTGAGGAACGGAACCCCGAGCCTTGTGTATGTCAAATAGCGGGTCGGTGAGGACGATTGACGCACGGAGCAGCTGCACTGGGTCTCTGAGCCTTGGTGTTGAGTGCCGCTCGCGGATTGCCTTCGTGTACATTTGGCCTGCTACAAGAGAAGTGACGGCACCATTTTGTGTGCGTCTGCATGTGCTGATGGAAGCGCCTCGATTCCAAGTTCCACAAAGACCAGCTCTGGGCCAAGCAAAGTGCAAAAATAAAAGGAGGGATTTTCTTTTCTTTCGTTTTCCCCTTTGCCTGTATTTAAATCTGCGTGTAGGGGCGCCTCGACTTAGACTTTTATTTACTTCACGTTATTATCATTACCTTTTGAATTATTGTCCTTTGTAAATATTTGTCTATTTTCATTAAATGTGTTCATTTTAAGAAGCTGTATCCGTGTATTGTCGTGGGTTTGAGTATAACCTCCCCCCCCCCCCCCCGTGCTGTGCTTCCCGTGCTCCGTCCCACCGTAATTGCCATTCCCCTCCCGCACGAGTTGAAATCTCCGAGGATCAACATGTTCCACCTCCTAAAAGGAAAAGACCGCGGCCGTCCGGGTTGGTAGTATTAACCGCTTGTCACCTAAAATTGGGTCGGGGGGATTAACCTCGGCCGCCAGCGCCGTGACAGAAAATTGTAGCCGGTGGTGGTTTCTGTGATTCGTGGCACTGCAAATTGATATGTTGAGGAAACGTGATGGGGTTTTAGTGAGGAGGTTAAAATGAGCACTAAGAGGTGCAAAAGACAGACGGAATTGGAGAAGTTAAATGTAGGTGTTTCTAAGGAATCTGTCAAAAAAGGAGAGGAAGGGTGAGAAAAAGCAAATAATCTCATGAGGTTTTGAAAACACTTTGATGTTCACCACTTCATCGTGTTACCTTTTCACTTTCATTCCCAATTTTCTCACTACTTACTCCACTACTAGCTCCACCACTTACTGCTCACGCCACTCAATATTTACTCCATCACACCAATTACACACACACAGTGCATGCCTCAAACATCAAGGTGTGGAAATACAACTCACCTCCAGCAACGTGACCATGCCATGGTTCGTGGACGGATCTGTGTTGATGGTGGCATTCTTCAAGTCCGTGTTAAGTATGGTGAAGACCGCACGCCATGTGGGCTTTTGTTCTTCATCAGCATCACTCACCGTAATGTTGTACACCACACCCGTGAGGCCTTCAGGGACCTCAACTGTCATCTAAACGAACCGATCACAACATCCGAATCCACGTCAACATCAGTGGGCTTGTACATTCTCCGTGATAACAGTTATTATTATTATTATTGTTATTGTTACGGTTACAGCACACTCGTGGTTGTTAGCTTAAGCAATGGCCAAATACATGGCTGTCTGCCAAAACGGTAATAAGACAAGGTCTTCTGAATCGAGTGAAGGCCTCCGTCTTGATAAA
>CM068960.1:127655952-127670918 GCA_035128595.1 Eptatretus atami | reverse complement strand
CGAACCCGCAACACAATGATGATGACCACCACGACCACGACAACGACCACCACGACCACGACCCTTTTGAATCGTCCCAGCCTGGCGTTTTTTATATCCCTTCATTTTCCTCCGGGGTGAACACATCGCCGTCTGAGGCGCTCTCCACCCTCACTGGACGGGGCGTCGTGGGAAAGCCGCTCTCTGTGGCCATCTCAACCCCCATTGGCCGGCGTGCCATGGGAAAGTCGCTCTCTGTGGCCATCTCAACCCCCATTGGCCGGCGTGCCATGGGAAAGTCGTTCTCTGTGGCCATCTCAACCACCATTGGCCGGCGTGCGTGGGAAAGTCACTCTCTGTGGCGTGATTGGACAAGGGGCACGCACGCCCCTGCCATCTGGGCGGAGTCCCGGTCTGAGGCGATGGAAATCTCCGCCCACGTACGTGGCCGAATGCACGTGGACAATGGCGTCGGTGTGTGAAGTGAAGTGAAGGAGGTTTGTTGTAAACAAAACTCCACAGCGCACACATGTAATTCCCGTTAAACACAGGTAGGGGGCCCTAACTATAAACACACACTTACGGATATTACTGTTCTATAAGGACCTGAATGTTGAGTGCAGTAATCTTCCAAATTCGTAACAATATATATATATATATATATATATATATATATATATATATATATATACAGATATATATATATATATATATATATATATATATATATATTATATATATATACATATAACATATACACATACATACATACACAAGCCGGTAGGCAGCGATTTCGCCGAGCATGGAAACTATAAGATATAGAGCAAAATGGATGTCATATAGCAGATAGGGAATCACCTTAAGATTATGCATATCAAATCTCATCCAGTTCCATCTACTGATAACTACTCGGTATCAATTTGAATGAAAAGTACCGAAAATGCGGTTTGAAATCGGAAATCCCCAAAGTTCCAGGGGTGCTGTGGGTGAAAAAAGATCTAAATCGAAAATCCGGCTTGATTGTTTGTGCACAATGTATTCCAGACGATTAGTGTGAATTTTCATGACCATCCGACCATAACCCCAGGAGGAGTAGCATTTGGCGCGAAGGCACCTCCAGCTCTCGCATATTATCGATTTTTGCACTAATTGACCTTTGACCCCTGACCTAAGCGAAATCGGTCAATACGTCCTGAGGCAAAGTGTAGTACTCATTGAGTACCATGAACCTGCAAATTTCATTCGTATCGATGCACTCATCTGGTCGCTAGGGGCCTTCAATTTTCGCCAATTTTCGCGCATACCCTAATTGTAGGGGGCGCTGCGGGTAAAGTATCCATATATCACAAAAACCGGAATATATTTGATAGAGCATCACCTGTAGATCATTCGTGCCAAATTTCATAACCCTATGTGGGATAATGGCTTTCGGAATTGATTTCGCGTGAACGGTACCGATTTTGAAGGTTTTTCGGTTGTTGCTAGGGAACCAAAGCGTCCCTAGCAACCATCACAATTTCCAAAGCACTTTGTCATAAGATGTACCTTCCACCCGAGTTTGGTAAAAATCCGCCCACGTTTACTACCAATTATGCTGATGACAAACGAACAAACATCCAAACAAACAGACAGAATTACTGACAATAAGGGTCACCTATTTCGGCGACCCAATATATACGTATGTATATGTATATACAATATATATATATATTATAATTGTTACGGCTGTGGAAATTCGCAACCACCATTCAGGTCCGTAGGTGAGGTATTTCTGAAGTACATGTGTAGTTAGCCCCAAACCCGTTGTTTAGAGGGAATTCATGTGATTCATTCGGGCTGCGAGCTTTGAGATAGGCGTTTTTCTGTTCTATCTTTATTTTGAATCAACCGCCATAACCATCAACCACCACCAAAACCCTCCACACCTCACCTCTCTCCTGCTACGGCCATTCCGCACCACCTGTGAACACTGAGCGTCGGGCTGTCTTGGGCTCGTTCCGCGATACGCACCGAGCCGCGAGTGCAAATACCGCTTTCCGAGAGAGAATTCGGATCAGGAATGCTACACGCCCACTTCTGATCCGTCCAATCAGCAAGCGCGGAGCGGCTTGGCCCGCCTCCGGCGCGTCTGTGTGGAATCGAAATATGCAAATTCTAGGATCAGGGGAGTTCTCCGCCCACTTTACATCCGTCCAATGGGCGAGCGTGGCTCCGCCCCTGAGCTCATCCTGATCCGGAAATCTGCAATTGGTTCTCCTGCCGGCCGATAAAACGCCGAGCGCACGGCAGTGAATGGCAGTCGAGTCGGGTGCAGAGAGGAGAGGAGAGGCAGAAGCAGAGAGTCTGGGAGTCGATCGGGTGCAGAGAGGAGAGCAGAGGCAGAAGCAGAGAGTCTTGGAAGTCGAGTCGGGTGCAGAGAGGAGAGCAGAAGCAGGGAGTTTTGGCAGAGTCATCGGCGGAGTGTGGCAGCGGCGGCGTGTGCAGAGAGAGTTGTGGCAAGAGGCCAAGGAGCTCGGGTCCGAGCAGGGAAGACGGCGGTCGGCGACGAGGTCGCGGTGGATCGCTCGTCGCGGGACCCAAGCGGCCGCCATTCTCCTCCCCAGGGCATCACAATCCCCCCTTTTTCCCCCGCGCTGAGAGAGTGCACAAAGGGGCCCGTTCCCACCCCACTCCAAGCGGTGCCAACGAACCCGCGAAGGGCACGAAGTTGGGACCGCCGCGCAGCGACATTTGCGGTCGTCACGAGGACGCGGGTAGGACCCCCCGGTCTCGCGGGCCTGGCCGCTCCTTCAGGTCACACGCACATATTGGCCCACAGGCCCCGTCTGCCCCTTGTCTTTGAGGGTGGCCTTTACTTTGCTTTTGAGTAACTGTGTGTTGGCGCGTCTGTAAAGTAGAACTGTATAAGTGTTCCGTGTGTACGCGTATTCGTTTTAACTCTTTATTTGATACATTGCATTCTGATACTGTATGGCTGTATATGTGTGCTATCCGTGTGTGTGAAATAAATGTGCTTTGTGTTGAATTGTTCCCCGTTTCGCTGCGTCCTTGCCTTCGTTGAAACTCCCTCTTGCTTCACGTAAAAGGGTTCGTAGTGGGCGTGATACGCCCGATAATTAATTGAACCGTCGAGGCCGACGATAAACACCGCTCAGTTATCCGATAGCACGGAACGGACCGTTAAGCGGTTCGTGTCCGAAGTCGACCTGCGGCGAGGTGCGATCGCCCGGTTTACCATCCGCGTGGGTACTTAGTAGGTCGATTTTGGCGAACAACCCTATCCCACGCGTGTGGCCGATTGGCACGATCGTGTGAGGCCGAAAGGCCACCCGTGACTGGTCCCGGCGTTAGTCCGAGAGGGTCACGACAGATTGTCCGTCCGGTGGGCGACGTGCCGCGATTCGAGTCACGTGGCGTTCGCACGCCGCGCGGCGCGAATTCGCAACAATATATATATATATATATATATATATATATAATATATATATTATATATATATATATATATATATATATATATATATATATCAAAATCTGGAGTACAAAGGTCAGGGGCAGGGACAAAGAAAAAAGAAAATTATTTCCCCAATGAGTGGATATGAGAAGAAGTCTTTTAGTGAACACACCACTGTCTGTGTATACATCACAGGCACTGCCTCATGGTCCGAACAGATATCATGAGAGTTTTCATGACCTGTGGACAAAACATCAAAGCTTCATCAATGGATTAATAAGTATTTCGGCATTGGGGAATTAGCCACATTAGCCGGTTTGAGCATGCTTGAAATAAGGAAAGTGACTTGTTCTTACACTTTCAGAAGCTTGATATGCCCCCATATTGTACATCTAGCACAGCTTATGTGCAAACGAACCTCATTAGGTTCCTCCATCAATAATTAATCAGCTGTAATGAAGCCCACATTACACTGATTGTGGGCAGATGAAACTCAGAATGTGGACACTGTCTTTTGAATAGTAAATCGACATTTAGAGAGGAGGATGGTGAAGTCGGAGATATTCCTTCTTCAACCAGACTAGAAGCACCGGGCCAGAGGGTTATGCTATTATCCTTATTCAACGTGCAATTCAAAACACCTCACTGCACTGAAAAATGTGGGGACATGAATACTGTACCGTAAATGGTGGAGACTTGTACACCCTCTCTCACTGGAGTGGCGCTACCCGATAGAAATTTACATCGAGAATTTGCATCTCCCACTCCCCTGACCTGACCCCCACCCCAAGACCACCGGCAAGATAAACAACACCCCTATGCACAAATAGTGGTCATGCTGATCCTACGCAGCAAGTCTCGATGTAATCAGCCCACAACTGTAGGTGGAGTAGCGTGACAAACAACGAGGTCCGTGAATTGTGGTAAGGATTACTGCCTAGAACTCTGCTCATGAAGGTAACTTTAACAATTGTTAGTCAAGACTTTGTTCTAGCAGACAAGCTTAGCTGTTGCTGCTGATACTACTACACTTCGACTACTACTACACTACTAACACTGCATCATCAAAGGCACCAATTAATGCCACCTTCCTGTGAGGTCGGCCAAAGAACATTTGTATTGCAAGTCTTTCACGAAATGTCTGGTCAGGCTGGATTTTGACTGGAGATTATTGTGGCAGAATTTGGAATTTGTTCAGGGTGCCGGCGATAACTTCCCCACTCTTTACGAAAGACACCGTGGATCTGTAACGTCTACCAAGGTCCAGGGTTGATAGATGGGTCCTCTGCATTTACGTCCATCGAAAGATGCACAATTGATGCCTTGCGTGAAACAACGGGATGCCAGTTTATAGCTCGGTCGGGATTTGAACACAGGTTACACAGCTCAGAGGCGAGTGTGGTATCTAGCCTATCCTACCAGCCTGTTGTAGTGCCAAGTCTGAACAATAAAATCATAGATATAGATATAGATATATACAGTATATGTATATATAATATTATATTATATTATATATATATTATATATATATATATATATATTGTACATCCAGAATAAATGCACTTGTATAAAAAAACAAGATCACACAGAGAAGTAACCAAGAAGATACAATCGATGAAAAGACGTCACGGAGTAACCACTCCAGCCGGCTATCGAGGTGCCAATAACCACAAAGCCATTAGGTAGTGAGCTAAAAAGCACTTTGCGTGACCAGGTTGTGGGAGTGTGGGGTAGAGGGGGCCGCAGGGCCACAAGACAGCTTAATGCATTAGAGCACGGCCTGGCGATACAGTTTGTCAAGTGAATTGTTTCCATGAATTTACAGACCATTCATAGATGGTGCTGGGTTCCTCGGTTTCAGTACCATAAACTAAAATGTGTTTTCTCCATTGTGTGCACGTGTCCTTGTTTCTTTTTATTAAAAGTGCATCGATCTTCAAATGTCCATGGATTTCCGAAGGTATGTTATTTTCATGAGCATTGGCAGATTTGCCATAAAGTGATGGGCGACCCCTCTGTTATTTAACTTATCAGCCTTGAAAAACTCGTGCTGAAACCGAAACGACGTCCAAAACCTTCCATCCATTACACAAATTGCTCATCCTTTATTGGGGTGTGGCAACAGAGTTGCCTGATTGCTTCTAAAAATAAAATAAAATAAAACACAAAATGCCGTCAAAATGAGTTTTTTATTAGAAGACTTAATTATTACTCAAGTCCTCACCTCCCCCATCCATCTCATCCATCCACTGGGCCATACTCTGTGCAGAGCGTTGGTTCTACGAAGCAGTCTCCTGAGCTATTGGGCACAATCCTGGAGGGGTCGCCACTCCGCACAGGACACTCGATGGCTCAATCATCCCAGCAAGCTGGTACTCATTTTGTCGACCTCAGAAGGATGACAGGCTGAGTCAACCCACCTGGTATTAATTCAAGACGAGCAGGATCTGAACTCAGGATCCCTAGGATCCAAGCCCCACAACCCTAACATTAAGCAACACCAGGCATAACCTCCACCCTCCAACCCAAAAGCTTCAAACGCCTTCCCCACTCTCCCCCCCCCCAACATGACTCTTAACCCCACCCCCATGAAAAACTCCTCAACCCTAAAATCTGCTCCCCACACCCGAAAGTCCTCAATCCCTCCCCCTCCCAAAGTCTCAACACCCTCAACCCTGTCCCTTTTTGCTCCTCCGCCCCCCCTCTCCAAACCCCAATTCGCTTGTCCTCCATCCTCCTTTTTCTCTTCTCCCCCCCTCATCCCCTTCTTTCTCCACTCTTCCAGGCAAGCAATGCACTACCATTTTCAGGGTACAATTGGTGGGTGGATTTAGGCCAGCTGTCCACTAATGGGTGCAAAGAAATAAACAGACAGACGGAGAAATTTGGCTCTTTAATAAATCGATTATTCAGCCGAACCGAGCGAAGCGAGCTCGAGGCCTTTATTCCTAATACGCGAAACACCCTGCAACCATGCCGCAGAAACAGATTTTTTTTTTGGAACGCCGGTCGATGTTAAATCAATGATCATGTAACTTTTTATGAAGCGAGCTTTTACGACCACACATTTCCTTTATCGTCAACTTGGTTGCGGGATGGCTTTGAAGGCCATGAAATAACAAGTTCATGAGTCTTTCCTTCGTGTTGGAAGGAGGTACACAGAACACATGCACAAGTGCAAGCACATCTACACTTTGCCAAAGAGATGGTTCGAGGCCAAATTTTCCAAGCCTGAACCGAAAAAAACCAGCAACGTCAGGAATCCCGAATCAATTCCCCACAATTTTCCAGGAATTCCCAGAAAGGATTTACCATGAGAACACTAGCTTGGGCTCTATTTGTTTGAAAGCTTTTCTCAGCTCCAAGATCGAGAAATGAGGCTTGCATATCTGTAATTCTCATATATAAGCAGCGTGTCGACGGTTGGTGGCACAATTGCTCCTAGTGTGGCACAACAGAAACATACATAGACAAGAGGGCATTTGTCTGTCTGTCTGTCTGTCTACGTGTGTCACCATTTTCTCAGATAATAGTGAACGATAGCTATATCAAACTTTCAGAGGTTTCATCGTTGAGTGCCTGGAAGTGTTTAAGCAAATATAAAAATAAAAAAATTGAACAATTTGAAAAAAAAAGTTGATTTTTTTGATTTTATTTTTATTATATTTTTTTATATTATTTTATTATGTAGTATATTATATTTAATATTTATTCTATAGTACATTTATAATTTTGTAGCTATGTGAAAGGTAATATTAAATGATCCCTGACCCCATTCTTTAATGGTGTAGGGAAGTGTTTAGGCACCCACAAAAATAGAAACAAACAAAAAAAATTTTGATTTTCAAAATGCCAACAGGATTTTTACAGCACCAGGCAACGGCGGTGTCCTCCATCCTCTCACCCTGCTTGATTTTATTGATCACCCTGCTTGATTGATTTTACAGCACCCTGCTTGTAGAAGATGAACTAAATATTTTCCCTAACTCTCTGTTGACCTGAATTTCACTCGAGCCCTTTGTCATTCATTCCACCAAGGGCCCCGGCCAACGTTCCACAACACGGTCAAGGATGGTCTGGAACAAATTATCAGTCTACATTTTAATGAATATCAATTCACAGATATTGAGAGTTCTTGCCTTCTAGGATTCCAAAGTGACATCATAAATGACAATAATTGTTCAATATTTGATTATATTTATATAGAAGATCCACAATCCCATCATCGTGCTAACCTTGAGAGCACAATGCACCGCGCTGACCTTGGACAGCAGAATTTATTCAATTTTCTTATAATTTCATTCCAGCTGACTCATTCCACCGCGATCCCCGAATGGTGTTTCATCACTGACAAAAACGCACGATTTCCCTTCAATTCGCCTTCAGATCCATTATCCATTTGGATCGATACTTTAATGTCAAGTAGAATCGCCATTTTAAAGCTCTGGATTTGTCCATTCCAATTTAATTTACACTGTTTTATGAAGACATAGACAAATGTTATATTATTGTCCTTTCATCCTATCTCTCACACCCTATCTCACCTCAACCGTCACTCCTCCCCTCCAAATCTTCAAAAATGTCATTCGCTCTGTGCACAGCACATCATGCTCAGATGAATCTTTCTGGTTAAAACTATGAAGCAAATAAAGAATGTGATTATTTCTGGGGCAGGCTGGCAGAATGGCCCAGACTACTAGAGGTACACCCCCTCACCTCAGCTACAAACTGTTATCCCGGTGTTTCACAGGCAGGGTGATTCACCAAAGTGTTGCCATCCCTCGACAGACGTTAAACAGGCATTCGGCTGCCGGCATTTGGTGGAACATTAAAGATCTCACGGTGTCCTTCGTGAAGAGTAGGCGAGCTCCGCGGCACCCTGAACAAATTCCAATTCTGTTCCAACTACTGTGGAAGCAATGGCAAACCACCCAGTATAACCCTTTGCTAAGATGCTGCTTCAGCAGAACAACTCTCTGTAAACAGGGAATGAAACATTAGAATCAGCAGATCAGAGATTCCAGCGGTGAGATCTACGAGCTTAATTACCCGATACCCAGAGACTCGAAACGGCCATTTTGAAACTCATGCAACAGGCCGAGGGCCCAAGTGCAGGAAGTATGTTTAAAACTTTCCCGACTGCTGACCAATCTCAGTGTGAGAGAAGTTATTGATACTATAATCCGATCACCATCGATTTTTTTAATCATTGCATTACTGTGATTGATGATCAATATTCCAATCACCAATGTCGCTCTCACTGGTACAGAATCACCACAGTTTGTACCAACTCTGCAACACACCAGTGAGTGAACACTGTACTGATTTCTCTCGTTATGGTAAAGCTCTCACCAGCCCTTTGTTAGAAAGGCCTTACCACCATCACGAAAGCCTTTTCAATATCCAATGGAACTCCAGGAAGCATGATTGAGACATCGGCCGGATGTATAGTAATTACAGTACAATATAATTCATGGACAGCAAAACATGTACAATAATTGGTGTCGAGGTGAAAATATATTCTGATACTGTTTAACAATGATTGTAATGTAGAGAAATCAATTGTAATTATAATCAATGCTTAAGAAGTACAGTTGTTTAGTGATGAGAATCACAATTGGTATCCCATAAATTGATGTCCAGTAAATGATATACGGTTATCCATTACTTATCATGATATACACGAATCCATGTTCGAGTTTTAACTGAAAAAAAGCCCATTAACCCTTTCAGGGAACGTGTTGAAATTGAGCGAGAATGAGACTGACTTCAAGGGTTAAAATATCAATATTGTGTCCTTAAGGGTTAAAATGAGAGACTCCAGGGGGTGCAAGAGATGGGATCAGGCAGTGAGTGAGTGGAGATGGGATGTGATATAGGAGGGAAACGGTGAGTTAGTAATTGAAAGAAATGGGAAGGTTGGCTCCACGTTTGGCGAGAAAGGGGTAAAGGACGGGAAGGAAGTTAAAAGGAGGTTAAACGTGTGGGTGATACACATTATGAAAGATGGTATTAAAGGAGGAGACGACCAAATAAATGCACCTGTCAGTAGCGTTTGTCCTCATTTACAGGTCCCAGGATCTGGATGGTCTTGCGATCACGCCAAACCCTTCCTGACACTCTGTGGTGGCACCACCTGCCACACACGCTGGTACGAGGGAAAGGTGCACGCATGAACAACACCCTGGTTAGCTCAGATGTAACCTCACACAGTGATGTGACGTCCAGCCAAAAACCCAGTCCGTGTTACAATAAAACAAGATAATGTGAACTTGAGTAATGATCAAAGTGCTGTCCAGTTGGAAAATCAGAATCGAATGAGTGTTTAACCAGAAAAAAATAAATCACCAAACCATCTCAAAGAAAACAAGGAGCTGATACTCTAGCCCCTTCCCCCACCACTTTTTCAGTGGATGAGGAATACATCTGTGCAATGTGAAACTAAATCTATGAATGTTTTTTTTTGAAATATCGCATACCAAGACAAGTAACTGAGATTGTTGCCATGGAAACATAATTCAGCCAATCACAACAGTGATATAATCAGTTGAGTAATGTCATGAGGAAATGATATCTTCAATATGAAAGCAAAATGTTCAACGTTTGTGAATATCACGCACACAAATGTACACGACGGATATATTATAATCGTCGGTCAGATGAATTGAGCTCAATTTAATGTCCCTCGTCTCTGACCTTGTAGGAGGGGGGGGATAACTAGAACGGCACTCGTAGAGCGATACCTCTGCCATGCTGAACAGTTTAGGTTTGTATCCCACCAATAGGCCAGATCTGGATCCGGACCTGAACCAAAAATCGAATCAGTTCGTTTTGTCACCTACCAAACCTGTCCACCAAGTTTCCTTTGAATCCGTCCATAATCTTTGAAATATCCTGCTCACAGAAAAGACAAACAGACAGACAAGAAGGTGTCAGGCGGTAGCTTGATAGGTATGATGAAAATCATGAAAATGACGTCACTGTCACTTGACTTTGACATACATATATAGTCAAAAACACATTGTCAGCCTCACTTTGTCTTTAGAATCAACTGGTAAAGTTTGACGAAGATAGCTGAAAGTGTCATCTTGCACTCAAAGAAACAAACAAACGAGACAGAGCGACATTGATGAAAATTTTCAATTTTCCTCATACAACGGGGGTGCAAACATAACCTCCGTCCACTTCGGTGCGTGGAAGTAAACAACAATCTTCATAATAAAAACAGGAGACGCATCTTTTTGGAAATATCTGATGTTACACTCTGGTGCAGTTATCCGATGAAAAGGTGTTATAACGGGTGAACGTAACCTTTTGCTCTCTCCCTCGTGAATGTGCTGCTTTTTTGGAGTCGGGAAGAAGAGAGAGAGAGAGAGAGATGAGAGAGAGAGGAGAGAGAGGAGAGAGAGAGCAGAGACAGAGACAGAGATAAGAGACAGAGACAGAGACAGAGACAGAGACAGAGACAGAACAGAGACAGAGACAGAGACAGAGGACAGAGACAGAGGACAGAACAGAACAGAGACAGAGACAGAGACAGACAGAGCAGGACAGAGACAGGACAGAGACAGAGACGAGCAAACATTGAATTGCATGGATACATTCCTTATTTAAACACACCAACTGTGGTGAATCCAGACAATGCAACCGTTGTTCCTCAGCCTGATCACCCACTCTCTGTGGCATGGCCGGTGGTCGGCTTCTGTTATAAGCACAAAGAGCTTATAGCTTTGTGGCTCCTTATCAATCTCTGCCTGTGGAGGATGGGGGTGCACCAAGGTAGCACCTCGGACCAATTCTCTCCTTGGGTTGCATTAATGACGTCGTTTCCTTAAATTGTCTTCACTTCCTTGTGTACGATTGATATTTTGCCAAACAGTTTCTATCCAGTCACAGTGGCGCTGGGTGCATCCCTCGGTGACAAAATTGGTCCAAACCTGACAGTTTCGATTAATTGAGGAAGGTGCCACGTGCACACGTTTATCTCTGTAAGGACTGTCAGGCAAACCCACGCATCAACTTCAGTGGTCAATGTGCTGATGATGTTCAGTTCACAAATATTGGACCTCAGCATCAAATTGACCTTTCCTAAGAAACTACATCTCCAAGCTGACCCTGAATACTGGACAGCCTTCCTGTATTGTGCTAAACCTCGACAGCCCATTAAGCATGTGTTAAAAGCATGGTGTTTGACCGTTGTCACGTTGTGTCTCTGTCTCTTTGTCTCTGTCCTCTGTTCTCTCTCTCTCTCTGCCCGTTGATTCCACCTCTACTTTTCTGGAAGCAATGACATCTCTGAAAATCATGCCGGGGACTACTGCTTTCTCACCATAGGCTGTCGTGGTTTGATCTCTATTTCTCACGTGGTGTTGCTCCCATGACCCTTCAGCCATCCCCCTCCCAGCTCTACAAGGGCAAATGCATTCACCCACTCCCTCCATTTGGAAACCATTCCAGCAGGCCTCTTGCTCACCTAATTGCCCGCATTCCTTTGCCCTCGTGTGGATTGCTCCAGTATCTATCCAATCAGGTTCCTCCCTCCATCTTCAAGGTTGCAGTTCATGCAGCTCGAATGCTACTCTCCATTTTCATTGGTTTTGTTTATTCCACAAACCTCCTGCCACAGAAACAACAGTCCATCATTCTACCAGGCAGTATGTAACATCCACGACCACCACGACCACGACCCTTTTGAATCGTCCCAGCCTGGCGTTTTTTTATATCCCTTCATTTTCCTCCGGGGTGAACACATCGCCGTCTGAGGCGCTCTCCACCCTCACTGGACGGGGCGTCGTGGGAAAGCCGCTCTCTGTGGCCATCTCAACCCCCATTGGCCGGCGTGCCATGGGAAAGTCGCTCTCGTTGTGGCATCTCAACCCCATTGGCCGGCGTGCCATGGGAAAGTCGTTCTCTGTGGCCATCTCAACCACCATTGGCCGGCGTGCGTGGGAAAGTCACTCTCTGTTGGCGTGATTGGACAAGGGGCCGACGCCCTCGCATCTATGGGCGGCAGTCCCGGTCTGAGGCGATGGAAATCTCCGCCCACGTACGTGGCCGAATGCACGTGGACAATGGCGTCGGTGTGTGAAGTGAAGTGAAGGAGGTTTGTTGTAAACAAAACTCCACAGCGCACACATGTAATTCCCGTTAGACACAGGTAGGGGGCCCTAACTATAAACACACACTACGGATATTACTGTTCTATAAGGACCTGAATGTTGAGTGCAGTAATCTTCCAAATTCGTAACAATATATATATATATATATATATATATATATATATATATATATATATACAGGATATATATATATATATATATATATATATATATATATATTATATATATATACATATAACATATACACATACATACATACACAAGCCGGTAGGCAGCGATTGTCGCCGAGCATGGAAACTATAAGATATAGAGCAAAATGGATGTCATATAGCAGATAGGGAATCACCTTAAGATTATGCATATCAAATCTCATCCAGTTCCATCTACTGATAACTACTCGGTATCAATTTGAATGAAAAGTACCGAAAATGCGGTTTGAAATCGGAAATCCCCAAAGTTCCAGGGGGTGCTGTGGGTGAAAAAAGATCTAAATCGAAAATCCGGCTTGATTGTTTGTGCACAATGTATTCCAGACGATTAGTGTGAATTTTCATGACCATCCGACCATAACCCCAGGAGGAGTAGCATTTGGCGCGAAGGCACCTCCAGCTCTCGCATATTATCGATTTTTGCACTAATTGACCTTTGACCCCTGACCTAAGCGAAATCGGTCAATACGTCCTGAGGCAAAGTTGTAGTACTCATTGAGTACCATGAACCTGCAAATTTTCATTCGTATCGATGCACTCATCTGGTCGCTAGGGGGCCTTCAATTTTCGCCAATTTTCGCGCATACCCTAATTGTAGGGGGCGCTGCGGGTAAAGTATCCCATATATCACAAAAACCGGAATATATTTGATAGAGCATCACCTGTAGATCATTCGTGCCAAATTTCATAACCCTATGTGGGATAATGGCTTTCGGAATTGATTTCGCGTGAACGGTACCGATTTTGAAGGTTTTTCGGTTGTTGCTAGGGAACCAAAGCGTCCCTAGCAACCATCACAATTTCCAAAGCACTTTGTCATAAGATGTACCTTCCACCCGAGTTTGGTAAAAATCCGCCCACGTTTACTACCAATTATGCTGATGACAAACGAACAAACATCCAAACAAACAGACAGAATTACTGACAATAAGGGTCACCTATTTCGGCGACCCAATATATACGTATGTATATGTATATACAATATATATATATATATATATATATTGTTACGGCTGTGGAAATTCGCAACCACCATTCAGGTCCGTAGGTGAGGTATTTCTGAAGTACATGTGTAGTTAGCCCCAAACCCGTTGTTTAGAGGGAATTCATGTGATTCATTCGGGCTGCGACTTTGAGATAGGCGTTTTTCTGTTCTATCTTTATTTTGAATCAACCGCCATAACATCAACCACCACCAAAAACCCTCCACCACCTCCACCTCTCTCCTGCTACGGCCATTCCGCACCACCTGTGAACACTGAGCGTCGGGCTGTCTTGGGCTCGTTCCGCGATACGCACCGAGCCGCGAGTGCAAATACCGGCTTTCCGAGAGAGAATTCGGATCAGGAATGCTACACGCCCATTCTGATCCGTCCAATCAGCAAGCGCGGAGCGGCTTGGCCCCGCCTCCAGGCGCGTCTTGTGTGGAATCGAAATATGCAAATTCTAGGATCAGGGGAGGTTCTCCGCCCACTTTACATCCGTCCAATGGGCGAGCGTGGCTCCGCCCCTGAGCTCATCCTGATCCGGAAATCTGCATATTGGTTCTCCTGCCGGCCGATAAAACGCCGAGCGCACGGCAGTGAATGGCAGTCGAGTCGGGTGCAGAGAGGAGAGGAGAGGCAGAAGCAGAGAGTCTGGGAGTCGAGTCGGGTGCAGAGAGGAGAGCAGAGGCAGAAGCAGAGAGTCTTGGAAGTCGAGTCGGGTGCAGAGAGGAGAGGCAGAAGCAGGGAGTTTTGGCAGAGTCATCGGGCGGAGTGTGGCAGCGGCGGCGTGTGCAGAGAGAGTTGTGGCAAGAGGCCAAGGAGCTCGGGTCCGAGGCAGGGAAGACGGCGGTCGGCGACGAGGTCGCGGTGGGATCGCTCGTCGCGGGACCCAAGCGGCCAGCCATTCTCCTCCCCAGGGCATCAAAATCCCCCCCTTTTTCCCCCGCGCTGAGAGAGTGCACAAAGGGGGCCCCGTTCCACCCCACTCCAAGCGGTGCCAACGAACCCGCGAAGGGGCACGAAGTTGGGGACCGCCGCGCAGCGACATTTGCGGCTCGTCACGAGGACGCGGGTAGGACCCCCCCGGTCTCGCGGGCCTGGCCGCTCCTTCAGGTCACACGCACATATTGGCCCACAGGCCCCGTCTGCCCCCTTGTCTTTGAGGGTGGCCTTTACTTTTGCTTTTGAGTAACTGTGTGTTGGCGCCGTCTGTAAAGTAG
>CM068960.1:127643541-127653829 GCA_035128595.1 Eptatretus atami | reverse complement strand
ATATATATATATGTACATACCAGAATAAATGCACTTGTATAAAAAAACAAGATCACACAAGAGAAGTAAACCAAGAAGATACAATCGATGAAAAGACGTCACGGAGCTAACCACTCCAGCCGGCTATACGAGGTGCCAATAACCACAAAGCCATTAGGGTAGCTGAGCTAAAAAGCACTTTGCGTGACCAGGTTGTGGGAGTGTGGGGGTAGAGGGGGCCGCAGGGGCCACAAAGACAGCTTAATGCATTAGACACGCCTGTGCCGAGTACAGTTTGTCAAGTGAATGTAGTTTCCCATGAATTTACAGACATTCATAGATGGTGCTGGGTTCCTCGGTTTCAGTACCATAAACTAAAATGTGTTTTCTCCATTGTGTGCACGTGTCCTTGTTTCTTTTATATAAAAGTGCATCGATATCTTCAAATGTCCATGGATTTCCGAAGGTATGTTATTTTCATGAGCATTGGCAGATTTGCCCATAAAAGTGATGGGCGACCCTTCTGTATTTTAACATTATCAGCCTTGAAAACTCGTGCTGAAACCGAAACGACGTCCAAAAACCTTCATCCATTACACAAATTGCTCATCCCTTTAATTGGGCGGTGTGGCAACAGAGTTGCCTTGATTGCTTCTAAAAAATAAAATAAAAATAAAAAACACAAAATGCCGTCAAAATGAGTTTTTATTAGAGACTTAAATTATTACTCCAAGTCCTCAACCTCCCCCCATCCATCCATCCATCCACTGGGACCATACTCTGTGCAGAGCGTTGGTTCTACCGAAGCAGTCTCCTGAGCTATTGGGCACAATCCTGGAGGGGTCGCCACTCCGCCACAGGACACTCGAATGGCTCAATCATCCCAGCAAGCTGGTACTCATTTTGTCGACCTCAGAAGGATGACAGGCTGAGTCAACCCCACCTGGTATTAATTCAACGACGAGCAGGATCTGAACTCAGGATCCTAGGATCCCAAGCCCACAACCCTAACCATTAAGCAACACCAGGCATAACCTCCACCCTCCCAACCCAAAAGCTTCAAACGCCTTCCCCACTCTCCCCCCCCCCAACCATGACTCTTTAACCCCACCCCCATGAAAACTCCTCAACCCTAACATCTGCTCCCCACACCGAAAGTCCTCAATCCCTCCCCCTCCCCAAAGTCTCAACACCCTCCAACCCTGTCCCTTTTTTGCTCCTCCGCCCCCCCTCTCCAAACCCCAATTCGCTTGTCCTCCCATCCTCCTTTCTTCTCTTCTCCCCCCCTCATCCCCTTCTTTCTCCACTCTTCCAGGCAAGCAATGCACTACCATTTTCAGGGTACAATTGTGGGTGGATTTAGGCCAGCTGTCCAACTAATGGGTGCAAAGAAATAAACAGACAGACGGAGAAATTTGGCTCCTTTAATAAATCGATTATTCAGCCGAAGCCGAGCGAAGCGAGCTCGAGGCCTTTTATTCCTAATACGCGAAACACCCTGCAACCCATGCCTGCAGAAAACAGATTTTTTTTTTTTGGAACGCCGGTCGCATGTTAAATCAAATGATCATGTAACTTTGTATGAAGCGAGCTTTTACGACCACACATTTCCTTTATCGTCAACTTGGTTGCGGGATGGCTTTGAAGGCCATGAAATACAAGTTCATGAGTCTTTCCTTCGTGTTGGGAAGGGAGGTACACAGAACACACTGCACAAGTGCAAGCACATCTACACTTGCCAATAGAGATGGTTCGAGGCCAAATTTTCCAAGCCTGAACCGAAAAAAAAACCCAGCAACGTCAGGAATCCCGAATCAATTCCCCACAATTTTCCAGGAATTCCCAGAAAGGATTTACCATGAAGAAACACTAGCTTGGGCTCTATTTGTTTGAAAGCTTTTCTCAGCTCAAGATCGAGAAAATGAGGCTTGCATCATCTGTAATCTCTATCATAAGCAGCGTGTCGACGGTGTGGCACAATTGCTCCTAGTGTGGCACAACAGACAACATACATAGACAAGAGGGCCATTTGTCTGTCTGTCTGTCTGTCTACGTGTGTCACCATTTTCTCAGAGATAGCTGAACGGATCTATATCAAACTTTCAGAGGTTCATCGGTGAGTGCCTGGAAGTGTTTTAAGCAAAATATAAAAAATAAAAAAATTGAACAATTTGAAAAAGAAAGTTGGATTTTTTTGATTTTAATTTTTATTATATTTTATTTATATTATTTTATTATGTAGTATATTTATATTTATATTTATTCTATAGTACATTTATAATCTTTGTAGCTATGTGAAAGGTAATATTAAATGATCCCTGACCCCATTCCTTAATGGGTGTAGGGAAGTGTTTTAGGCACCCACAAAAATAGAAACAAACAAAAAAAAATTTTGATTTCTTCAAAATGCCAACAGGATTTTTACAGCACCAGGCAACGGCGGTGTCCTCCCATCCTCTCACCCTGCTTGATTTTATTGATCACCCTGCTTGATTGATTTTACAGCACCCTGCTTGTAGAAGATGAGAACTAAAATATTTTCCCTAACTCTCTGTTGACCTGAACTTTCACTCGAGCCCTTTGTCATCTCATTCACACAAGGGCCCCGGCCAACGTTCCACAACACGGTCAAGGATGGTCTGGACAAATATCAGCTACATTTTAATGAATATCAATTCACAGATATTGAGAGTTCTTGCCTTCTAGGATTCCAAAGTGACATCATAATGACAATAATTGTTCAATATTTGATTTATATTTATATAGAAGATCCACAATCCCATCATCGTGCTAACCTTGAGAGCACAATGCACCGCGCTGACCTTGGACAGCAGAATTTATTCAATTTCCTTATAATTTCATTCCAGCTGACTCATTCCACCGCGATCCCCGAATGTGTTTTCCATCACTGACAAAAACGCACGGATTTCCCTTCAATTCGCCTTCAGATCCATTATCCATTTGGATCGATACTTTAATGTCAAAGTAGAATCGCCATTTTAAAGCCTCTGGATTTGTCCATTCCAATTTAATTTACACTGTTTTATGAAGACATAGACAAATGTATATTATTGTCTTTCATCCTATCTCTCACACCCTATCTCACCTCAACCGTCACTCCTCCCCTCCAAATCTTCAAAAATGTCATTCGCTCTGTGCACAGCACATCATGCTCAGATGAATCTTTCTGGTTAAAACTATGAAAGCAAATAAAGAAGTGATTATTCTGGGGCAGGCTGGCAGAATGGCCCAGACTACTAGAGGTACACCCCCTCACCTCAGCTACAAACTGTCATCCCGGTGTTTCACAGGCAGGGTGATTCACCAAAGTGTGTGCCATCCCTCGACAGACGTTAAACAGGCATCTCGGCTGCCGGCATCAGTTGGTGGACATTAAAGATCTCACGGTGTCCTTCGTGAAGAGTAGGCGAGCTCTCGCCGGCACCCTGAACAAATTCCAAATTCCTGTTCCAACTACTGCTGGGAAGGCAATGGCAAACCACCCAGTATAACCTTTGCTAAGATGCTGCTTCAGCAGCAACAACTCTCTGTAACAGAGGATGAAACATTAGAATCAGATCAGATCAGAGATTCCAGGGTGACGATCTACGAGCTAATTACCCGATACCCAGAGACTCGAAACGGCCATTTTGAAACCTCATGCAACAGGCCGAGGGCCCAAGCGCAGGAAGATGTTAAAAACTTTCCCGACTGCTGACCAATCTCAGTGTGAGAGAAAGTTATTGATACTATAATCCGATCACCCATCGATTTTATTTAATCATTGCATTACTGTGATGTGATGATCAATATTCCAATCACCAAGTGTCCTCTCACCTGGTACAGAATCACCACCAGTTTGTACCAACTCTGCAACACACCAGTGAGTTGAACACTGTACTGATTTCTCTCGTTATGGTAAAGCTCCTCACCAGCCTTTGGTTAGAAAGGCTGTACCACCATCACGAAAACCTTTTCAATATCCAATGGAACCTCCAGGAAGCATGATTGAGACATCGGCCGGATGTATAGTAATTACAGTACAATATAATTCATGGACAGCAAAACATGTACAATAATTGGTGTCGAGTGAAAAATATCTGACGTACTGTTTAACAATGATTGTATGTAGAGAAATCAATTGTAATTATAATCAATGCTTAAGAAGTACAGTTGTTTAGTGATGAGAATTCACAAATTGGTATCCCATAAATGATGTCCAGTAAATGATATACGGTTATCCATGTACTTATCATGATATACACGAATCCATGTCGAGTTGTTGAACTGAAAAAAAGCCCATTAACCCTTTCAGGGAACGTGTTGAAATTGAGCGAGAATGAGTACTGCACTTCAAGGGTTAAAAATATCAATAATTGTGTCCTTAAAGGGTTAAAATGAGAGAACTCCAGGGGGTGCAAGAGATGGGATCAGGCAGTGAGTGATGTGGAGATGGGATGTGATATAGGAGGGAAACGGTGAGTTAGTAATTGAAGAAATGGGAAGGTTGGCTCCACGTTTGGCGAGGAAAGGGGTAAAGGACGGGAAGGGAAGTTAAAAGGAGGTAAACGTGTGGGTGGATACACATTATGAAAGATGGTATTAAAGGAGGAGACGACCAAAATAAATGCACCTGTCAGTAGCGTTTGTCCCTCATTTACAGGTCCCAGGATCTGGATGGGTCTTGCGATCACGCCAAACCCTTCCTGACACTCTGTGGTGGCACCCACCTGCCACACACGCTGGTACGAGGGAAAGGTGCACGGCATGAACAACACCCCTGGTTAGCTCAGATGTAAACCTCACACAGTGATGTGACGTCACGCCAAAAACCCAGTCCGTGTTACAATAACAAGATAATGTGAACTTGAGTAATGATCAAGTAGCTGTCCAGTTGGAAAATCAGAATCCGAATGAGTGTTTAACCAGAAAAAAATAAATCACCAAACCATCTCAAAGAAAACAAGGAGCTGATACTCTAGCCCCTTCCCCCACCACCTTTTTCAGTGGTATGAGGAATACATCTGTGCAATGTGAAAGCTAAATCTTGAATGTTTTTTTTTGAAATATCGCATACACAAGACAAGTAACTGAGATTGTTGCCATGGAAACATAATTCAGCCAATCACAACAGTGATATAATCAGGTTGAGATAATGTCATGAGGAATAGATATCTTCAATATGAAAGCAAAATGTTCAACGGTTTGTGAAATATCACGCACACAAATGTACACGGACGGATATATTATAATCGGTCGGTCAGATGAATTGAGCTCAATTTAATGTCCCTCGTCTCTGACCTTGTAGGAGGGGTGGGGGATAACTAGAACGGCACTCGGTAGAGCGCATACCTCTGCCATGCTGAACAGTTTAGGTTTTGTATCCCACCAATAGGCCAGATCTGGATCCGGACCTGAACCAAAATCGAATCAGTTCGTTGTTGTCACCTACCAAACCTGTCCACCAAGTTTCCTTTGAATCCGTCCATAACTCTTTGAAATATCCTGCTCACAGAAAGACAAACAGACAGACAAGAAGGTGTCAGGCGGTAGCTTGATAGGTATGATGAAAATCATGAAAATGACGTCACTGTCACCTTGACCTTTGACATACATATATAGTCAAAAACACATTGTCAGCCTCACTTTTGTCCTTAGGAATCAACTGGTAAAGTTTGACGAAGATAGCTGAAAGTGTTCATGAGCTATCGCACTCAAAGACAAACAAACAAACGAGACAGAGCGACATCTGATGAAAATTTTCAATTTTCCTCATAACAAACGGGGGTGCAAAACATAACCTCCGTCCACCTTCGGTGGTGGAAGTAAACAACAATCTTCATAATAAAAACAGGAGACGCATCTTTTTTGGAAATATCTGATGTTACACTCTGGTGCACGTTATCCGATGAAAAGGTGTTATAACGGGTGAACGTAACCTTTTGCTCTCTCCCTCGATGAATGTGCTGCTTTTTGGAGTCGGGAAGAGAGAGAGAGAGAGAGAGAGAGAGAGAGAGAGAGAGAGAGAGAGAGAGAGAGACACCAAGAGTACAGAGACAGAGACAGAGACCAGAGACAGGACAGAGACAGAGACAGAGACAGAGACAGAGACAGAGACAGAGACAGAGACAGAGACAGAGACAGAGGGACAGAGAACAGAGGACAGAGACAGAGACAGAGGGACAGAGACAGAGACAGAGACAGAGACAGAGACCAGAGACGAGCAAACATGAATGCATGATACATCCTTGAAATAAACACACCAACTGTGGTGAATCCACACAATGCAACCGTTGTTCCTCAGCCATGATCACCACACTCTCTGTGGCATGGCCGGCTGGTCGGCTTCCTGTATAAGCACAAAGAGCTTATAGCTCTTGGTGGCTCCTTATCAATGCTCTGCCTGTGGAGGATGGGGTGCACCAAGGTAGCACCTCGGGACCAATTCTCTCCTTGGGTTGCATTAATGACGTCTGTTTCCTTAAATTGTCTTCACTTCCTTGTGTACGATTCGATATTTTGCCAAACAGTTTCCTATCCCAGTCACAGTGGCGCTGGGTGCATCCCTCGGTGACAAAAATTGGTCCAACACCTGGACAGTTTCGATTAATTGAGGAAGGTGCCACGTGCACACAGTTTATCTCTGTAAGGACTGTCAGGCAAACCCACCCATCAACTTCAGTGGTCAATGTGCTGATGATGTTCAGTCTCACAAAATATTGGACCTCAGCATCAAATGTGACCTTTCCTAAGAAGACTACATCTCCAAGCTGACCCTGAATACTGGACAGCCTTCCTGTAGTTGTGCTAAACCTCGAACAGCCCATAAAGCATGTGTTAAAAGCATGGTGTTTGACGTTGTCACGTTGTGTCTCTGTCTCTGTCTCTGTCTCTGTCTCTCTCTCTCTCGTGCCCTTGTATTCCACCTCATATTTCTGGAAGCAATGACATCTCTGAAAAATCATGCACGGGGACTACTGCTTTCTCACCATAGGCTGTCGGTGGTTTGATCTTCTATTTCTCACGTGGTGTTGCTCCCCTGACCCTTTCAGCCATCCACCCTCCCAGCTCTACAAGGGCAAATGCATTCAACCACCACTCCCCCCCATTTGGAAACCATTCACAGCCAGGCCTCTTGCTCACCTAATTGCCCGCATTCCTTTGGCCCTCGTGTGGGATTGCCTCCAGGTATCTATCCAATCAGGTTCCTCCCTCCACTGCTTCAAGGTTGCAGTTCACTGCCAGCTCGAATGCTACTCTCATTTTCATTGGTTTTGGTTTATTCCCACAAACCTCCTGCCACAGAAACACAGTCCATCATTCTTACCAGGCAGATATGGTACATCCATCAAATGCCCACTTGTTCTCTTCTGCCATTTTGTATCGGCCCCAACTCATTCATCCATCGTCCGTAATTTTGCCCTGTGATGACCAATCTCATCTTTGGATCGAAAAAAATGTTAATAATAATTTTAAAAACCATACAACTTGCGTTTCTATCCCACTTTGGTGGCCGATGTGAAATGATCATGAACGAGGCAGAGAACGCCCTAATGATGAACAGCATCAACCGATGCCATCCGCCAGGGTCCACAGGACAGGAAGAATGGAGAATGATTTTCACGTTTTAACAACATCGATCAGACATCTCTTTGCATTGAAGATCTTAACGTCGGTAACCCGTAAATAATCAATTTGAAACTCCTCCAACACCCTCGTCTCATAGCAGTTAGAATCCGGCTTGGCCTTCGATTCACCGCAGCTAGTTTGAAGCCATACTTTGACAACAATGGTGATTTTATAACAATTTTAAAATGGCTTTAAAAAAGTTGATTTCACACTGCGTTGATAGTCTGGCGAAAGCATCCGTGGCTTGTTTTCTCATCTTGTACTGGTGCGAGACTTTAATATGAAAGTTTTTTTAAATGTGTTAAGGTTCCACAAAGAAGCCATAACCAATCATGCAGACAGGATTGGTCACTCACAATGAGATGTTTACAGAGAGTGCAGCACGGAACAACTCCATGTACAACACTCAATAACCCCTCAATGTGTTTTCTCTCAAAATTTCTGAAACCCAACACCACCTATGACGGAATTGTGTTTCCAATCGTGTTACTGGTTAGTAATCCCATGAATTTCAACTTCTTTTTTTCAGCCACTTTCATTGCATTAAAACATTTTCCAAATCTCCACACAAACAACCCTTTCCCTTTTTTAACTCGAAATCTGTAACTTCAAAGAGCTCTTACAAACGTCGGATCCATCCTCCTTGATCGAGTGAGTTCCCCCCACACTTCAATTTTGGTGCAAGGTGGAAGTTCAAACAAGAATGTAAAAGTCTTTTAAGAGTTACACATTTCTCGAAAAGCTTAGAATGCTGGATTGCAAACTTCCCAGGGTGTTGTTGCCTTCGCCACCGATGTTTTCACCCATTTTAGTCTGTCTGTGAACAGGATATCTCAAACAGTTGTGAATGGATTCGGATGAAACTTGGTGGATAGGTTGGGAGTGCAACAAGGACGGATTGATTCAATTTTGGTGAAGATCCGGATCCTCAAATTTTTAAAGTGATTCTTCAACATTGAGAATCAACCATCCATTGGGACCATGCTCTCTGTAGAGCGTTGCTGCTGCCTAAGCAGTCTCCTTGGCTATTAGGCACAATCCTGGACGGGTCGCCACTCCGACACAGGATACCAGCATGCTGGTATTCATTTTGCCGACCTTGGAAGGATGACAGGCAGAGTCAACCCCACCTGGTATTAACTCAGCAGCCAACGGGGCTCCTAGATCCTAAGCCAGCCACCCTAACCACAAAGCCAACACCAGGCATACATGAGAGATAGGGCCAAAAATTATATATAGCACAATATCTCAAAAAGTTGTGGACGGATTCAGATGAAACTAGGTGGCTTAAGGTCTGGATGCACCTCCAGCCTATCATTGGGATACAAAACATAAACTGTTCAGCCTGGCGGATGTATGCGCTCCGGCTCCACCAAGTGCCATTCTAGCTTTTTTAATTGTAAAGAGAGATTTATTTCCCAGGATTGGTGAATCGAGTCTGGTTGAAACATTCTCCCATCCGGTTCATGTTCTATCGATTGGTCAATCGAGTTTGACGTCGGCCATGTCTGCAAATGAGGCTTTTGCTCGATGGACCTTCATGTTAAGTGGTTTCGCGCTGCTCTACACAAGTGGTGGAGGCCCACACCCTTGAGAGAGAACGACGCTTTCACAAGTTGTGAACGTTCCCGTAGCCAAGAACGAATCCCGGACAGGTCGCCATTCTCTGGAAGGGTGCGTACATTTCTGTTGAGGTGTGGGAACCAGCAAGGGCAATGGAACAAGGCTTTACCCAAACCCATCAAGCCATTGCTCATTATACAGGCCCAGCCACAAAAGTTGCATTTTCCCCTTAATTTCTCAGGCTCATAAATACTTCAGACATAAATATGTCAAAGAATGAAGCACAAAATGCTGGTTTGCTTGGCACCCTGTCGGGGTGGTTGTTTTTGTGTTTTTTAATCCGAAGGTATTCTCTTGCGGCATTTGATTGTACCATGGCAAATGCTGCTATGCAACGAGGGATGATTGATTGGCATACATTTGGAAACTGATAAGGATGGTTTTGAGACGTGTGTTGGTCCCCATGGGTCTGGAACTGTAAACCTGAATAGCACTAAGTTCCTTGACTTTGCAAGAAGTCATGGACTGAGGGTGGCTGGTTCATGGTTTCAGCACCCACAAGCTCATCGCTGGACTTGGTATTCCAACGCTGGTGGTGTGGCAAAGGAGATTGACCATGTCCTCGTTGATGGTCCTGGAGGATGATCTAAAACTGCAGGGTCAACCGGAGTCTCAGTTCCTCAATACTGACCACCGACTTGTTGGAGCAACTCTGAAGTTGCACCTTAAATCCAGGAGAATGGTACCATCCCAGCCTAGGCTGGATGTTGGCAAGCTCAAGGATGAGAGGGTAGCTGAAGAGTTTGTGAACAGGCTAAGTGGAGATTTGGGGGTCTGGGTGCTTTGGGGGATCCTGAAGAGTTGTAGAGTGCCTTCAAGACCACCATCCTTGATGTTGCCAGTGGATGTCTTGGAACTCACCGGGGGCGAAGAAGAATTTTGGCTCTCAAGGGACACTTGATACATTGACCAAGTCGCAGGGCCAGCCTGATGCAGAGCTGAGCTGTTCAGGGAGCTGAGGCGTAAAACTGTACGTGCACTAAGGGTGGACAACGAGGCATATGTGCAAGGAATCTGTGAGGGGTTAGAGCATCACCTGTGGTCAAGTGATTCTCGT
>CM068960.1:127629084-127643531 GCA_035128595.1 Eptatretus atami | reverse complement strand
GGGGAGTTCGCGCATTGCGTTCATCCAAGCCCTTCCCTCGGTGTACTGCAGTTAGAGAGGAGGGTGGTGAGCTCTTGACAGAGGAGTCCGAAGTGAAGGCCCGCTGGGCCGGTTACTTTGATTGGTTGTACCAGGCTGATCCACCAGTTGTCGAGTTGGACGTCAGGGGTGTTACAATCACTGTTGCTGACCCTCCAATCAACTGTGGTCCACCTTACCCTTGACGACAAACTCCAGTAACAACTGAAATAAGTCAGAGATGGTACCACCACACTCACAGCACTCTCAGTATCAGAGTATAGTTCAGACATCAGATCGATCAGTTTTGGTGGCACCCCACGAAGACCAAGAATCCTCCAGAGGGCATGACGATTCACTGAATCAAACGCTTTACAGAGATCTACATAGGCTGTGACCAGCCCCTGCCGAAACTCTCATCTGCGTTCAGTGAGGACCCGAAGAGCAAGGATACGGTCAATCGTCGACTTCTTTTGTGTAAAACCTGACTGCTCTGGACGCTGGTGCTCAAGCAAGATGGTGGCGAACCTTATCGTTAGTTATTCGAGCAAAGACCTTGCCCGGCACTGAGAGCAGCGTCACCCCTCGGTAGTTGTTGCAGTCTTGGCAATCATCCTTCCCTTTCCAGGGAGGACAACAACGCCCCTCTCCGGTCAGTTGGGATGATGACTGTGTTCCAGGCAGAGCACAGAACTGCATGCAATGACACGAGTACAGCATTTCCACCAGTCTTGAGAAGTTCAGCATTGATCCACAGATCCCTGGAGCTTTACCCATTTCAACCGGTTCACCGCAACCTGTGTTTCCACAAACGAAGGTGGACCACAGTTGATTGGAGGGTCAGCAACAGTGATTGTAACACCCCTGACGTCCAACTCGACAACTGGTGGATCAGCCTGGTACAACCAATCAAAGTAACCGGCCCAGCGGGCCTTCACTTCGGACTCCTCTGTCAAGAGCTCACCACCCTCCTCTCTAACTGCAGTACACCGAGGGAAGGGCTTGGATGAACGCAATGCGCGAACTCCCCTGTAAGCAGGACGAATCACTTGACCACAGGTGATGCTCTAACCCCTCACAGATTCCTTGCACATATGCCTCGTTGTCCACCCTTAGTGCACGTACAGTTTTACGCCTCAGCTCCCTGAACAGCTCAGCTCTGCCATTCAGCCTGGCCCTGCGACTCTGGTCAATGGTATCCAGTGTCCCTTGAGAGCCAAAATTCTTCTTCGCCCCCTGGTGAGTTCCAAGACATCCACTGGCAACATCAAGGATGGTGGTCTTGAAGGCACTCTACAACTCTTCAGGATCCCCCAAAGCACCCAGATCCCCCAAATCTCCACTTAGCCTGTTCACAAACTCTTCAGCTACCCTCTCATCCTTGAGCTTGCCAACATCCAGCCTAGGCTGGGATGGTACCATTCTCCTGGATTTAAGGTGCAACTTCAGAGTTGCTCCACAAGTCGGTGGTCAGTATTGAGGAACTGAGTACTCCGGTTGACCCTGCAGTTTTAGATCATCCTCCAGCGACCATCAACGAGGACATGGTCAATCTCCTTTGCCACACCACCAGCGTTGGAATACCAAGTCCAGCGATGAGCTGTGTGGGGCTGAAACCATGAACCAGCCACCCTCAGTCCATGACTTCTTGCAAAGTCAAGGAACTTAGTGCTATTCAGGTTTACAGTTCCAGACCCATGGGGACCAACACACGTCTCAAAACCATCCCTATCAGTTCCAAATGTATGCCAATCAATCATCCCTCGTTGCATAGCAGCATTTGCCATGGTACAATCAAATGCCGCAAGAGAATACCTTCGGATTAAAAAACACAAAACAACCACCCGACAGGGTGCCAAGCAAACCAGCATTTTGTGCTTCATTCTTTGACATATTTATGTCTGAAAGTATTTATGAGCCTGAGAAATTAAGGGGAAAATGCAACTTTTGTGGCTGGGCCTGGATAAATGAGCAATGGCTTGATGGTTTGGGTAAAGCCTTGTTCCATTGCCCTTGCTGGTTCCCACACCTCAACAGAAATGTACGCACCCTTCCAGAGAATGGCGACCTGTCCGGGATTCGTT
Source organism: Eptatretus atami (assembly GCA_035128595.1). Classification (NCBI taxonomy): domain Eukaryota; kingdom Metazoa; phylum Chordata; class Myxini; order Myxiniformes; family Myxinidae; genus Eptatretus; species Eptatretus atami. The sequence continues at coordinate 127,641,429 of CM068960.1, read as the reverse complement.
CTTGGCTACGGGAACGTTCACAACTTGTGAAAGCGTCGTTCTCTCTCAAGGGTGTGGGCCTCCACCACTTGTGTAGAGCAGCGCGAAACCACTTAACATGAAGGTCCATCGAGCAAAAGCCTCATTTGCAGACATGGCCGACGTCAAACTCGATTGACCAATCGATAGAACATGAACCGGATGGGAGAATGTTTCAACCAGACTCGATTCACCAATCCTGGGAAATAAATCTCTCTTTACAATTAAAAAGCTAGAATGGCACTTGGTGGAGCCGGAGCGCATACATCCGCCAGGCTGAACAGTTTATGTTTTGTATCCCAATGATAGGCTGGAGGTGCATCCAGACCTTAACCAAAATCAAATCGGCTTGTTCTTGTCATCTACCAAACTCATCCACCTAGTTTCATCTGAATCCGCCACAACTTTTGAGATATCGTGCTATATATATAATTTTTGGCCCTATCTCTCAATGTATGCCTGGTGTTGGCTTTGTGGTTAGGGTAGCTGGCTTAGGATCCTAGAGTCCTGAGTTCGAGCCCCGTTGGCTGCTGAGTTAATACCAGGTGGGGTTGACTCTGCCTGTCATCCTTCCAAGGTCGGCAAAATGAATACCAGCATGCTGGTATCCTGTGTCGGAGTGCGACCCGTCCAGGATTGTGCCTAATAGCCAAGGAGACTGCTTAGGCAGCAGCAACGCTCTACAGAGAGCATGGTCCCAATGGATGGTTGATTCTCAATGTTGAAGAATCACTTTAAAAATTCGAGGATCCGGATATTCACCAAAATTGAATCAATCCGTCCTTGTTGCACTCCCAACCTATCCACCAAGTTTCATCCGAATCCATTCACAACTGTTTGAGATATCCTGTTCACAGACAGACAAAATGGGTGAAAACATCGGTGGCGAAGGCAACAACACCCTGGGAAGTTTGCAATCCAGCATTCTAAGCTTTTCGAGAAATGTGTAACTCTTAAAAGACTTTTACATTCTTGTTTGAACTTCCACCTTGCACCAAAATTGAAGTGTGGGGGGAACTCACTCGATCAAGGAGGATGGATCCGACGTTTGTAAGAGCTCTTTGAAGTTACAGATTTCGAGTTAAAAAAGGGAAAGGGTTGTTTTGTGTGGAGATTTGGAAAATGTTTTAATGCAATGAAAGTGGCTGAAAAAAAGAAGTTGAAATTCATGGATTACTAACCAGTAACACGATTGGAAACACAATTCCGTCATAGGTGGTGTTGGGTTTCAGAAATTTTGAGAGAAAACACATTGAGGGTTATTGAGTGTTGTACATGGAGTTGTTCCGTGCTGCACTCTCTGTAAACATCTCATTGTGAGTGACCAATCCTGTCTGCATGATTGGTTATGGCTTCTTTGTGGAACCTTAACACATTTAAAAAACTTTCATATTAAAGTCTCGCACCAGTACAAGATGAGAAAACAAGCCACGGATGCTTTCGCCAGACTATCAACGCAGTGTGAAATCAACTTTTTTAAAGCCATTTTAAAATTGTTATAAAATCACCATTGTTGTCAAAGTATGGCTTCAAACTAGCTGCGGTGAATCGAAGCCAAGCCGGATTCTAACTGCTATGAGACGAGGGTGTTGGAGGAGTTTCAAATTGATTATTTACGGGTTACCGACGTTAAGATCTTCAATGCAAAGAGATGTCTGATCGATGTTGTTAAAACGTGAAAATCATTCTCCATTCTTCCTGTCCTGTGGACCCTGGCGGATGGCATCGGTTGATGCTGTTCATCATTAGGGCGTTCTCTGCCCTTTCATGATCATTTCACATCGGCCACCAAAGTGGGATAGAAACGCAAGTTGTATGGTTTTTAAAATTATTATTACATTTTTTTCGATCCAAAGATGAGATTGGTCATCACAGGCAAAATTACGGACGATGGATGAATGAGTTGGGCCGTACAAAATGGCAGAAGAGAACAAGTGGGCATTTGATGGATGTACCATATCTGCCTGGTAAGAATGATGGACTGTGTTTCTGTGCAGGAGGTTTGTGGGAATAAACCAAAACCAATGAAAATGAGTAGTAGCATTCGAGCTGGCAGTGAACTGCAACCTTGAAGCAGTGGAGGGAGGAACCTGATTGGATAGATACCTGGAGGCAATCCCACAGAGGGCCAAAGGAATGCGGGCAATTAGGTGAGCAAGAGGCCTGGCTGTGATGGTTTCCAAATGGGGGGAGTGGTGGTTGAATGCATTTGCCCTTGTAGAGCTGGGAGGGTGGATGGCTGAAAGGGTCAGGGAGCAACACCACGTGAGAAATAGAAGATCAAACCACCGACAGCCTATGGTGAGAAAGCAGTAGTCCCCGTGCATGATTTTTCAGAGATGTCATTGCTTCCAGAAATTGAGGTGGAATACAAGGGCACGAGAAGAGAGAGAGACAGAGACAGAGACAGAGACAAGAGACACAACGTGACAACGTCAAACACCATGCTTTTAACACATGCTTTATGGGCTGTTCGAGGGTTTAGCACAACACAGGAAGGCTGTCCAGTATTCAGGTCAGCTTGGAGATGTAGTCTTCTTAGGAAAGGTCACATTTGATGCTGAGGTCCAATATTTTGTGAGACTGAACATCATCAGCACATTGACCACTGAAGTTGATGGGTGGGTTTGCTGACAGTCCTTACAGAGATAAACTGTGTGCACGTGGCACCTTCCTCAATTAATCGAAACTGTCCAGGTGTTGGACCAATTTTGTCACCGAGGATGCACCCAGCGCCACTGTGACTGGGATAGGAAACTGTTTGGCAAAATATCGAATCGTACACAAGGAAGTGAAGACAATTTAAGGAAACAGACGTCATTAATGCAACCAAGGAGAGAATTGGTCCGAGGTGCTACCTTGGTGCACCCCATCCTCCACAGGCAGAGCATTGATAAGGAGCCACCAAGAGCTATAAGCCTTTGTGCTTATACAGGAAGCCGACCAGCCGGCCATGCCACAGAGAGTGTGGTGATCATGGCTGAGGAACAACGGTTGCATTGTGTGGATTCACCACAGTTGGTGTGTTTATTTCAAGGATGTATCCATGCAATTCAATGTTTGCTCGTCTTCTGTCTCTGTCTCTGGCTCTGTCTCTGCTCTGTCTCTGTCTCTGTCTCTGTCTCTGTCTCTTGTCTCTGTCTCTGTCTCTGTCTCTGTCTCTGTCTCTGTCTCTGTCTTCTGTCTCTGTCTCTGTCTCTGTCTCTGTCTCGTCTCTGTCTCTGTCTCTGTCTTCTTCTCTCTCTCTCTCTCTTCTCTCTCTCTCTCTCTCTCTCTCTCTCTCTCTCTTCTTCCCGACTCCAAAAAGCAGCACATTCATCGAGGGAGAGAGCAAAAGTTACGTTCAGCCGTTATAACACCTTTTCATCGGATAACGTGCACCAGAGTGTAACATCAGATATTTCCAAAAAAGATGCCGTCTCCTGTTTTTATTATGAAGATTGTTGTTTACTTCCACCACGAAGGTGGACGGAGGTTATGTTTTGCACCCCCGTTTGTTATGAGGAAAATTGAAAATTTTCATCAGATGTCGCTCTGTCTCGTTTGTTTGTTTGTCTTTGAGTGCGATAGCTCATGAACACTTTCAGCTATCTTCGTCAAACTTTACCAGTTGATTCCTAAGGACAAAAGTGAGGCTGACAATGTGTTTTTGACTATATATGTATGTCAAAGGTCAAGGTGACAGTGACGTCATTTTCATGATTTTCATCATACCTATCAAGCTACCGCCTGACACCTTCTTGTCTGTCTGTTTGTCTTTCTGTGAGCAGGATATTTCAAAGAGTTATGGACGGATTCAAAGGAAACTTGGTGGACAGGTTTGGTAGGTGACAACAACGAACTGATTCGATTTTGGTTCAGGTCCGGATCCAGATCTGGCCTATTGGTGGGATACAAAACCTAAACTGTTCAGCATGGCAGAGGTATGCGCTCTACCGAGTGCCGTTCTAGTTATCCCCACCCCCTCTACAAGGTCAGAGACGAGGGACATTAAATTGAGTCAATTCATCTGACCGACGATTATAATATATCCGTCCGTGTACATTTGTGTGCGTGATATTTCACAAACCGTTGAACATTTTGCTTTCATATTGAAGATATCTATTCCTCATGACATTATCTCAACCTGATTATATCACTGTTGTGATTGGCTGAATTATGTTTCCATGGCAACAATCTCAGTTACTTGTCTTGTGTATGCGATATTTCAAAAAAAAACATTCAGATTTAGCTTTCACATTGCACAGATGTATTCCTCATACCACTGAAAAAGGTGGTGGGGAAGGGGCTAGAGTATCAGCTCCTTGTTTCTTTGAGATGGTTTTGGTGATTTATTTTTTCTGGTTAAACACTCATTCGGATTCTGATTTTCCAACTGGACAGCTACTTGATCATTACTCAAGTTCACATTATCTTGTTATTGTAACACGGACTGGGTTTTTGGCGTGACGTCACATCACTGTGTGAGGTTTACATCTGAGCTAACCAGGGGTGTTGTTCATGCCGTGCACCTTTCCCTCGTACCAGCGTGTGTGGCAGGTGGGTGCCACCACAGAGTGTCAGGAAGGGTTTGGCGTGATCCAAGACCCATCCAGATCCTGGGACCTGTAAATGAGGGACAAACGCTACTGACAGGTGCATTTATTTGGTCGTCTCCTCCTTTAATACCATCTTTCATAATGTGTATCCACCCACACGTTTACCTCCTTTTAACTTCCCTTCCCGTCCTTTACCCCTTTCCTCGCCAAACGTGGAGCCAACCTTCCATTTCTTCAATTACTAACTCACCGTTTCCCTCCTATATCACATCCCATCTCCACATCACTCACTGCCTGATCCCATCTCTTGCACCCCCTGGAGTTCTCTCAATTTTAACCCTTTAAGACACAATTATTGATATTTTTAACCCTTGAAGTGCAGTACTTCTCGCTCAATTTCAACACGTTCCTGAAAGGGTTAATGGCTTTTTTTCAGTTCAACAACTCGACATGGATTCGTGTATATCATGATAAGTACATGGATAACCGTATATCATTTACTGGACTCATTTATGGGATACCAATTTGTGAATTCTCATCACTAAACAACTGTACTTCTTAAGCATTGATTATAATTACAATTGATTTCTCTACATACAATCATTGTTAAACAGTACGTCAGATATTTTTCACTCGACACCAATTATTGTACATGTTTTGCTGTCCATGAATTATATTGTACTGATTACTATACATCCGGCCGATGTCTCAATCATGCTTCCTGGAGGTTCCATTGGATATTGAAAAGGTTTTCGTGATGGTGGTACAGCCTTTCTAACCAAAGGCTGGTGAGGAGCTTTACCATAACGAGAGAAATCAGTACAGTGTTCAACTCACTGGTGTTGTTGCAGAGTTGGTACAAACTGGTGGTGATTCTGTACCAGGTGAGAGGACACTTGGTGATTGGAATATTGATCATCACATCACAGTAATGCAATGATTAAATAAAATCGATGGTGATGATTATAGTATCAATAACTTTCTCTCCCACTGAGATTGGTCAGCAGTCGGGAAAGTTTTTAACATCTTCCTGCGCTTGGGCCTCGGCCTGTTGCATGAGGTTCAAAATGGCCGTTTCGAGTCTCTGGGGTATCGGTAATTAGCTCGTAGATCGTCACCCTGGAATCTCTGATCTGATCTGATTCTAATGTTTCATCCTCTGTTACAGAGAGTTGTTGCTGTGAAGCAGCATCTTAGCAAAGGTTATACTGGGTGGTTTGCCATTGCCTTCCCAGCAGTAGTTGGAACAGGAATTGGAATTTGTTCAGGGTGCCGGCGAGAGCTCGCCTACTTCTTCACGAAGGACACCGTGAGATCTTTAATGTCCACCAACTGATGCCGGCAGCCGAGATGCCTGTTTAACGTCTGTCGAGGGATGGCACACACTTTGGTGAATCACCCTGCCTGTGAAACACCGGGATGACAGTTTGTAGCTGAGGTGAGGGGTGTACCTCTAGTAGTCTGGGCCATTCTGCCAGCCTGCCCCAGAATAATCACTTCTTTATTTGCTTTCATAGTTTAACCAGAAAGATTCATCTGAGCATGATGTGCTGTGTGCACAGAGCGAATGAACATTTTTGAAGATTTGGAGGGGAGGAGTGACGGTTGAGGTGAGATAGGGTGTGAGAGATAGGATGAAAGACAATAATATACATTTGTCTATGTCTTCATAAAACAGTGTAAATTAAATTGGAATGGACAAATCCAGAGGCTTTAAAATGGCGATTCTACTTTGACATTAAGTATCGATCCAAATGGATAATGGATCTGAAGGCGAATTGAAGGGAAATCGTGCGTTTTTGTCAGTGATGGAAAACACATTCGGGGATCGCGGTGGAATGAGTCAGCTGGAATGAAATTATAAGGAAATTGAATAAATTCTGCTGTCCAAGGTCAGCGCGGTGCATTGTGCTCTCAAGGTTAGCACGATGATGGGATTGTGGATCTTCTATATAAATATAAATCAAATATTGAACAATTATTGTCATTATGATGTCACTTTGGAATCCTAGAAGGCAAGAACTCTCAATATCTGTGAATTGATATTCATTAAAATGTAGCTGATATTTGTCCAGACCATCCTTGACCGTGTTGTGGAACGTTGGCCGGGGCCCTTGTGTGAATGAGATGACAAAGGGCTCGAGTGAAAGTTCAGGTCAACAGAGAGTTAGGGAAAATATTTTAGTTCTCATCTTCTACAAGCAGGGTGCTGTAAAATCAATCAAGCAGGGTGATCAATAAAATCAAGCAGGTGAGAGGATGGGAGGACACCGCCGTTGCCTGGTGCTGTAAAAATCCTGTTGGCATTTTGAAGAAATCAAAATTTTTTTTGTTTGTTTCTATTTTTGTGGGTGCCTAAACACTTCCTACACCATTAAGGAATGGGGTCAGGATCATTTAATATTACCTTCACATAGCTACAAAGATTATAAATGTACTATAGAATAAATATAAATATAAATATACTACATAATAAAATAATATAAATAAAATATAATAAAAATTAAAATCAAAAAAATCCAACTTTCTTTTTCAAATTGTTCAATTTTTTTATTTTTTATATTTTGCTTAAAACACTTCCAAGCAACTCACGATGAACCTCTGAAAGTTTGATATAGATCCGTTCAGCTATCTCTGAGAAAATGGTGACACACGTAGACAGACAGACAGACAGACAAATGGCCCTCTTGTCTATGTATGTGTCTTGTTGTGCCACACTAGGAGCAATTGTGCCAACGTCGACACGCTGCTTATGATAGAGATTACAGATGATGCAAGCCTCATTTTCTCGATCTTGAGCTGAGAAAAGCTTTCAAACAAATAGAGCCCAAGCTGTGTTTCTTCATGGTAAATCCTTTCTGTGGAATTCCTGGAAAATTGTGGGGAATTGATTCGGGATTCCTGACGTTGCTGGGTTTTTTTTTCGGTTCAGGCTTGGAAAAATTTGGCCTCGAACCATCTCTATTGGCAAGTGTAGATGTGCTTGCACTGTTTGCATGTGTTCTGTGTACCTCCCTTCCAACACGAAGGAAAGACTCATGAACTTGTATTTCATGGCCTTCAAAGCCATCCCGCAACCAAGTTGACGATAAAGGAAATGTGTGGTCGTAAAGCTCGCTTCATACAAAGTTACATGATCATTTGATTTAACATGCGACGGCGTTCCAAAAAAAAAAAAATCTGTTTTCTGCAGGCATGGGTTGCAGGGTGTTTCGCGTATTAGGAATAAAAGGCCTCGAGCTCGCTTCGCTCGGCTTCGGCTGAATAATCGATTTATTAAAGGAGCCAAATTTCTCGTCTGTCTGTTTATTTCTTTGCACCATTAAGTTGGACAGCTGGCCTAAATCCACCCACAATTGTACCCTGAAAATGGTAGTGCATTGCTTGCCTGGAAGAGTGGAGAAAGAAGGGGATGAGGGGGGAGAAGAGAAGAAAGGAGGGAGGAGGACAGCGAATTGGGTTTGGAGAGGGGGGGCGGGAGGAGCAAAAATGGGACAGGGTTGGAGGGGTGTTGAGACTTTGGGGAGGGGGAGGGATTGAGGACTTTCGGTGTGGGGAGCAGATGTTAGGGTTGAGGAGTTTTCATGGGGTGGGGTAAAGAGTCATGGTTGGGGGGGGGGAGAGTGGGGAAGGCGTTTGAAGCTTTTGGGTTGGGAGGGTGGAGGTTATGCCTGGTGTTGCTTAATGGTTAGGGTGGTGGGCTTGGGATCCTAGGATCCTGAGTTCAGATCCTGCTCGGTCGTTGAATAATACCAGGTGGGGTTGACTCAGCCTGTCATCCTTCTGAGGTCGACAAAAATGAGTACCAGCTTGCTGGGATGATTGAGCCATTCGAGTGTCCTGTGGCGGAGTGGCGACCCCCTCAGGATTGTGCCCAATAGCTCAGTGAGACTGCTTCGGTAGAACCAACGCTCTGCACAGAGTATGGTCCCAGTGGATGGATGGATGGATGGGGGAGGTTGAGGACTTGGAGTAATAATTTAAGTCTCTAATAAAAACTCATTTTGACGGCATTTTGTGTTTTTATTTTTATTTTATTTTTTTAGGAGCAATCAAGGCAACTCTGTTGCCACCACCGCCCAATTAAAGGGATGAGGCAATTTGTGTAATGGATGAAGGTTTTTTGGACGTCGTTTCGGTTTCAGCACGAGTTTTCAAGGCTGATAATGTTAAAATACAGAAGGGTCGCCCATCACTTTTATGGGCAAATCTGCCAATGCTCATGAAAATAACATACTTCGGAAATCCATGGACATTTGAAGATATCGATGCACTTTTATATAAAAGAAACAAGGACACGTGCACACAATGGAGAAAACACATTTTAGTTTATGGTACTGAAACCGAGGAACCCAGCACCATCTATGAATGTCGTGTAAATTCATGGGAAACTACAATTCACTTGACAAACTGTACTCGCGCACAGCGTGTCTAATGCATTAAGCTGTCTTTGTGGCCCTGCGGCCCCTCTACCCCCACACTCCCACAACCTGGTCACGCAAAGTGCTTTTTAGCTCAGCTACCCTAATGGCTTTGTGGTTATTGGCACCTCGTATAGCGGCTGGAGTGGTTAGCTCCGTGACGTCTTTTCATCGATTGTATCTTCTTGGTTTACTTCTCTGTTGTGATCTTGTTTTTTATACAAGTGCATTTATTCTGGTATGTACATATATATATATATATATAATATATATATATATATATATATATATATATATATATACATATACTGTATATATCTATATCATATCTATGATTTTATTGTTCAGACTTGGGCACTACAACAGGCTGGTAGGATAGGCTAGAGATACCCACACTCGCCTCTGAGCTGTGTAACCTGTGTTCAAATCCCGACCGAGCTATAAACTGGCATCCCGTTGTTCACGCAAGGCATCAATGTGTGCATCTTTCGGATGGACGTAATGCAGAGGACCCCATCTATCAACCCTGACCTTGGTAAGACTTACAGATCCCACGGTGTCTTTCGTAAAGAGTGGGGAAGTTATCGCCGGCACCCTGAACAAATTCCAAATTCTTGCCACCAATAATCTCCAGTCAAAATCCAGCCTGACCAGACATTTCGTGAAAGACTTGCAATACAAATGTTCTTTGGCCGACCTCACAGGAAGGTGGCATTAATTGGTGCCTTTGATGATGCAGTGTTAGTAGTAGTAGTAGTAGTCGAAGTAGTAGTAGTATCAGCAGCAACAGCTAAGCTTGTCTGCTAGAACAAAGTCTTTGACTTAACAATGTGTTAAAGTTACCTTCATGAGCAGAGTTCTAGGCCATAATCCTTACCACAATTCACGGACCTCGTTTGTTGTTCACGCTACTCCACCTACAGTTGTGGGTGATTACATCGAGACTTGCTGCGTAGGATCAGCATGACCACTATTTGTGCATAGGGGTGTTGTTTTACTTTGCCGGTGGTCTTGGGGTGGGGTCAGGTCAGGGGAGGTGGGAGATGCAAATTCTCGATGTAAATTTCTATCGGGTAGCGCCACTCCAGGTGAGAGAGGGTGTTACAAGTCTCCACCATTTACGGTACAGTATTCATGTCCCCACATTTTTCAGTGCAGTGAGGTGTTTTGAATTGCACGTTTGAATAAGGATAATAGCATAACCCCTCTGGCCGCGGTGCTTCTAGTCTGGTTGAAGAAGAATATCTCCGACTTCACCATCCTCCTCTCTAAATGTCGATTTACTATTCAAAAGACAGTTGTCCACATTCTGAGTTTCATCTTGCCCACAATCAGTGTAATGTGGGTCATTAACAGCTGATTAATTATTGATGGAGGACCTAATGATGGTTCGTTTTGCACATAAGCTGTGCTTAGATGTACAATTAGGGGGCATATCAAGCTTCTGAAAGTGTAAGAAACAAGTCACTTTCCTTATTTCAAGCATGCTTCAAACCGGCTAATGTGGCTAATTCCCAATGCCGGAAATACTTATTTAATCCATTGATGAAGCTGCTGATGTTTTGTCACAGGTCATGAAAACTCTCATGATATCTGTTCGGACCATGAGGCAGTGCTGCCTGTGAGTAATACACAGACAGTGTGTGTTCACTAAAAGACTTCTTCTCAATATCCACTCATGGGGAAAATAATTTTCTTTTTTCTTTGTCCCTGCCCCTGACCTTTGTACTCCCAGATTTTGATATATATATATATAATTATATATATATATATATATATATTAATATTATATATATAATATATATATATATATATATATGTTGCGAATTCGCGCCCGCCGGCGTGCGAACGGCCACGTGACTCGAATCGCGGCACGTCGCCCACCGGACGGACAATTCTGTCGTGACCTCTCGGACTAACGCGGGAGCCAGTCACGGGTGGGCTTTCGGCCTCACCACGATCGTGCCAATCGGCCACCCGCGTGGGATAGGTTGTTTCGCCAAACTCGACCTACTAAGTACCCACGCGGATGGTAAAACGGCGATCGCACCTCGCCGCAGGTCGACTTCGGACACGAACCGCTTAAGCGGTCCGTTCCGTGCTATCGGATAACTGAGCGGTGTTATTCGGCCTCGACGGTTCCAATTAATTATCGGGCGTATCACGCCACTACGAAACCCTTTTACGTGAAGCAAGAGGGAGTTTCAACGAAGGCAAGGACGCAGCGAAACGGGGAACAATTCAACACAAAGCACATTTATTTCACACACACGGATAGCACACATATACAGCCATACAGTATCAGAATGCACATGTATCAAATAAAGAGTTAAACCGAATACGCGAACACACGGCAACACTTATTACAGTTCTACTTTACAGACGGCGCCAACACACAGTTACTCAAAAGCAAAAGTAAAGGCCACCCTCAAAAGACAAGGGGCAGACGGGCCTGTGGGCCAATATGTTGCGTGTGACCTGAAGGAGCGGCCAGGCCCGCGAGACCGGGGGGTCCTACCCGCGTCCTCGTGACGAGCCGCAAATGTCGCTGCGCGCGGTGCCCCAACTTCGTGCCCCTTCGCGGTTTCGTTGGCACGCTTGGAGTGGGGTGGGAACGGGGCCCCCTTTGTGCACTCTCTCAGCGCGGGGGAAAAAGGGGGGGATTGTTGATGCCCTGGGGGGAGAATGGCTGGCCGCTTGGGTCCGCGACGAGCGATCCCACCGCGACCTCGTCGCCGACCGCCGTCTTCCCTGCCTCGGACCCGAGCTCCTTGGCCTCTTGCCACAACTCTCTGCCACACGCCGCCGCTGCCACACTCCGCCCGATGATCTGCAAAACTCCCTGCTTCTGCCTCTCCTCTCTGCACCCACTCGACTTCCAAGACTCTCTGCTTCTGCCTCTGCTCTCCTCTCTGCACCCGACTCGACTCCCAGACTCTCTGCTTCTGCCTCTCCTCTCCTCTCTGCACCCGACTCGACTGCCATTCACTGCCGTGCCTCGGCTTTTATCGGCCGGCAGGAGAACCAATATGCAGATTCCGGATCAGGATGAGCTCAGGGCGGAGCCACGCTCGCCATTGGACGGATGTAAAGTGGGCGGAAACCTCCCCTGATCCTAGAATTTGCATATTTCGATTCCACACAGACGCGCCTGGAGGCGGGCCAAGCCGCTCCGCGCTTGCTGATTGGACGGATCAGAAGTGGGCGTGTAGCATTCCTGATCGATTCTCTCTCGGAAGGCCGTATTTGACTCGCGGCTCGGTGCGTATCGCGGAACGAGCCCAAGACAGCCGACGCTCAGTGTTCAACAGGTGGAAGGCTTATGTGGGAAATGGCCTGTAGCAGGAGAGAGGATCTCTCTCTTTGTT
>CM068960.1:127607559-127628879 GCA_035128595.1 Eptatretus atami | reverse complement strand
CCTTTTTTGGTCTTCCCATAGAAGGCATTTTAATGATATGCTGAGGATTATTCAATGCAAGACTAGTGCGGCACTCGGTAGAACATATACCTCTGCTCGGCTGAACAGTTTACGTTTTGTATCCCAATGATGGGCCGGATCTGCATCCGGACCTGAATCAAAATCAAATTGGCTTGTTCTCATCATCTACTAAACTCATCCACCAAGTTTCATCATAATCTTTCCACAACATTTTGAGATCTCCTGTTCAGAGACAGACAACCAAACAAACAAACAAACAAGCAGTCATAGACTGGTACTTCGAAATCGTCAACTTGACCTCTGACCTTGTCTAATAAAAGCTGTCTCTAGAGAAGGTAGCGACGCAAACCAGAAGTTTCTACGATGATTCTGTACCAAACCATCAAAAATCGAATGTTTGACCTCACTGTGACCTTGACCTTTGACCGATTTTGACCAAAATCTAATCAGCACTAGCCATCACCCTCCTGAATCACGTGGTGTAATTTGACATTGGTAGCTTCTTCCGTTCTCGAGTTATCGTGCCTACAAACAAACAAACACACACACAAACACACACACAAACAAACAAACAGAAACGGAACTGATCAATATACTTACGAAATCTTTAGATTTCGTAAGTAACAAACAGGGGTGAAAACACAACCTCCGTCTACCTTCGCTGGCAGAGGTAAATATTATCGAGTTCAGGAAATGCTTTATAATTGCACGATCACATCCTCTCGAATAACCCCTTTCAAACGATTATGCCAAATGCCGACACAACTCCAACTCAGCAAACCAGTCATTACAGGAACGGTTGTAGCAACATTGTTGGAGGAACATTGATGCAACACCAATGATAGATATTTTTAAAAAAATCTGGTTTGCCTCCAATAACACAAAGTGTAATTTACTTTGATACATCGTTAATTCATTCAGAAAGCAAAAGCCATTGGTTCAATCAGAGTGGTGGATCTCAAAGCCTGGTTCCTCACCTGCTCCATCATCCGAGAGATGCAAGACATACAAAATTAAAATACCGTAACAGCCCCACAAGGCCATTCTGAACATCACCACACACTAGGTAATATCGTCCATGCGATCACCAGATGGAGATAATGAACCACTTGAAATAAATGCAGGTGAGTACATCAAGGAAACATACTTGCTCCTTATTTATTCGTTATTACGCTCAACCATAATGATTGGTGGGGGGAGGGTGAGGGGGCAGGTTAAGCCCACATCGAAGAAGGCATCGATGGTTTGACAGAATGTTCTCCACAGCATGTGGACTTCTCCCCTGACAGGGTGGAGAAGTTTCGTACCCAGCTCGATACCTCTTCTGCAACTGGTCCTGATGGCACAAGTGTTCGAATCTTCAGGAAATGTGTGTGCTGCGGTCCTCACATACCCTCTCTGCTCTCTCTTTCACAGGTCCTTGGATAGGTAACTTCCTCCTTCATGGAAAGTTGCAAATGTCACTCCGATCCATAACAAAGGTTCCAAAACTGATTCCCTCAACTACAGACATATCAGACTTCTCTCCACCATTAACAAAGTAATGGAGTCTATCACTGTATCTGGCAAGCCTGGTGTTGGCTTAATAGTTAACGTGGCTAGCTTAATATCTTAGGGTCTCGAGTTTGAGACCCTGTCGTGACGTTGAAATAACACCAGGTGGGTTGACTCAGCCTGTCATTCTTCTGACATTGGCAAAATGAGTACGAGCTTACTGGTAACAGGGGCACTGCATCAGCGTCATAGCCACACTTCCAGAAAAATTATGCAACTGGCAGCCACGGGCTTCATACAAAACAACAACTGTATCTGGCCTTAGGCACAATATCTCTCCTCTAACAATCAGTTTGGTTTGTGACCTCGCTATTCCACCTTCGATGTTACTCATGCTGGCAAGGCAGTGAATGGATTTTTCAGGGGATGGATGAAACACACATTGATTCTTTAATACTCTGTTGCTCTCAGGGCCATTGTTATTTGTTTTTTTGTTATTCCTCCTTTTGTATGCCCATTTCACCACCCCATTCTCTTGAGTTGTTTGTAAAACTTCCACCCTTTATCGTTTAGCTCCTCCATGAGCCGAGACCCTGGGAAGGAAAAAAAAGTGAACAATGGTTTTGAGATAAGTAACATTATTACATTCTGGATTTGCATCTACCCTTCATGACTTAAGTAGGTTGTAGTTTAAAACAAAAGTGCAGGTCAAATTTGAACAACTGAATTTCAGGTTAAGAACATTTTTACAACGCACGATGATACATTAGCTCTCAATCATATATACAGGACATGTAGCACAAAACTAGCATCGTTTTAGCTAATGAATAAAGCTCTTCTATCCACTCAGTCACTCACTTCCTCACTCATATAAATGTTTACTACTTTCTCAGTGAGCCAGCCAAGATTCTCAAAGCCAGGATTCCAGAAAAAAAATCACAAAACTGTCAGTAAATGAAAATATCCTTCAAGAAATGTCGGCCGGTGCAGCCTCACTCCTGCTCATGGAGGGTCACTTGACCAAAGGCAATGGCACGTCATGTGATCTTGCACGGGCATGATCGCTTGAGAAGTACGATTTGAGATGTGTCTGGGGGTTTTATTTCACGGACGATGTACAGTTTTTGTAATTTCGAAACATTTTTTAAATCAGTACGTATATATTTACCCTTTACGTATTCATGACCCATGTTGCTGGAAAACCAGGACATAAAGATCGCGTTCTCCTGACAAGTTAACGCAAGTAAATTTTTTTAATGAGATCTAATGAGATTCTGGCTGACAGGATGGTCTATGACAATGGTTCCCAAACTTTTTTGGCCATGACCGAAAATTTGAAATCACATTCACCTTGCAACCAAAATGGGTACCGGTACCGATGATAAAAATTGTCAAAGAAAACGCTTTTCATGTGAAACCCTCCCCTCAAAAACGGCATTTTGAGGGGGGGGTTCAAGTTCAGGTCATGACCCCGGTTTGGGAACCTCGCCTCCAAGCTATCTCGCCTGGTAGTGGCAGATAACAGCAATTTTTGAAAGGAATCGTGCAAATGATGATACAAGCATCAAATTGGCAATTTGTTCTCCAGGGGATTCTAATCAAATCTGCCTGATTGGCCATTTGAAAATCCAAATTTTTCAAAATTTGGATTTTCAAATGGCCAATCGGGCAGATTTGATTAGAAAGCCCTGCCGAACAGAAATGCCAAATTGATGCTTGTATCATAATTTGCACGATTTTTCTACTATCTACTACACTATGGGCGCTTCCACGCTGACGGACCTCTGGTAGCTAGTACCTGTTACTGCTTTGACCTGGAGGGTAACTGGTGAGATCTATCTATCCGGGTTCTGCCAGCCATCTTTGTTCTTTCTTCCTTTCACACTTCTTTTTACTTTTTCACATTTCTCTTTATTCATTGTAATTCTTTCTCTTTCTTTTAGTTTATCTCTTTTACTCTTTATTTCACTTTCTTTATCTGTCTGTCATGGAAGCCTGGTGTTGGCTTAGCAATTACGGTGGCTGGCTTGGGATCTTAGAGTCCTGAGTTCAAGCCCCTGTTTACATTGAATTAACACCAGGTGGGGTTGACTCAGCTTGTCATCCTTTTGAAGTTGGTGAAATGAGTACCAGTGTACTGGTAATAGGGGCATTGTATCAGCGTGTAAAGCTCACTTGGCTGCGCCTGAATGAGTTTGAGGGTAGTACGGCAGCGGCTGAAACCCGAATCCAATCCGGGTTCCTCCTGATGACTCCAATGCAGTATTTGGTCTTCCGTTTGATTTGAATCCCAACCCAGCAATAAACTGTCATCCCGGTGTTTCCCAGGCAGGGTGATTCATCAATGTGCGTGCTGCCCATCGGGTGGACAATACATGGGTGTCCTGTCTGCCGGCATTAGTTGGTGGACATTAAAGTTCCCACAGTGTCCTTCATGAAGGGTTGGCGAGCTATCGCCGGCAACATGAACAAATTAATAATTCCTGCCCTAGAGGGGCAACATGAACAAATTAATAATTCCTGCAGAGGGCATTGCTTCAGCGCAACAGCCACTTCTTCAGCAAATGATGCTACCCCACAGCCTTGTTCTGCAAACGAACGAACGATGATGAAGAAGAATGAGGGTCTCATAAAGTGCAACAAATCTCGTACGATGGTTTTGTCATAGGCTGCAAGTTGTGAGCTGTGAGCTGTGAACTATATGCTGTGAGTTGTTAGGCACGATGCATGGACTGTGAAAATGAAACGCACATGAGCAGTGAGCAATGGTTTGTAAGCTGTGAGGAATGATACATTTTCCAGTGGAAGCGAGTGTGCGGTTTTGGATGGTTACCGGATCCGTGGCGTCGAGGGGCCTAGGACAGCACGTGGGGAAGCGAGGTGCGGTTGGGGTGTTGCCATTGCGCGGGCGAGTAAGGACGAGCACGGAGCGTGGGCTCTGAGGAGATTGATACTTGCCGTGGGAAACGGCGACGGGTGACGGTACTGGGTGGTTGCTCGGCACGGAAGTGGACGTTACCTTTTTCATCAAACGAAGAAATAAGACTTCCCATCGTTGGATTACAGATTCTTTATGGCCATTTGCGTTGCATGTTGTTGTTTAACTGTCGTAATGCAGAGATGGTAATTTTTTCCCATCACTGAGTTAGTATTCGAGATAAATTGAACATCCCTGAACCTCACTTGCAGGAGATTTGCTGTATATGCCATCTCTCGTTGGCAGCAGATCCCAATTAGTGCCACAGTTCAATATTTATAGCCCATGTTTGCCCCGCACCCGTATTCGCGACTACATATTCCTTAGACGGGAACCTCCCAGCCATCTATAGCCTGTCAAGATAGGTACGGGTCGCCCTCAAGCCGTAGGCCACTCGACGCGCTGCAAGGGAATCAGACCCTCCCGACGGCAGGTTCCTATTTCTTTTGGGGTGTTTGTGTGAACGGTCGTGTCAGTCAAATTTTTCGGCCACGCTCGGAGATTATGTGTCGTGACAGTATTATGTCATCACCCGCTATGTATAAGTGTTGCGCCGGAGTGGTTCGAGGTCCTGGAGTCTCTCGGCCCAGTAGATGCTCTGCGTTGCCGTTGGTCTGATCTTTTTATTTGAATATATGGTGCATTCTGTGGTACCCTACGTGTGCCCGTGCATTTAGAGGGCGTTGGCCCGTTCGGGGGCGCCACTGTCAGCTCTCGCTGGTTGGCGAGCTTAACATCACTAAGATTCTCAGCTCTGGGAAATCCTGAGAAGCCTCCTAGTATACAAGCGATCTAGGCTCAGCAACGGAAATGATGTCCCGGTGCTCGTCTCGGAGCGTGCTCTCTATTTTTGCTTCTGCTGCAACCTGCGCGCACGTGGTCATCCGTTGCTGTTTAGTTGTTTTTCCGCAGCCACTTTTGTGGGTCTCTCATTCCTAGCGCTAGGCATCTCTTTCTACGTAATTTAATTGCCAAACTTGGTAACGGTATCAAGGCGCTCAAGGTTTCCGCTAATTTGCTAGTGATGACATGATGCAGATCGTGTGAGGAATGATGGATGTGAAGTTATCGCGCACGAAATTTACTTATTACAGATGGTGAATTTTAGGAGTTGTGGTGTATGAGGTGATGAGACATGGTTGTGAGATATTGGAATGTTTGACTCGTATTATGTATAATAAGGTGTAGTGGACTGATAACTTCGATGATTCGAAGATAGTGACCTGATTCAGTGGTTAGCTCGGATTTGACAGGCCTCACAGGCACAGGATAAGAAGGAAATCCTGCATCTGCTTTGAACGTATCTTTTTGGTTTACCTTTGAAGTAATGATCGCGGGTTTGATTCCCGCCAGGACTATGAGATCTCATTAGTTGTGTCTGCAAGCGCAGAGTAGTGCATCAACGAGTAACGGACTCCTTTTTGAAAGGACCGTACAATCTGTTACACATGCGTTGCGAGCATTCGTGGGGACGTGAAGATCGGAGAGGTGATGTCTGCTCACCGACATAGTAAAGACCATGCTGAGTGCCTGTACCTGCGGAGTTCATAAATCCGGCCCATGATGCAGGAGGAATTCGAACTCAGAGGCAGCAACTGAGCTCCGCTCGGCTAACATACACCAGTCGATCAATATTTCTTTACAATACACTCATTGGCCTCGAACTGGGTTGATGCTGTGATGATTATGGATGATCACTATCATGAGGGGAGATGATGTAATGCTGGTATTATTGAGGGGGTTAGGATCATGATTGATAACTCTAGAATAGATGGGTAATTTGACGAATGGATCGAAACGAATCATCAATGATGGGGTGATATCTGATGATATCACAAACTGATGGGGGATGATATCTTTGAGTCGATCTGCATAAGTGAGATATGTTGGGGGGGAATGAGTCCTGATGACTAGCATATATGGGATGGGATGACCAGTTGAGGGAGGATACCTCATAAGTGAAGGGGAATGACATGGAGGAAGGGATGCGACTCCAATGATGGGCGACACAGATGTGGATATCTCATAGGATGGAGATATCATGGATGATAGAATGGCCATACTGAGGTGGATCATCAGTATGAGACGATTAATTATATGGAATGACCATGACTGAGGTAGATGGCAAAGAGTAGTGAGTGTTTGATCATTGAGATGATCATAATGTGTGTAAAATGACCATGATGATGTATCTCAGATAATGATGGCGAGGATCTTGATGACGGTTGGTTAATACCATAGTGATTATATGCTCATTATGATGTTAGCCATAGGTGAATGCATGATTATGATGATAATTGGGATGAGAGGTTGAGATTTATCGTCGTTGGATTATATGATGATCAGTAGTAGTGAGAGTGACGGTTTAAGAATACCTATGAATGTAATTTATTTATTATAATCAAAATATGTATGAAGCCATTTGCTTTGAAGAGCAAAGAGGCCTTGACGCAACATTAATATTTTCAACAGAGCATATCAGATCTCTTTGTTGTTGTTGTTCGCTTGTTGTTGGTGTTGTTGTTGAGTTTGTTCGTATGTTTTGCTACGAGGTCACGATTGTGATTGTCATAACAATAATCCGTGCTTTCATATTAGGAGAAAACACGTATAAATGTGCTGACAAAAGCGCAGAGCAGGAATAGTCGCGATATTCGCTACATGCTGGTGTGTGCAGGGAGAGGCTGGGGAGGAGGAGGACAAGAAACAAGAATGATCCGCGGCAGAGGGAAAGAACAGAGGAATGAAGATAATGCGAAAAAACAGAAGGAGGAAGGTTCCGCATGGGTGGAGTAGAGAGCGAGCCCGGATTCCCTCTAAGATATGAGGGACAGGACTGAGGAGAGGTAAAAAATTTTGAACCCGTTTTGGGGACCGCCCAGTTTATAGAGCAATATAATATGGAATAACAAATTGGAATTGAACTCGTGATCCAGTCCTGATGCAGCAATAGTCACTGGTACAGAAAAGGCTATTTGAGAGGGATCTCAAGTCCCGAGGAGCAAGGTGATCTATAGGATACAAAATGGATTTGAGAAAACCTGTGCATATTAAATGTAAGCAGATATACTGTTATCGAACTAAAAGGGGATGATGACCAGGGTTCCAGTTCTAAGAGCTAGTAATTGCATTGTTAGTAGGCAAGAGGGATTGTGAACTTGGGTATCACTAGTGCATGAACGCCCTATAATCAAGATCGTAATAAGCAGAGGGATATTGACCTGGGATGTCATTCTCAATGAGCTGATATCACGTTATAAAAGAAGGAGTTTGAACTAGGGATTCACAGTCTCATGAGCTATTCAATCCAATGGTGATAACAAAGGGGCTCATTGTAACATGAGACTGCCTGATCTCAACTATATCAGCTGTAGTAGACCAGACAAAGGTAATTTGAACTATGGTATCCATTCGATAAGAAATGTATACACTGTTATAAGAACGGGATTTGAATTGGATCCGCCACGAACTTCTGGGTCTGATGTAATATCTACTAATGGTATACAACCACAAAGGGTATCTCGAACTTGCATCCCCCAGTCTCGCTATATACCACACATAAAAAAGAGAGCCTTGTACTGGGATCCAGTATCAGAGCTATCATTGACTGTTATAAAAAATGGCATTGACTGGCTTCGATGGGCGCATGAGCTAGGTAATTGCCAACATCGGTCAAGAAAGTGGATTTAGACTGGATCCCAGTCTCATAAGCTTAATATCACTGATACCAAGACGGGACTTTTGCAGAACCTGAGTGCTGAGAACGAGGTTACAAAAGAATACTAAATAAACGAATGGAATGTAGAACAAGCAGGATTTGGAATAAAAAAGGATTATGAACTTCGAGATTCGCAAGTAGCTGACAATGGCGTAATACATTGTTATATACAGGAAAGGGATATGGTAATAGTCGGATAAGGCACAGTCTTCATAAGCGCAATATATACATGATTGGTAACAATAGGCGGATTTGAGACTAGGTCCACAGTCTCACATAGGAGCGAATATATGGTGTTAACAAAACACACGAAAGAAAATGATGTTTAGAAATGGATAAGACTCACAGGATCTAACAATGAGATATGCACGAGAGATGAAATCAGAAAGGGATATGAAGATAGGAAGTACAAATAATCAATGAGGACTGTAATAAGTAGGCATATTGTTAGCTGAAAGAGGGAGTGAGAACCTAGGAGCTCTCAGCTGCTGAGGCAAATATATGTGCGAGAGCCAAGTGCTAGAAGTTAAGATGACCTAACAGCCAACACAGATTTCTGAGTTTATCGAAGTCAGACTCGAAGGAATAGATGAAGTGCTACAAATTTTGTCAGAGATACGAATTTTAGAGAAGATATTCAAGAACACAAGTGTATTAATCACTAGCAAAGTATATGACGCATGGTTCAGGTGACGAGGGAATATCAATGGTGACGTAATAGGTTGAAGACAAAAGCGACTTGGCTATGTTTATCTGTGTTTATAGTCATGTAGGCAACGCAGTCATATAAGACGAGCTAACAGACACAGTAGGTTAGGAGTAACGATAGAGCAGGGTAGAAGAAGAGGGCGGGGAGAGGAAGGAATAACAGTGCGAGGAACAGAGACACATTAGGAGACGTGGAAGGGGAGAGGGATGTGGCGAGGAGAAATGGGCGCATAGAAGGGAATGGATTGAGACAAGTGGAACTTTACAAAGAGAAGGAAAGCAGGGAATGAAGGATGGAGGGTTTGGAGGTGGATTGTAGCGTTGGGTAAATAAAGAATCGAAGTGTTTGAAGGGGATACACTGACGTGAGCCAAGAACTTATGTACTATTCACAGGTGAAGGTGAATAAACTGAGTGATTTGTTACAAGATTGGGAGCCTTGGTAAGTGTGGGATATTGATCTAGGTAGAAAAAGGTGACAGTCAGTTCTGATGAGTGTTGATCGGAGAATGGGCAGGAGTAAGACTGTGCGACTTTGAAGGGCAAATGGTTTATGGAAGACGACTGGTAGAACATCT
Organism: Eptatretus atami; assembly: GCA_035128595.1. Taxonomy (NCBI): domain Eukaryota; kingdom Metazoa; phylum Chordata; class Myxini; order Myxiniformes; family Myxinidae; genus Eptatretus; species Eptatretus atami. The sequence goes on along the minus strand of CM068960.1, from coordinate 127,619,383 downwards.
CCGTGAAAGCAGGAAAGGACTAGTGGTGTGCTCCTGTTAAGAGGCTGTTGGGGGAGTACTGACGGACGTGGTCGGAAGGGGAGACGAGAATGCGCACCAACCGGCGAAGGAAGGGGGTGTACAAGTGAAGAAGCCAATAGGGGGCATCGATGGTGGCAGAAGGTGCAAGAAGGCGTATGCCGTCATGGTTCAAGAAGGACGCAGAAGTGTTCTCAACTGTGGGCAATCACAGTAAATTTTAAAGGGTGCGGAGATTGGTACAGTGGGAGGAATAGTGTCAGAATTCACCAGTGCAATGTACGACCTGCATGAGGGTATGGCTGCCGTAGCTCCGCGGAGCGGTACCAGGGAATGCCAGTGATTGATCCTGTACGGTCGAAGTGCTAACAATGGGCAAGAGAGCGTCGAAACTGACCCTTGGAGGCAGTGGACGAGAGGTCGCATGGTCGAGAGTAGAGTAGTTCATGCTTTTATAGATACGTGGATGGCCTGTGATAGTGTTGCGCCGTTTACTGGGAAGTGAATGGACAGGAGAGCTGTGGAAGAGCGACAAGCTGGGTGAGAGGGAGTGTGATGTCTGGATTTGTTCATGTCTGGAAACGCGCTGGCCGGCTCTAGTATCACGAGAAGTATTTACACGAATGTAGTGACGAAACCTCGATTGCAGACGAGAGTAAGCAAACCCAGTGTCATGGCAATGTGAGTTATCCACTGCTGGCAGTGAGCTCTTTCAGCAGGATATATGGAGACAAGCTGCACCGCTGCACACGAGTTAGTTGTGGGAGCTGGGTATGTTGTGGAAGCGAGAAGGTGTTCATAGTGAGATTGCCAAGAATTAGGAGGAACGGGCTCAACAAAATTCTCCTAAGATGATCGGATTGAGAATGACACAGAAGTGGATAGTGCTGAACGCTACAACCGTATGAATCCGAACGGCGGATCACCACACGGAGCAGCAAGCTCGAGCTTAGAAAGCACTCCTGTTGTCTAATGTACATTTGGTGCAAGATAACAAGCAAGACATTCAGGTGTGTAGAGTAGTGATTGCTTGGACAGGGTAAGCGGCTGAGGTAATTTGGCGGCACATGGAGGAACCAACTGGAAATGTTTAAAAGGTGGCATAAAGTGATTTAGGCTATTCTAGTGTATAAAAAACTGTTGAGGAAACCGCTGATATCTTGAGAGTATAGAGAGGGAGAGGGGGAATTGACAAGAGTGGTGGGGGGTTGATTCAAAGGCGAAGGGAAGGAAAGAGGAATGAAAGAGGGAAGGTGAGAGATCAAGATTCGATGGAATGTTTTGGTAACTTTTCAGAGAAAAGAGGAGTTGCAATGGGAGACATTGAAACCTATTAGGAAAATATGAGGAATATAAGAGAACGGAACATTGTTCAGTTGATAAAGAGCTAGAAGACGGTGTGTGGGAGAAAGATAGCTAGATGCTAGGAAGAAGAAGAATGATTAGACGACCAGAAACATGCGTTTTAGTGAGTTTGGAGACACAATAGCATCGAGCGTACACATTGAGAGCGAGGACGATGACAATGAGGCTTTAATTGGCATGGATTTCTCACAGCTATGATTATGCTGAGCGATTGTGAGGCGGAAGATCATACGCATGGGGGAGACATCAGGCGATGTTTAACGAAAGCTTTATACAATGGTAAGTAAATCATAAAGAGGGTGTGATGGATGGCGAGGAAGGTATACTTGTTGCAAGACGAGATTCTCAGTCGGAGATCGAGGGTATTTATTAGGATGTGTCAGCTTGGTAATGTGGCTTTCGAAGCAGAGAGATCATGGCAATAGTGAGACCCATGAATTTGAAGAAAGGACTTTTCGTCAAGGGGGATTGTTGAAGTAAAAGAGATGGGGGGGGGGGGTGTAGGGGATTCGGAAGCGGACTTTCACGGAGAGAAATTTGTGGAAGGGTTAGTCATTCGATATGGAATAAGAAATATCGAGAGAGTGTGGAGGAGAGTTTGTGATGTGATCCGATTGCAGTGGCAGAAAGGCGGCTGCTGCTTGTCAGAAGGAGAAGAGAGATCGTATAGAGCAGATGGGTGGAGTCAATACGCAGCAAAGAAGAGCTAAGAGAACTTACAGAGAGTGAATTGAGATGTAAAACAGAAAAACGAAGCGGCCCAGTAGACTAGTGCTATTGAGGACTGAGTCCTTGGAGAATGAGCATGTTAATGGCAAATAAATTGGTGGTGGATAATACTTGACCGAGAAAGAAAGAGGACGGATATGAACTCGGCTTTACCTGCGTGATTATTAAGGAAGAGGGGATAGAGAGAGAAGGGAGGGAAGAGAGGGTAGAGAGAGAGGGAAAGGAGTGATGCTGGTGGGAGGAGGGGAGAAGAGAGGAAGTAGGGGATATACAAGAGAGAGAGGAGGAGAGAAGAGGATGGTGGTGAATCCAGAAAGAAGAGGAGGAGAGAGAAGGGGAGATGCTAGTCTGGTGGGGGGGGGGGAGGAGAGAGAGCAGGTGTGGGGGGAGAGAGAGGGATGATGGGAGAGGAGAGGGGTAGGCGGTGGGGAGGGAGAGGGGAATGCGGAGAGAAGAAGAAGTAGATGGAAAATTGGAGTAGTTAGTTCATGCAGTGTGGCTTTACGACGTACGCGAACAGCGAAAATCAATTATTTCTCTTTTTTGGTTTTTGCAATGCGGAAAACATTCGAGGAGTCTACTGAAGTCCACCAAGGTGTCTGATTAAATTGAATTGGTATTATAAGTGCCGTTATTAACGTTTAGAAGCTAAGAATCAAAGGAGCGGAACATGGATAATATTTATAATATCCATTACTATATATATTGAGAAATGAGCAATTTATAATACCATGAAATCAGTAGAATATATATGAGATATAAGGAATAGGTAATAACAGAGCATGAGGTATATTAAACTAAGTCTGCAATTGTCATCTGCGTGTCACTACATTCGTTCATGCTCTAGCATATTCTGCAAGTCTCCCAGACATTTCGTATCATTAACACAGGATAAGCTCTCGTCATCATTATTCTTTCTCTTGCATCGGGCTCTCACTCTCCACCAATTTGCATCTTTTTCAATACACTCTGATGGGCATTGTACATTGTCTCGATATGGCCGGCCAAAATTGTGTAACTACAAAAGTTAATGGGGGGTGAACAAATGAATTTTGTGTGTGGGGGTAATAAGGCTGTGAACGGCACAGGGAGTGTGGGTAAGAGAGGGGGGTGGGAGTAAGATAGTGTACGATGTTAAGGTGATGTGAGCCTGAGAGATGTAGTCAACTGGCGGTTGGAGTGGCAGAGATATTAGCAATATATTTCTTGTTACTATACGTGGCAACAGCTGAAGTATTAATATGCACTCTCTTGTGCACATGAGGTGATTTAAGGTCCTGTCCGTATCCACCATAGCCCAAAACGGAGGCCAGTCAGGAGCTGTACATTGTTGTGCGAGACATTGCGGAGATAAGGACTCAGAGAACTATCGCGTAAAGGCAAATAAGGGGGTGGCGGGGGGGAGGTGGAAGACGTGAGGACGAGGGAGAAGTAATTTAGAGGCAGACGCTTGAGGTAGTATTGGTAACCAGGATGAATAATTGGTCGCAAGTGAAGCGACGCAGAAGAGTCGGGCTTGCAGTATTTGTATACAGATAAATGAGAGAAATTAGGTTTGGCAGGTGTGCAGTACATGTGACTTGATTCACATTCAATTAGTGGGCATCACCTGTGAAGTGTGTTTAGAAGGAGGTCTCGGTTCTGTAGTGTATTCGGTCAGATTTCGGTGAGGTAGTCGGCAGCTGTTAAGGTTCACCGATGATTGCTGGGAACAGGACCAGGTATAATCTACGATTTTCACGTGGTGGATGTTACAGCAAACATGTTGTGGCGTGGCTTCTCATGAGCCGGGTATAATAAAGGCATCGGATGTCGTGTGGGGTAGCATAGTTGACCTGCTATGGGCAGGGTATGAAACTGCGATATTTCGATGACAGATGTACACGTGTGCTGGATTCAAGGCCAGGTATAATCGATTTAGTGTCGATGCGTTCCACGATACCGGATCACTGTAGCCCAGATCAGTGAGAGGATAATGGGGCGCAGGTAGAGCGCGTTTTCGTGTGGAATGTTAACGTGTAACCGGCATGGGCGTATACTGCATTTTCGTGGTGAGGAGTGTTCAGACGTGTACTGGCTCAATGGCCAGTGTATTGGCACTGCGATATTTTCGTGCGGGATGTGTTCTTGGAAACTGCGGCCCGACTTAAATCGAATCAGTTTTGTTTGTTTTGTTTCATGCAGAATCATAGAAATAAGGACTGTTGTGGGAGTGGAGTAGTCCAGGGCCTAGGAATTTGGTAATGTGTTAAGGGGCTGGGATGGTTCCGAATTTTTCATAAAAGACGAGCGTGAGGATTGATGTTAACATCAGTCAACATCGAGCAGACGGACAACGCCGGTCATTAATTGGGTGAGTTCTCTCGGCTCGATCCCGTGGACACCAATAACTACAAGCACAGGCAGCGGTTGCGTAAAGGTTCTTTAGGACATGAGCGGAACATGAAACTCCAGCTTTCCTTTTTAAAGTCTCGTAAGACTTTTATCTTCGCGTGCTGTGTGACGGCTTCACTCACGAGCGGTCCGAGTACCTCGGAGGTCCTCAATCCACATGAGCCAGACGCGTTTGCCATTTCCCATGTACGAGCTCTTGCTTATAATGGAACTTGTATGTTCATGGCGGAGCAGTTTCGCACTTTCCGGATTTTTTGTGCATTTTTATAAATTGTAACGTGCGGTGTTGGACGGCCAAACTAAGTGCCGTCACCACATGTCCACGACGTCACACATCGACCTCTCTGTAATGAACGCCATTTCACCTCCATGTTGTACCGTCGCTGTTCGACCTCCGGGTACACCGCGTATCTATCACCACCCGAGTCAGCCTGACAACTTCTTGATGATCGACTGTTGTAAGGAGCCAAGGTCGACCGTCCGTACGTCTCGGAACGCGTGTAAACCTGCAACCGGTACACTGGTGCAACTCTATCACCAAGCACGGAACGTTAGTGCTCATACAGCGTCACGTCTCTGTGGATTGTTCCAGAATGTTGAATTATGAGATTGCAGTGGAGAAAAATATTTTACAACTTTACTTGGACGATAATGAAGAATGTTAACATGAGTACGAATAACAGGCGATGGGGTGTCGGTCTAACATTTAGCATTTCCGTACGATATTGTTAGGCGATTTGGAAGCTCTTCTGCCACAGCAGTCAGCAGTCCCAAAGTTTAGTTATATTCTCGCTTAGTAGGATTGTGTATACGTTGGTAATCAATCCTGTGTCTTGAACGGCAATTTATGTGGTCGTGCGAGTTATTTTGTTGCTGAGTTAGCTTTTCTATTCTTCAGCGTACGTACTTAGCACATCCGAGCATTGCTCACGTGACATTCGACGAGCCGGATCGTGAGCGGAGGTTATGTCCTCACCTTCATAGGTCCCAGCTTCCAGCCTAGGAATAGGACGCGGTGTCACCGTAGTACATTCACGGATGCTCGCGAATTACCTGTGATGCTGAAGTACATGCCATTCAGGGAAGATTACCGTCACGGACTAACACCTCCGTGCACGCAAAATGGGAATGTGTCGAACCCAGGCCTTGGGTGTGCCGACAAGAGTTCGCAAGAGTTAGCGTGCAGTAGGGATTCCCCCGTCGGTGGGGGGGGGGAAGGGGATAGAGAAAGAGAGCGAGCGGCTGAGGCAGCGTTGGTTCTGTTTGTGTCTTTGGGTGTGGAGCCCTTCGTTGGATGTCTTGTCTTTTCCAGGGGTTCCTTGGATACGCGTGTTGGTGCTCGTGGGTCGATCGTCGGTCGAGCTGGCGGTCGTTGGGTGATCCTGTGCGCTCTTTGGATTCTGGGATCGTGGTTGAGTCCACCGGGTGGGTTGTAGTTGGAGACGCCGTGTCGAGTTAAGGATTGCTGCGCGTTCGCCGTACGCACGGGCACCGAGTCCCACGGAGGTGCGTGTCGAAGAGAAACATAGAGGCGACGAGGTACCCGGCCAGAACTTGACGCCTGCACGGAGTTGCCTACCTAACCGTCGTCCGGGTCTGGAGGTCACATTCTGGTGGTGGGATTGAGGTGAAAGTAAAGTCTGGGTTGAGTGTTAACAGTGTTATAAACAGATTGACAAAAGTAGTCTGTACAATAGTGCGAGTTTTTGATCTTGGTAGACTTACCAAACCAGCGATAGGTTTGCTCCAGGTATTGTGTTAGATTGTATTGTGCGTAAAGTTACAGTGTTCAGATATTAGGAGCGACAATAATCTTGTGAGTCGCGGTCTAGTATTGTTGAGCGTGGGGAAAAAGGCAAATGAAATTGGGACCGGGTTAAGTCTGGCGCTGGAATACCATGTATAGGCGAGTTTTTGTGGGAACCTTTAGATGTTGTGATTTGGAAATCAGGCTTTGGGACCTCTGAGGATCGTGAGTAGGGGTAAAATCCAAGAGAGCCTGGCACTTGGGTTCGAGATGCCCACCCGGTCAGTGTTCAAGACGGCTGTTTATACTTTTGGAGACTAGAACCAGAGTGCTAAAAAAACATTGTAAGAGTTGTCATTTGAACTAAGTTGAATGGCATTCGTTGGTGATAAGGTTTGAGATCGCGCAGAGCCAAGGGAAATTCGTTTTCGGTGCAGGTAAATTAAGGTAAAAACTTTGTGGACATTCTTGTATTGGTAAGACAATGGGTTGCACTTATGCGACGTATGGATTTTCGTTCCATTTTGACACTATAGGGATATATACAAATAGAATTAGACAGTAATAGTCCATGCAGCTAGTCTATTTATACTTTAATGAATAGCAATGATGATGAGATGGTAATCTGGTTATGTGCATTCAAACTCTAACAGCCTCAAACAGAAGCACAGTGCTAGTGCAGTCTTTGAGCGCAGCTGGGCAGCACTGCGCAGGACGCAGATGGAATCCTTCGACGGCGAACAGATGGATCAAATCATGGCACGATTCTTGATGCTTCGGGAGATCGGTCAGAGTCACGGCTTGCCTGACCAGTTTGTTTCGCCTTGTCGCAGGCCCCAGCGAGATGGCCCTGGCATCTCTGGATCAGGACATAGAGTCACAATGCCTGGTTCCGAAGAGTCTGGCCTGGTAGCAAGTGCGCTTGAGATGTGCTGTTTTGAGTGGTGGTGGCTGCCCTGGGTTGGACGGAATGTTCTCTAGAGTTCTAGACTTTGTGTGAAGAGCGTTTCCGTGGCCATGATTTCACTTCGTCTCACTGGTGGTCGTACATTAAGCACCAAAATGCTCTAAGGCAGGAACATCTGATCCTCGCTGACCTCCTTGCGGCAGCTGGAGTTCTATAGTAAGAGCCATATTCACCTGCTGGGAAAGATTCCAAGTTCCGCATGGCAGCTTTTCTCCTCTGCCAGTGAATGCAGATAGGTCATGTTCACAATCCCTGTAAACGCGGAAGGACGGGAGTGCATATGACGACTGAGTCTTGGAAATGTCATTGTGGAACTCAGTTTCGTGAACAGCTTGGAACGAAAGCATGAACCGACGACTAAAAGGCATACCCAAGCTCATTAGGAGCTTGTCTTGCTGTAATGAAGCGTACAGCCAGTAGCATACCACATCAAGGTAATCGACGTACGTTAATGGTCCACCTCTCACCTCTCTGACAGCGTCGTGCGCACATGCAGAGTAGATCGAGTGTGTGTGTGATTGCCTAAATTTCATGTTCTTATTTCTGACATCTGCAGGTTATCACCAAAAGAGAATGGGCATCACCAATTGTAGTTGGAAATGGACACCAGTAAATGATTTTTCTCTGCGCAGTTCTGGTTCCGAAAATTTAAGGACGTTTGAAATGTAGCATCAGCCGGGTGACTAGCGCATCTGGATTGACTGTTGGTCGCCTCTAGAGGTGAAATCTGACTTTCCTCTAAACGCGAAGTAAAGCATTAGTGCGATATGGGATTAATTAACTATTGCTAGAGAATTCATCTTTTCTTACAAGTGACAAGTGTTAAAATTGATTGAGAGCTCTATCGCGACCTCTTGAGCAAGAGGGCAGTACGGAAAGTGTCTGGTCCGCACACTTACGTGAGACTGTTTGCGCGGTGTAGTCATTGGCTAGTGTAGGAGCATGGACTCATGTGAACTACCCCTCTTGTCGAGCACTGTCAATGCAGAAGACGAGCTTGTAGAACAAGAGCAAGCGTTCGCCTTGCTGCGTGCTGCGATGCGTTCGTCGACGGTTAAGTCTAATCCTTAAGAAACGGGTGGGAGCTAAATCTGCGGGTCAGGAAACCTGGCAGGGAGGAAGCAGTGTCTCTGAATCGAACGTAGATCTTACGATGGAGAGTAACGCGTACGTAGATACTCAAGTTTGAAGCTGGGTAATTATTGAATGGGAACGACGCAACTGTAGAAATCGGCAGTAAGGAATAGGAGACTGACAGCTGAGCTTACATGATCAAGTCACTTTCAGATTGATGTCCAGTTAAATTGCTCTCGCAGTTGCTTACACACTCTGTGAGTTCCATTTGGAAACACTCCATGGCTAAGTGGTCGCAATTACATTCCATGTTGCTAGCTCTGTCATTGCTTTCAGGCAACATTGTTTAAACGCGAGCAGAAACTCATATTTTGAGTACAACATCATGATATACACGAGCTAATTGATATAATTACACATCACACTAGACACAAGTTGAGAGGGCACATACGCTTACCACGCTGCTGGTACTATCTGTGCTATCGTGTTGGTATAACTGCGGCTTACAACTACGTCCCATTAACTTTAATCATTACTTCCCGCTTAGCGATCATTGTATTGTGACATATCATATACTGTCTGTGTAGGAGCAGCTGCAGTGCTTTACATCAGTATGCTGAGACGGTCAACATCCATTTTTGCTTACATCAGAGGCCTGCTAACACGGCGGGCCATTACTTATACTATCGAGTGAATTACACTAAGCGATTGTCGAGATATGGGTGCTAGGCTTACACCAGCATTTGTGCTTACGGATACGTTATTGAGCACACATTACCATTGCGTAAACCACAGATGGATGCGAGCCATAACTTTCAATAACCCAATGCTTAGGGCGCTTACAACCTGAGAGGTATTGTAAGCCCAGCGGTGAGTGGTCATGGTGTCAAAGAATGTTAATGTCTATACGACTGGGTAGCGCCGACCTACGATGGATGGTTTTTAAATTTTGAGCGGGTATTGAGGAGTGTATATGGTAACGATGCATATGTTTTAGATGACGGTCTAATATGGAGACGTTTAATCAGATAGATGGATTTCTTATACCAAGAATCTGAGCGAGGGTTCGGGCGTTGCACGAACCTATGCTCAACTATAGTGGTATAGTATGTCATAGGCGCAGGTATTCGCGACGGAACACGTGGTAGGACCTTTTAATCATGTGCGGCTCGACGATTCAAATTAGAACGAAGCACTAGACATCGGAGTGTGAAGCCGGCGTCACAAGGTCTTGACGTTTTAGTCCAGGTGTAGGCCTAGAGGCTCAGCGTTAATGAAAAGAATTTGCAACGGAGAGACCGGCGACAGGCTTTGGAAGTTACGTATGGGTAGAGTGTAGTTATATGTATATCGGGACGCTCAGTTAGAGTAGACGCGCTGATGGCCATATGCTCGAAGTGTACGGTATGTATGGCATAAAGGATCAATGTGCGTAGTAGCGTCATGGTCATAACCGTGTCAGTATCGCGTTCGTCTATAAGGGAACACGCCAGAGCTAGGTCGAGAATGTTACAGATGTAGTAAATTTCTTGTCGAACGTACTCGGTTGTATTAGAGACATTGAGCGTCTGCATAAGCGGCTGCATGTAGTTGGTAGGGATGGGTCCGGGTAGACGCGAGTCGTTGAATAGCTAGTAGAAAGGTCGGAACATGCATGGTTACTTAGGTAGTATCTCATGATTCATGCGAAGTTCGAACCGTACATGGTATGGTTAAGCGTTAGAGTGTTGAGACTCCTGATTTTTTTTTTTTAGATCTCTTATCGGTTTGACTGTGTGGATGTGATGATTTCTTTTGGTTGTCGATGACTGTTTTCAGTGTCGGTATTTATGATTTAGAATTGTTTTGGAGGCGAGGCAGTCTATAATTATATTTATATGTAATAAGGCACTAGAATCGAAGTGTTACGAATACACCGTCATACGCCTGAGAGAAAAGAAAAATCAAAAAAAAAGCCAGTGTGTCTGGAACACTGACGCTATCCTATCTACTGGAAGTGGATCTTCGACTTAGAGAGTACGTTACAAGTAACGTGTTGTCGACGAGTAGTGTCAACGGAATTCGTGCGTAACGTGTCTCTAAAGTTGATGCCGCAGATAGTTGTGCGAACGTGTGATGGTCTTGACGCTGGCATAAGTGAATTTTCAAGGCATGGAAAATTTTGTAAGCACATGCGGTCGTACTAGAGTTATGCCGAAGCAATAGCAAGGAGGGAGTGCACGTACGTAGAGGAGAGGAAGTCGCCAGCGTACTACTCAACGTTGCAGAGATCGCTTCTCAAGCGTATATCAACACTTACCCCATACGTATTCGAGTGATGCCAGCGTTTTAGCCAATTTTTGCAGACGTCAGGCAATACTGCTGGCTGAAATGTAGGTGGTGACAGTTCCTTAGCCAAGACATATGTTGACATATTTACATGCTTACACGCGAGCCATTGCTTATACACTGTCTTACTGATTAACCATCTAATGTGCTTACACACCATTGCTTAAACACGCTGCTTACACGCCATTATGTACAGAATGTGTGCGTTACGATCAGTACTAGGCTTAGCATACGTTATTGCTTAGTAGACAGCCATTGGACATGTAACGTCATTATGAGAGACATCCAGGCGATTGCTTACACACACTGGTTTATTCAACGCATTTAAATTATATACCAGACTTGCATGAAACATAACCACATTATTAACAGACTGCGCATTAAACAGCCAATGTTTACATCTGCATTGCCATAAATCTCGCTGCCACTTGCTTGCGCTAGGCGATTGGCTTACATCAGTACTGCTTACGCAAGGCATTGCTAGATGAATTTGTGCTTTACCCTTCCCATTGCTTAACACAATTACTGCTGGACCTATTCCATGCTTAGAGGAGTATTGAGCTTATAAGATCATAGCTCAACTTACCATGCTCATCCATTGCTTATCGTCCAGTACTTGTCAAGACTGCTTACGGGCCAGTCAGTCTACACGATCACGTAGCTACTGACCATTACTGTCTTACACCAATCGCATTGCTCTTAGCAGCATGCCTCCCACTGTTTGCAGTGGCATATATGTTACACATCCCATTACTTACATCATTACTGCTTACAGACGACAGTTGCTTACAGATCCCGTGTGCTTACACGCATCTACCTGACTCTAAGGGAGCAGCAAGGGACTGTTAACCACGGTTGCATTGTTCTTTGCACGCATAAGACTTAACCTAGCGAATGTGCTTACAGAGGAGTTACTGCTTACCCACCCATTGCTACAGCATCCCATTACTTATATCATCATTACTGCTTCACTCAAGAAATCTCGCCCATTGTTCTTACAGCAGCAATTCACTTACACGATTATTGCTTATTTCATCCATTGCTTGACACGATGACCTCTGCTTACACATTCCAACGTTTTACACCATCACTGCTTACAGTTCCTCCTCATTTGTTTATACGCGGACCCACCACTGGGTAGACTACCACCTCCATGTGTTTAACTAGCCCGGTTGTTTTAACGCATTCAATTCTACAGTCTA
>CM068960.1:127555348-127570262 GCA_035128595.1 Eptatretus atami | reverse complement strand
ATAGGATTGTATTGGAGAAAGGTTATGGGATGGTAAGGAAAGGGAAGTTAAAGGAGAGCAATGGTGAGATGTTATAAGATAGAAATGGGGAGAGATTATAGGATTGTAATGGGGAGAGGTTATGGGATTGTAATGGGGAGAGGTTATGGGATTGTAATGGGGAGAGGTTGTATGATTGTAATGGGAAGAGGTCATAGGATTGTAATGGGAGGAGGTTATAGGATTGTAATGGGAAGAGGTTATATGATTGTAATGGGAAGAGATCATAGGATTGTAATTTTTATGGGATTGTGGTGATTGTAATGGGAGGAGGTTATAGGATTGTAATGGGAATATACACCCTCCCCCTATCCTATCCGATGATCTCTTCCATTCTCGCAAGTCTCACTTTTACATCATCCCAACCACTAATCTTATAACAACCTCCTCCCCCTCATTTTATTTCCTAGACCTCTTGTTTCCTACTTACAATACTTCATACCTCTCTCCAATTACAACCACATTTAGACATTCTCTCCTTACACACCGTACAAAAGCCTAAAAAATAAATGAATACTGATCTGGCCTGGTTATTTACATTAGAGACCCTCTATATTAAAACAAATACGTAATCAAAGAACAAGTGGCTATGATCATTCTTCAATTACCAAAATCTACTTGTAGAATTTACAATATCCCTTAATTGTTACCGATCCCACTACAATATAACACATATTATGAATCTGATTTCACTCTACACAACAAAGTACCCCATCTCCATATTAACCTCACCTTTGAAACCTCTTACCAGAATGCATGACCACCTCCAAATATCACTCCCTATCCCTCATCTGGTTATGTCCTATAATCCTCCCCATTATGAGCCATATACAATCACATGATATCACATCCATATGGGCTTCAACCAATATATTCTATAACAATCCCCCTCCAGAAGAGACACTCTATAAACTCTCCTACATCAAAGCAAACCTTCTCCAATACAATCATAACCCCACCCCTCCTTACAATCCCAACCACTATGATACAAATCTAATACATCCCATTATCCTAAGGCGGGGTCCAAACGTAAGGATAAACACGGCAAAATCACATGACATGTACATTCGTTACCCACACCACTATGTAATCCCGCAAAGATCACAAACATAAATAATTCATTTCTAGTAAGTATTGAAGAAAGTCGAGTATATAAGGACGCACGAAACATTTATCACAACAATTTGATTAACAAGCTCGAGGTGCATATGCATCGAGTTTCAAGTCCCCCTCTCTTTGTTAAACCGATCTTCAGGAATTAGGGTCAAAAGATTGCAAAACAGTTTTTTTGGAAGAAAGAGTATCCTTATCGGGTGTGTTTGTTTGATCATGGGTTTCATCTCTGTAAAGGGGGGGGAAAAAGATATAACTTATGCTTGTTATACTGATAATCCAGATTGTGTCTTCGATTTGTGGTGTGCAAGTTGCGTTTTTGAGTTTGGTTTGGTGTGGCTGTGTGTGTGTGTGTGGCATCTGTAATCTTCATCAAACAGTTGGGGCTGTTTTCTCAGGAGAACCCATGAGTCTGATCATCTAGTGAAGAATAAACATCTCATGGGTGAGTGAATTCAATGTGAATATGCGGCATAACCTGTTTGTGCAGCTAGACGCCAAACCTGGAAATTGAGGCTCGGTTGCCTTGATTCGAGTCATTGATATTATCGGGGCACCATCAAGCTCAAGTACCATACCGTGATGGTAGATAAATCCATTAAAAACAAGGTTTGCTAGGATAGGACGTGCCTGCAAGTGGAGAGGTACGAACCTTCTCACGGGGTTTCTTCCCGTTCCCTACGGCTTATATCGAAGATAGCTGGTAACACAATATCTTCCGAAGTGAGGATAACGTGCGGCATAATAATTTAATGAGTCGGATTTGTAGATGCGTTCCTTATTAATAGATACTAAACGCAAGATATCAAGCCACAATAAAATCGTGGTCTCACAATAAGAATATAAGGTTATAAGCGAATTCGTCAACTATTATAGAGGTAGCTGGTATCCCGACAGGAGTATTTTTTTGCACTAAGTTTTCTTTTTCTTCCCTTCCTGTGTTTCCTGCGACGCATTGCGAAACGGCAAAATACGTCCGGTAGAAAAGAAGGTGATGGAAGATACACATACAATGAGACTAGTGCAATTGCGATAAACGTACAAAAGTCTTCGAGTAGGCGGACGTATGGCGGATATGAAGACTAAGCCTACTTTACCAGAAACTATGGATAGTCGTGTTCTTGCAATGGTAGTTTACCTCGATTAACAGAGCTGACTGGTTACTTTCTTTCTTCGTATGAGTTCTGTACTTCTCGATCTACTTAAGAACAAGCCCAAATCCAGTACGGCTGTGTTGTACCAAGAGTAGCAGCTCATTGGGAAGGAGTAAGCGGCTGTGTGGTTTGAAATTTTTTTTTGCACGACCGTGTATGCCCTCGTAGTCAGTACTTGAGGCTGCGGAGCGAAGGAAAGGGCTGAACTTGTGTGGTGGTTCTGAGGCATGTGTTCAGGTGCCGGGGATAGCTCGCCTATTCTCCGCTGAGCATGTGAAGCTCTATTTTTGGATTGAGTTTTTTAGACCGATCCACAACTAACGATGCAAGAGCCACAGCACGGGACAGTACTAGGACGGAACACGTTTATATCAGGGATAACAGGTCTATCTAAATCCCAATCCTGCGTCTGTGATAGAGTGACAGGTGTTCTATCTGCGACGCGTTCTCGACGACCACCGTCCGATCGATGAGAAACTGCCAAGACTATTTGGCGCCCGGGATGGTACACGCCACAGCGTGGAATTGAAGTCTTTACTACAGGTGTGAATACTGAATGATAACCAGCACACGGGATGACAGATGCGTGGTCCACGCAAAAGCTACGGCCATTTACGTCAGTAAATTTGACCAAACGAACGATGCCCACTGACACGGGCAACTAGGAAATGAACCCACAGAGCTGAAGATGTATATGTCCATTGATAGGTGCAAGGTTTGGATGTGGGGTGTTTCACGACACGAATGGACACAAATTTCTTCTTCTTTGTATGAAGTAAGCCGGGAGTAATGTGCTTTTCAAGTGATATGTTCTCATCTTTCACTGTTCCGTGTTCCAAGTTTGAAAGCGGTATTTACCAAGGTTGAATTATGTTAATATTAAAATATCCCAAGAGTTGAATTTTCCTAAGAAACACTGTGTTCCCAGGTTAAAAGCGTTTTTCCCAAGTGAATAATGTTTGCCTGTAGAATTTGTGAAAACATCAGAGAGAGGGCGAGAGAGGCGATAAGAGAGAAGAGGGGGCAGAGAGGCGATAGGAGGGGTGAAGAGGGGCGCTATTCAAGAGAGCGAGAGAGAGCGGAAACTGGAGGAAGAAGGGTCACAACCTCTTCTTCTTCTGTTATATGACGTCAACAATGACCGGGCACCTGAGATGTTTCCAGAGTTCCAATTATGGCCATTATGATACGTTTTTGTCCATCTAATTGAACAATCCCCAATCCAGTCGTCGTTCTTCGAGAGCCGACAGAGTTTCATGAAGAAACCGCAGCTGGCCAGCACTCAAAGGCTGTGAGTAAAAAGAAATAGAAAGCGCTTTCTGGAGCTCGACTAGGTTATAAAGCGCAATCAAAAGAGTATTACTCGTTTTAACGATTCCGCTAATGGCTATGTGTAGCAAGTTGGGGCTAAAACAATGGGGTTTAGAGAGTCAAACAGGCTATGTGTGTATGACAGTTTAGACTTGCGGTATGCAGGAAGACTGAGCACGACGCAGACAAACTGATGAAAAACTTATAACCTATTCTCTGGACGTAAGGGATAACGACTTCGTTACACCTGTATCGGTGTACCCCCACTTAGTTATTCCTATCGCATCCCCTGTCCATGAATTACGAATGGGTATACCTACCCAGCGTGTACGGCACCTATCTCTATTTAAGTATAGCAGTAGCATCAGTTTTGGGCAACCATTTTCCAAGTTTTCTCTCCCAGTAAGCTTCATATCTGTATGGGATAAGAGAGAAATCATAATCATTCTTGTCTTAAGAATACCAGTTCGTATAAAGCAGCAGCTTTTGTTTGGTCACATTTAAATTTCAGTTACTGACCACAAGTTGGGATTGCCTTATGAAAGTGTAATAAACTCTTGATACAAAAACTTTCATAAAGGTACATACTCAGATTCTTCGACATGAGTGAACAGTATGCCCATTTCTGTTTTGGGTGGGATTCAGGTTTTAAACACTAATACAGGTTACGAACTTTTCAGAAATAAAGATGAGTGTAATCGAAAACGTTCCAACCTTCCTGTCTTCTGCTGTAAGTGAAAAAATAAATGTAAACTTGGTATTGTTCATGTTACGTGAATCCATTTGACCGAGAAATAAGATCATCACTGCTGTGAAGCTATCCCATACGGCTTTGACATAGATTAAGCCTTCTAATGACTCGGATGATCCTCGCAACTGTCGTCTTAGGTCACGTATCGTATAATGAGTAATTACATCATGATCAAGTAAGTAAAGACTGTCAAGTGATAAATAAACTAAAGAATATTCAAAACATTTTAAAGAACTATAATCGTTTGGAAAAGATTGTAACACCTATAGCATTAGATCGAACTCAGTATCTTAGAGTTATTAAAACAGCCGGCTCTATTCACCTTCTCATTTACCGTACCCTGTAAGTGTTAGGAGTCACATCAAGCCATCTTAGAAATGGCTAAAAATAAGAATCAAATCGGTGGCATTATCTCGAAATTATACATTTCGAAACTCTTCCTGTTCATGGCAATGTGGTTGATTATATGGATTGCAAAGAAAGTAACTGCGGAGGCATTTAACCTCACCGAATTGGATGGTTCAGTAAGCTTCAACAAACAGTCGGCATTCTCCGACACGCAAACTAATTTTAACACCTGACAGAACGAAACCGTAAACATGCAAAGTGGTGTAGTCAACGGCCATGGGTGCAACGAGCCTTCATTGCTCACTAGCCAGCACAAGAGCACATACTTGAAAATGAGATCTTAAATGAAGAATCATCACTTAACTGGCCCGCCCAGCAGGGCTCGGGCTAAATGTCGCATCGAATCTAAGCGATGCATCGCCTGGTGAACATGCGAAAGGATGGGAAGGCCTCACCCGTAGTAATAATTCCCAGATCCGCAGACATGGGGACCGGTGGTGAGTTTTTGTTTGTATTAGGTGTACTTTCTTGAAGATTCCGTGCGCCTCTGAATCCACTCCAGGTACCACCATCAACCACTGCCGGGATGGCGTTATCGCGCTCTAAGCAATAATATCTAAAGGGTGGACGCACACAGGAAATCGGAAAGTCTCTATGATGGTTTAAGTGGTAACTAACAGGATGATACCCACCGAACTCACCACTCCATAACCCCATCCACCCTGGGAACTATACACACGTGGGATAACATGGAAATTAATAATCTATTTGTTTTAAACAGAGCTAAGCAAGCTGTCTATCTTATCTATGCTAGTAATATCGAATAATATTCACCAGACACTGAATCGTGGCAATGAAGATTTGCTGAAATAAAAAAATTGGCTAAATCCGCATACCCAGTGACAAATACATATGATAGATCTTTCCAACAAACATGAACCAGATCCAACAAATAGTTTCATAATAACAGGCCATTCGCCCTGTACAGTTTGCACAACTAATTACATACCTCCAATCTCTAGACTGTATCCACCACAAACCAGTATTTCACTGAACCATTAGGATAATCTCAAATTTCCCCCTGACCCGTTCGGATTTCGATCCTGGTGCAATCTTCAAACTCTACATTACCACAGCTGCCATAAATGCTTAACCAAGGGTAAACACTAGCACCGTGCGATCCCATCAACCTCCACAGTAGATCTTCCATGAAAGTGACATCTTAAGCAACAGTCATTATTCTTAAACCACTATGATACCCACAAAATCCCCTACCCACACCACAGGAAAGCTAATAATTTCAGGCAAACCCAGAACATACCAGTCAGCATTGCCCGGAATCCGATGTGGAATCACCAATCCACAACATTTTTTTTGCACGCTTGGCAAAGGTTTTCTCTTCACCACAGACACCTCCAACTTATATTGACACAGTCACCAACTGATTATATGAACATGTACACCTCATGCTAATTATTTGCATAGTACACCAACTTACTGACTCCACCAATCCCGGAAACCAGTCATTTTCGAGAAATATAAACAAGCTCCACCAAGCCATAGACATTAACCACATCCAGCTAAGCTAGACAATATGGTTGGAGTTGTGTTTGCATGATTTATCCACTGGACACCACCAAAGTAAACCCAGTTCCCTGCAGCTTAGGGAAACTAAACATTCAACAACCCGGAACTCACACCTATATCTCACATCAAACAGCATACTCCACAAAATCCACACCGGAGAGTTCCACGAGTCCACCTCACACTGTAAACTCAACACAATCACTGAAACACTCTCCAAAGCTTTCCACCTTAGCAAAACATTATTAATGAAAGTGAACATCCCATGTGAAGTGTTATTGAAAACACCCGAACACATCGAATTCCGCAACCATGAATCACCATTCTCAAACATAAATGCATCAGTTACTTGCTATCAGAGTGCACAATAGGTCCTGCAGACAATGAATCTTGGCGAACCTAGGAAAATATGTAGGCATCGTACATCCGGGAACAATGTGCCCGGTAGATATGTAGGCCTTCAAAAAGCTCGTTCTCGGTGGGAACGAGGGGGACGATCGTGTGTACGCCCGGGGTAAGCAGGGTGCGGTGGTGACCTGACCGAGAAGATACATCGTGCGTGGTGTCTAGAATAGTCCCAGGAAAGCCGTACGTTTTCAAGAGAAAAACTCCCATCGTGGATCCAACATTATAATGATTGGTATTTCTGCAAAAAGAATAAGTAAAATTTTTCTGCGGAGTAAGTTGTATGAAATAGTAGATATATCTCAGAATGGGAAAACGAGTAGGTAATGTAAAGGGGTTGCAAGTTAGTGTTGGGGTAGTTTTTGAGATGTCCTCACTTCACAGAGTCTGCATAAATCTAGTTTTGGTCGATTTCGCGTCAAATCATGGGATGTGTTCGATTTCCCACCCCACTCAGGAGCGATAAAATCACTCGAATGCAAATATATAATCTGTCATTTGGTGCCAATCCTTTCATTTACCCAGGCTAAGGAACGCCCCTGTCTTGTAGTCACACACAGTCCGCACTGCCACCTAGGAAGCCTAACTTAAGTTCCCCATCCAGGCTGTTGCCGTCGCATCGTCAATATTAATCCGGGATTGTGTGCCCTAATCTTCTAAAAACCTCATAAAATCGCACCCCCCCCACGTATCTAATTTTTCAAATTGCGAAGCGGTATTAATTCGGTGGTTGTTATCACCGAACAAGAGACTGACAAAGCTATTCTTATTGCGTGCCAGGCTCCGAGAGGCATTCACAGCCCTTTCAAGAGTCCCTAGCTATCTATGACTTCGGCCCCGAAATCACAGGCGGGCCAAGCCAGAAACAGGATTGTGTCGAGAGCCCTTGGGGCCAATAGCCCTTGCTTCTCCCGGCGTGACGCCTGAACCTACAAGGGACTGGGTGAATGATTTCATTGAGGCGTTTAAAATAGTTGTAGTAGTCAGCATGTGAAACATGATTACTCTGAGAAACGTACCTAAGCTGTGCTCGTAAGTGTTTTGGTTCTGTGGATCTTGCAAATTTCTGGGTTTCCCTCCAGCAAGTGTGCTGGACATCTGTTGTACGGTACTCATTCGTTCTATCTCTAGAACCTTTGAATGCGCCCATGTGTGCAACTTGTTGTAAGCTAATATAAACCACAACATTGTACACGAATCCTTGCCATCTCGTTGTGAAATTGTAGATGGAAATCTAACGCAGCAGGATTAGGGTAGCATGGCAGCCTAATTCCACCTCGATCGCCCAAATGGCTGAATTTCAGTTTACGGGGAAGTTTGTAAATCCGCGATGACACACAATAATCTTGGGATTATTGGTCTCAGGGGGTGCCATCATGCCGGACGCTGAACCAAAAGGGACTAATGGGGAACTTGTTTGTCTACTATCAATACAACAATCCTGACCTCTCATGCATCACACAAGTTGTCATTCAATCTGATGTTTCTAAACGGTATTTGAGATAATCATATGGCATATTTAGAGCCGGATTGATTGTCATTCTGTTTGCCCTATCTTCTCAAGGTTTGAAACGAAATCACGTGTTTTTAAAAAATTTACGAGACGTGATACCGGACCAGATACTTCACAAAAGCTCTCATGAATGACCGCAATAATCGCCCGCCTTTCTTTACGTTGGAATGGCACGTGGTTCTAGGGACCCCGCAACCCTGTCCACTAAAGTGTCAACTCCGAAATACCCCTCAAATCAACTTTTTGATGGTGCATCACCCAACAGATCACATTAGCATGCCGCAAAACAAACAGTTCAAAGTAACAGACGGGACGATCTAGGAAACAAGGGGGGACGTCAGAAGGGGTGAGAATAACACATTTCTCATCTGGGATCACGCACGCCATTCTGGGGCTGTAAGGGAGGTAACTCGGAGAACAACAACAGATAAGAAACAAATCCACGAGAACTAGTTTATTCATTGGAACTGGCCTATTATAATATATAGTTGACATTTTGCCTCTGCGAGTCTTTACGCACAATCACTGGCCTTCAACAAGAAAAGGATGGCTAAGCTCAAAGGTGGACAGATGTTAAAACGCACTTGGTGCTAGTTCCTCGGGCACATAGCACCAGGTTGTTACACGATGGAAACGGTTTGCATGAAAAAAAAACAGGATCTCACGCAGATTTCACAATTAATAGTGAATACAACAACAACATCCCAGATCAAACTGGAGGTGTACAAGGGAGATATGAACTTGGCTTGACTTGATCGATTCTGGTTGTCGTTCGGCTTACTGAATAATCTTAAGTGGGCAGTCACCTTGATGGTCAATCAAATTCACTTGTTATGTATGGAAAATTTTGTTGATTGCTCAGTTCGGAGGTGGAGACTGCCACTAATGGGGAAGGTTCAGATCGTCCTGAGTGAAAAGAAGAAAAGAACAATACAATTTATCTATTTGCTTTGATCAGATGCTACATAATCATAAATCAACTGACAAAACTAATTGTTACATCTTGACGACTACGGGATGATAAAAGGTCGGTAAAGCAATCCGATAGTGAGCACAAATAAGGGACAATTCGACATTGAGAAATGGATTTATGTTTACATTATGCGGTTTCGCAAACATTTAATATTTTGAGAGACCTATTTTTTGTACAGATATAATTTGCAATTGTGCAATTTAAAGAGAAAACGCACTTTGTTTGAAGATTTCCAATTGGTGGGGAGATAATATAAAAATAAATAAATTTTTTTAACAAGGAAATTAACGCAAAAGAAAGCAATAGTGCATAAGAGAAGTGATGACACTACTGACGATGGTAGAAAGAGATTAGATACACGGGGAACGAACCAAACAATTGTGATGAAGAGAGACAATAAATTGAACAAATAGCGAAAATTTAGAAAATAAAAATGTCAAAGCTTCGTTGAGTCATTCTAGGATCGTAACTCAAGATAAGGAATGTGGTTAGAGAAGATTAAATACTGCAATCTGAGAATGGGAGGTCGGTGGTTTGGAGGCCACTTGAACTCCAAAGCTGGTGAACCTGACGGTCAACCCAAACCGTCAATTGGAAAAATATGCTACGGGAAGACCATAGTGATCAATAGGGATGATAAAAACAATGAGGATACGTCTTTGAAAATTGGCCACACTCGCTTCCCAAGATAGCAAAGAACGTGCATCAAAAATAAAATTGGATTGAATAGGTATAGCCGTGGTATCACATGATACTAAAATACATTTTACATTTGTAATACAATAGTGGATTATCTGACCAAAAATATGTTTTGTGTGATTCTTTTTTTTTAATAAGAAAGTGTTTTCTTAAATATAGAAAATAGAAAGAGAAAAGAAAAGCAATGAGAAATTATTTTCTGCTGAGATTGAGGCATATTTTACTGAATTTGGAGGAAGGAAATTTTTCTTACAAGAATTGAAGAATTTATTTTGGCAGTGTAAATCTTGACCAGGATCGGGTTTATAAAATCCGCTTGACACTTTATGATAAGGGCAAGTGTATGTTGAGGAGGTATTAATGATAGAGCACCATGGTAGATAGGAAAGCTATACCGTTAATAAGCAATATAAAGGCATTATCTATGTGATAGGGGAGGGGATCTATGTCCTTCGAAAAAATTGCAGACCATGTTGATCCAAGGTTGATATTAAGAGAGATAAATGCATAGCAAAATCTAACAAAATCACTGTTATGTGTTTGGGGTGGCGGGTTTATACATTCTTCCTGGCAACCACCATGTAGGATGCGTTAACTGGGAAAAAGCGAATTAATCCCTGCATATTGCCTTCCCTATATAATCCGGACGGCAAAAACGACACTACAATACACGTCTATTGAGTTTGGGGTACTGATAATCAAGCCTTCCATAGCCTTGTGTTTATATTGGTGGATAGATGTGTGTGTGTGGTGGGTGTGGTCAGTGGGGTGTAGGATTACTTAGTGCCGTCGTGTGTTCTGTGGTGACGATTTAGTTGTGAGCTGCGATACATAGCATCAAATCCGGGATTCAGCCTCCTAGACGGACCATTGGTACATAAATTAAAAAACCATTATGACAATTGATATGAACTTGATGAACAGTCAAATGAAACAATCAATAAAAGGGGATAGGGTCTGATAAGGTAGTAATAACGCGTCTTCTGAAGAAGGATCCCAATATTGAAATGAATTCATGAGGACAATACAATTATCATTTTTGAAAGAAACACATAATATTTGAAGATGGATTGATAGGAGCTGATGTGCGAGCAATGTTTGGATAAGGGAAAACTTGAGAGGAAGATCAACAACCATTGACGATGCAAATCGGAAAAGAGCATGGACTTCTCCTGAATTAGAGTGGATACTGAAGGAATATGATCTAAAAGAGGTTATGGAATATGCCACGAAATCAGATGATCTGGATAGGTATTCTCGGGGGGATGAGGAATAAGGTAGACAGTAGAATAATTAGGAAGATGGAGAGAAGGAAAAATATACGGGGGTATGGTGAATTAAACTCGGTAGGACAGGCCCACTTTCTCATAGCGAAAACCTTTATGTTTGGTTAGTTGGTAATTGTTTTTGACTTAGGGGCGGATAAGGAAGGGGAACTGGAACTGGGGTAGGCCAATTACTAAGGCTACAGGACTAACACTTGGTTAGATGAAATTCTGAAGAGGGGAGAGAGAAAGGTAATTGCATGCACTGGGTTTGTTTCACTAATCCCTCATAACTTATACTTAAGCTCTCAGACATAGTACAACTAGGGAATCAAAACGAAGAATGGTAGATTGTGGAATTGGGTATCCCATTTAGTCAATGGCCATGCTATACTGGGAATGGTGAATGAAGTTCTTGGGGCACAGAGTCCGAATCCAGCACTCACACAAAAGGCGTTGAATGGGTAGTCACCGGATCCTCCAATCTGATACACGTAGATATAACTTAAGAGACAGGATTTCCAGAGATGCTTGCGACAAAAGGGGAATGATAAGCCGACGTGACTGCATCAGGGATCCTGGACTGTCTACAATTTATACGACAATTAGTAAGGGTAAAATAAATGAAAGGTGTATTACAAGGGGAGATCAATGGATCCCAGCAAAGCTAATACGTAATAAACAAGATTTACTGGGACCAGTCCAAAAATAAAGTATATACAGGGTTAACTTGGATCCAAGCTCATGAGCGATTACGGTTAACATGGGATGTCGTTGGTATTCAACCAGAGGATAACAAGAAATCACAACTGAGCATTTACACGATTTAGTTGAAACAACTGAGGACTTGATCTGATCAGGAAACCATGTGCCAACCATTAACCCACTCATTGAGCGATATAGACTGGTATGACTGCATGGATTTGACAACGGGATGTGCCTGTCACATAAAACAATCCTTATTCGACATGGGGGGATCTGTGGGTCCACGGAAAATACCAGTCTCATGACTAATATACTGGATATACAAAGGGTTGAGAGAAACTAAGGGCTTAGCAATGACTATCATAGCTTTTTACAATGACTAAGATAGGAATAATATACAAAACTGGTTGTGTAAAACTTGGATTCCACGATGCGGATGGGCACAGCTGGACAAAGCTATCAAGCAGATCTCAAGGCAATTACCAGAGACCACCTAGACTGCTCCTAACGTTTCATGGTTGATGTAAGGTCGATATTGTCGATTGCACATGGGATGACACTGTACCACAAGTTCTGTTCAAGAAATAGTACTGATGGAAGAAATATCAAACAAATGTTTATAACTAATATATCCATTGTCGTAGGCTGAACAGGAATACCACTGTTGAACGCTGATAGTTATCATGAAGAAAAAGATATACCGGAACATTTTCAGTGTGTTATTTGATACGCATGTAATCTATCATAATATTGAAAAGAAACCGTCAAGTGTATTCACCACATTGAGAAGCACGTTGCCAGTAAAAAAAAAGGTGGTCTTCTACAGTATGGTTAGCGGGGAGTAGGAAGCGTCGACATAACAGAAAATCGAGAACTTAGGAGTCTTGAGGGACGGATCAAAGGACAGAATGGGACCCATGCGTGTACGAAAGATGATTACGGCTTCAGGGACGAGGATTGGAAGGAGGTATTGGTTGGTAGTTTGAGCTTTGCTTGCGTAAGTATATAACAAAAGCACCCGAACGGTTTTGGTACAATCGAGGTTCAAATGAAATCTTCTGAAAGGCGGATATCAGGACGAGGGACAAACAGTAATGACGATCCGATCCCTATGAAGTAAAAATTGAATGTGGTTCGGGCAATCGGATGATCATCTCATTTATTCAGAGATATAAACCGCTTATTCTCCTTCACAATTGGATTGTTATGGTCACTATCCTCCATGTAAATTTCCTTTCGGTAGATAAAGGGGGACGTGCACACAACTTTATGCGAGCACAAGCCAAAAGGTTACAGACGCGTAAAAAAAAAATTGGGCAACATTGCTTTCATAAAAAGATCTGCATCAGCCATGTGTATAGTTAAATAATGCAGTTTTCTTACACTGTTAATGACGGGGTCGACCGGAGGACAACATCCCAAGGGGCAACTTGCGAAGGATGGGTTGGTGGAGACATGATCGATAAAAGGTCCATCATACGCTGTGGCAGGAAACCGAAGAAACCAGTCACCGTAAGAATACAGAATCCGGCCAATGCAATAACTACACCACAAAAAATGGATCACGAATTGGGTAAGTGGAAAGGTGTGAAGATGCCCAGCTCGAATGGCGACCCCTGGTGGGACGCGACGACTTCGAGCCATGATGACTCGTCCACGATCGAAGCCTACAATGGGCTAGCGAATGCGTCGAACTGGACCTTGAGCGTGGAGAAGTGCTGTCGATGAGTCTTTTCTTTTAAATCCACGGTGCCGTTACGTTGTGCCGTTAACCTGGGAAGATGGCACCAAGGATCACGGAGACGACAACTGGTGAGGACGGTGAGCTTCTGGGATGTCGCTGGAATACCTGGTCTGATTTGTGACGGATTGACAGTGTCACCTACCTAAACATCTGTGCGACGGTAACTTCATGCAATGTACCCTATGGCAGTTGGCCTTTCATGTCAGCAGGATAAGCGCCTGCCACACTGCAACATTTTGTTTTTTGGAATGGTTCTGAGGAACATGACGAATGTTTCATAGTGGCCTGGCCTCCAATTCTCAAAAATCCATGAGATTTGACATCTTAGGGATTGCTGAGACCGACAAGCGATCCCGCTCCATGCACTCGCAGTGTATTAGATTCATGTTGGTGCAGAACAAGGACAACTCAAGGGGTTCTTGTAAGTCCATTGCCTTGGCGTGGACGTTTTGGGGTGCGGCACATGAGACAAAAGCATTAGAGTGTAAAGTTTGTAATCGTGTATACGAAAGGCGGACCGTGATTGAGACGCTGGAGGGGAGTCGGGATTGGACGAATGTGTTTTGGTTAAGGCGGAAAAGAGAATGAAGAGAAGGCTGAAGATGTCGATTGGTTTGGGTAGTCACACGAAATAGGGGGTCGGCAAGACCTTAACACTCTTGCGAAATATGAATATAGGGCGGAAGAGACGTCAAGCGATGTGGGGGGTGAGGCTGGGAGCGATGTGAAGACAGAATAACACCGACCTCGTTTTGTGAGTTTGAACACAAAGCCTTCGTCACGCGGAGATATCAATGAATCTTTATTGCCTGTTCCACAGAGGAAGCCTGACTATTGGCGGTAAGACACCCCGGGGGGAGGCAAGTCGCCACGACGCAACGAAATTTGTAACATGTGTAGCTCAGGGCGAGTAAGGCTTGCATGACGAGATCCAGTCGCGACTGAGGAGTAGCTGAATTGCTTTCCAGGAAGAACAGGCAGTATCAGACCTCAGAAGAAAATTAGGACTGTCTCTCAGGATTGTTTTAGAAGTAGTGGGGGGGGGGAGGGCTGGGCACCTTATCAGAGGGACAGTGAGATTTCGGATGAGACAGTCACTACGTCGTACAGTGTTGTATTTTCAGACTGAGTAGCGAAAGGCCGCGTACCTGTCAGAAGGATGAAGAGAATGTCATTGGCAAGAGGGGAATCACAAAGACTAAAGAGAATGTCCAGAGATCATGATAAAGAAAAACGAGGCCGAAAACGCTGAAGAATAGCCTGACAAAACGTTAATGGAAAAAATTAGGTGGGCAAGACTACTGAACCGA
>CM068960.1:127539495-127553550 GCA_035128595.1 Eptatretus atami | reverse complement strand
TGTACTGCAGTTAGAGCAGAGGGTGTGGGCTCTTGCCCAGAGGAGTCCGGAAGTGAAGGCCCGCTTGGGGCCGGTTACTTTAAGCGGTTGTTCAGGCTGATTCGACCAGCTGTCGAGTTGGACGTCAGGGGTGTTACAATCCCTGTCTGCTGACCCTCAACAACTGTGGTCCACTTCGGCTTGTGGAAACACGGCTGCGGTTGAACCGGTTTGAAATGGGGTAAAGCCTTCAGGGATCTGTGGTCATCCATGCTGAAACTTCTCAAAGTGGTGGAAATGCTGCTCTCGTGTCGTTGCATGCGTTTTTGTGGCTCTGCCTGCGAACACAGGCATCATCCCAACTGAACTGAAGAGGGGGCTTGTTGTCCCTCTTTGGAAAGGGAAGGGGTGATCGCAAGACTGCAACAACTAACGAGGGGTGACGCTGCTCTCAGTGCCGGGCAAGGTCTATTGCTCGAATAATTGTTTTGATAGGGTTCACACTGTCTGCTTGAGCAATCAGCGTCAGAGCAGTCAGGCTTCACCAAAGAGGTCAGATTGACGACACCTTGCTTTTTAGGTCCTCAACCGAACGCAGACGAGAGTTTCGGCAAGGGGATAGCTCGCAGCTATGTTGATCTCTGTGAAGCGTTCGACTTCAGTGATCTGGATTGCCTCTCTTGGAGGATTCTTTGCCTTACATGGGGTTGCCACAAAACTGATCGATCTGATTCCTGAACTCTAATCTGGTACTGAGAGTGCTGTGAGATGTGGTGGTACCATCTCTGACTTATTTCCAGCTTGTTACTGAGTTCGTCAGGGGTGTTGGTACTGGCCCCACACCTTCTTTTTAGGCACTTGTATGGATGGATTCCTAGGGAGGATGTCGGAAGAGATCAAGCTGCGGGTATCGTTTGGGATGTCCAAATCTCTGACCTTGATTTCGCAGATGATGGCAGTCATCTCTTGGCGGAGACTTAGATATTCCTTTGGGGCCCTCGAGGTGCTGAATCGAGGAGTCGGAGCCGCTGGGATTATGGGTTTCCTGGGTCAAAACTAAGATCCAGGCTTTCCAGTGACATCTTGGATGCTGCTGTCCTGTCTGTGCTGTTTTGTGGTGAGGATGTTTTTTGGAAGGTCGTGGAGCGATTCAGTTACCTAGCAGTGATATTCATGTCTTTGCTGCTGAGTCAGGGTAACAGCGCTGGGTATGCTGGGGAGTCATGGATTCACTGGATAATGGCGGTGTGGCACTGCCGGTACCTGTGGCGGCGCAGGACGAAGTCTGAGTCTTTCAGGTCCTTGGGTGCTTCCAGTCTTTCTCTATGATGTGAGACTTGGACTCTGACCAAGGAATGAGATGGAAGACTCAATTCTTTGGTACCAGGTCCTCTTCGGAGAATCCTTGGCTATTCGCTGTCGGACTTTGATGTCAACGAGGCAGTGGCTGAGAGAGACTCAAATGAGATTTGTTACCTGCATAGTCGCAGCGTCAGCTGCGCTGTATGGACATGTGGCTCATTTACCTGTTGCTGATCCTGCTCATCAGATTCTCTCAGCGAGGAAGCCTGTGAGTGGAGAGCCAATGGGCGGACACTTTCCTCGTGGTTGCAGCATGGTTGAATCGGCATCCTCAAGGAGATTGGGATGGGCCATGGCATCTGCCTGGGGGACTGGCCAGACGGATGCCCCTGGAGTACTGGCGGAAAAGGGACACCAGCGGATGCGGCTGCTTCTGGCGGCATGCTCCATACCTGACGCTGACCGTTTTCAGTTTACTTTAAACCTCTCATCCTGTTCCTATTTGTTTGTTAAAAAGTCCCATCCATTATTCTGTGCTAAACATGTTCCCCAAGCCAGCTCAATACTATAGACCTAATTGCCTTACTCCATCCTGTGTAAATGTATGAAATTGATCTTGAGGTTTATAACATTAGATGTAGCTACCAAATTGGATCCTTTGGCAATTTGCATACAAAGCAAGATGTGGTGTCGAAGATGCAATGAGCTTCAATTTGCTTTGCCTTATCCCCAGTCACCTTGACAAGAATGGAACCGATTTCATGTATTGATTTCATCAGCCTTTAACACGATGGCAACATTTACCTTCTGAAAAAGTGTTGAGTGACCTGTGCTGAACCCAGCACATATCATCCCAAGTAAAAAAAAATTGGGAAATAGGCAGAAAAAAGTATACAATACATTTTAAACTATTTTTAGCTATCATTTCTTAGAAGCACAGCTGACCTGCTAATTGGGCTGATGCTGTGGCCCCTCCAGCAGTACAATGGCACTCATCTTTGCTGACTTGGTCCGAAGACAGGCTCGAGTCAGCCACACCTGGTGATAAATCCAGCAGTCAACAGGTGCTATGAACTCAAGATCCTAGGTTCCTTAAGCAACTACCCTCACCACTAAGCTAACAACAAGGCTATTTTTAAAAAAAGACGGAAATATATTTTAAAATAGTCAGTTCAAAAAAAAAAAAACAAGAGGGAAATAATAGGAGAAAAATATGCTATAGAAGGCAGTTTTTGAACAAAAGAATAGGGGAACCCACTTTTGGTGTAAAAGCAAAGTATAGAAAAATAGTGAAAAATAGGCAGCAATTCGGTGTAAAAACAAAGTCGCAGGAAAATAGCGAAAAAATAACAACCACTTTGGTGTAAAACAAACACAATTGTACAGCAAAATAAGTGAAAAAATAGCAGCAAATCTGGTGTATAAAAAAAGTCCAGGGAAATGGTGAAAAAAAATAGCAGCAAATTGGGTGTAAAAAAACAAATGGGAAAATAGTGACAAAAATAGCACCAGTTTGGTGTAAACTGTAAAACAAACAATGTAACGGAAAATAGTGAAAAAAGCTACAAATCTGGGATAAAAAAACAAAGTCCAGGGAAAATAGTGAAAAATAGCAACCACTTTTGGTGTAAAAACAACAATGGAAACTAGAGGGGAGCACTCGGTAGAGTGGGCAAAACCTCCACCGCCAATACTGCTGGGTCACTTAAGTGACCTGATATCCCTAATTCATTGTAAGGTCAAAACGGATCAGACTCTAACCTGAAACACGATTGAAATAAACTAAACTACAGATCGACGCAACTGTAGAAAATGCCCGCAAAAATAAAATCGAAATTTTTTTGAAAAAAAGTTGGCAAAATTTGTTTTTTTTTTTCTCTAGCAAATTTTTTTGGGGGGTGGGGGTTGAAAATCACTTAAAAATGTAGAAATGCAAAAAAAAAATTCAAATATTTTTTCAAATAAAATCGAAATTTTTTTGAAAAAAAGTTGCAAATTTTGTTTTTTTTTGTCTCTAACAATTTTTTTTTCTTTGGTTGGAAATACTTAAAACATGTGCGGGGGGGGAAAAAATATGCAAAAACAAAAATTCCCAAATTTTTTTCAAAATGGCCACCTATACGGCCATATTGACTTTTGGCACCAAAGTCCAAAATCAATGGCATGATCCTTGGACCATCCTAATCCCCCCAAGTTTCGTCGAAATCCGTCCAGGAGTTTTTCGAATACTGTTCACAAACAACAAAACAAACAACCAGACAGGGGTGAAAACAGTAACTCCGTCCATCTTTGATGGCAGCGGTTACAAATAGTGAAAAAATAGCATACCAAGTTTGGTGTAAAACAAAAGGTACAAAAAAATAGTGAAAAAAATAGGCAGCAAATTTAGTTGCAAAAAACAATGGAAAAAACTAGTTGAAAATTATTCCCGGCAACCACTTTGGTGTAAAACAATGTACAGAAAAAGTGAAAAAATAGCAAGCAAATCTGATGTAAAAAAAACTCACTGCAGGAAAATTGTGAAAAAAAAGCAAATTTGGTGTAAAAAACAATCGGAAAAAATAGTGAAAACTTAGCAACCATTTGGTATAAACAAACAATATAAAGAAATATTGAAAAAAACCCCTAGCGCAAATCTAGTGTAAAAAACAAAGTGCAGAAAAATGGTGAAAAAGAGCCAAATTTGGTGTAAAACAAACATGTACAGAAAATAGTGAAAAAAAGCAGCAAAGCTGGTGTAAAAAACAAAGTCCAGGAAAATAGTGAAAAAATAGCAACCACTTTGGTGTAACAAAGTAACAGAAAAATAGCAAAAACAAATTGAAAAAAAGTGAAAAAAAATAGCAACTGCAACCACCGAAAATCTCCAAATATATTTTGTTTAAACCATAGGAAAAGAAACCTATCTTTTTGGCTATTTTGGGGAAAAAATAGTTTTCTAAATAGCACTCACTGAAAGACCAAAATAGCCAAAATAGGGGAAATCGGACTTGGGATACTCTGAGTGGAAAGTAGTTTTTTACTCGGTTTCCATTCTCAGCAGGTGAAGGTGATGGTGTTTATCTTCAACTTATCAATCTTGAATATTGGTGCTCCACAAGGCTGTGTATTATCATCTCCAGGTTCAGATCTGTTATACTGTTGCGGATCCGGGGTGGCGGGAATCTGACCCGTCCCTGGTGGCCACGCCTCGCACCACCGTCTCCGGGATCTATAACGCCGGCCCGGCCTCGGCACAGGCCATCGGTCACGCGTCTTCATCGCGATACCAACGGTAATCCTGACCTTACCGTTGGGGAGATAAGAACCCCCTAGTTACACGACTGGCTTTGTCAAGTGACCGAGCGGAGTCTACCAGTCTGTAAAACCATTTTGGTCTTGTATGCCAATCCGAACGGATCGTTCCTCGCGCACACGCATTAATCCATAGCGGCACTTCATCAGAATTAAACCAATTTATTGGGGACATCCGGGTCACAACACAGCAATAACACGACAGTGGTTTTATTACAATAAACCCGTTCTTACTAGGGGACCACGGCTACAGGTTCGAGGGTACTACGAAATAGCCTTATAACAACACGTGCAAACTAACAATGCATGCAGGACAAGACAAGAGTACTTGGTGATGGCTCATGGAACGAGGGGACCGTGTCCAAAAAGCACGAAGTCGTGTAAAAAACCACGGGTTTCCACGGGTTCGAACTCCCCTCGAACGTGCCGCGCAGCAAGAAATGGCGGAGCACTCCAGCTCCCGCCAAATCACCCGCGTGCGCGTTCTCTCAGCGCGCTCCGGCTCCGCGCCACGTCGACGACTGCGAGATCGCCGATCTCTCTCGCGAGGGTTCAGACACGAATCCCGGCCTGGCCTGTTCTCCATACAAGTCCCAGTCGAGTCCGTAGTTTCCGCAGGCGGATCACAACGTGTCCGAGCCGTGAGGTGGAGCAAAGGACGTCAGACGCTCGGCGGCGTATCCTCTCCGGCCTTCCGCTTCGAAGCCGCGCACTCGCCGCTCGTCCCGTAGTTCCTCTCCTCGGTGGGGGGCGAATCACCGACGTGCAGGGTCGGGTTCAGCGTCTCTCCGGCAGACCAACGCGGTGCCTCCTCTCGTTCGCTCGTTTCGAAGCGATCCGAGCACGCCTCGAGAACCCGGCCGTTCCTGCCACACACAACACTCCTTTGTCCCCTTTTCTTCTTCGAGTCGTGAGGTGAATCGATGTGCAGGTTCCGCTTTCTTTCCGCCGACGATTCACCATCCTATTTCTTTTCTCTCTCGCCTCGACACGCGAGGCTCATTCGACACACGTCTGTTCGGCCGACTCTGGCCCAAAGGCTCCTCCCTTCACGTCAGCTTCTGTCCAGGCCAACCCCTCGCTCTAGGCCACTCCTCTCACTCAGCCGACTGCGGGAGGGGCTATTCCGGAATGAGGAAAGGAAATATAGCGATCTCTCGTTTCACTCACCACAGCACGAACACGAACAGTCCTGTTTAGCACTCCCGACACACACATATATTCGCCTTATACCACAACATCTATACTGATTTAATGGGGGGAACTGAGCTAATTCTATATTTAGTTTCCCGTAAGGGCCATTTCCGTAACACTACCCATGGATGTGTGGCTCTCAAAGAAAGTGTGTAAGCTTTATTACCTTCGAAAACTTCGTTTGTTACCCTTCGAAACTTCGTTTGACGAAGGTATTGGTAATTGCCCCTGTGTATTTATTTATTGTAATATGTTGCGGACAAACATTGCGCAAACTGTGGACGATTTCGCATGCAAATTTTCAGAGATGATGTGCAGTTTACTCAGGACGGCCAGGCGAAGCTATTTGGGAGGGCAATCGGCTCAAAGGTCACAGGTCAGGTCACAAAAAGGTCAAAATCGTTTTTTTTGCGATTAAAGTGTCAATTTTTGTTCCGATTTACATCAATTAAGTCCAAAATGTTCAGATATTCAAATCCCGATCCCTGATATGGCGTATGGTAATAGTGTTTGCAACCCTTAGTTAGTCTGTGGAAGTCAAAGGTCAAGGGGTCACTCAAAAATGGAGTTTTGATTCGGGAAGCGTTGTGGACAACATTTTACACAAAAACACTTCGCAGATTGTCATGAATTTGTGGATGTGTTTGGCATCACGAGAGGACAAATCGATTAGATTTGGGAGGATCGGATCAAAGGTTAAGGTCAAGGTCAAAAAGGTAAAATCGTTTTTTTTTTCGCAGATTAAATGTCAATTTGTTTTGAATTTACAGCAAATTAACTCAAAATGTCCGAGCAGATTTAGTGAATTTTAGTTCTCATTTCACTTCTCATGCCATGTTCAACTTGGCTGGGCGAAAGGTAACTGTAATCGCGCTCTTAGCGAGTGCCGTTCTAGTTTAAGTTGTGGATGATTACCACAATTATTGCTGTCTTCTGTCAATGGTCTTTTGTATCATATCTGATGAGATTGACGCATTGAATAAGTGTTCTTTTTTTTATTTTTTTTGAATAAGTGATTTGGATTTCAAGAAAAGGTACGAATCATGAACCTGCAACAATAAATGGTGACGAGGTGCACAATCCCTCATTGAAAAAAAAAATTAAAAAAAAATCAAACCCACTGGACATATTTATCTTGGGTAAATTAACGCTAAATTTCGATGAAAGAATCGATGTTGTGTCAACTAAATAATGCAAAGATTGCCTCTTCAGAAGTTGATTCATTTGGTGTTAGCTCACGCAGGGTGTCAGATATTGACTGATTCCTTCTGATCGTGTTTGTCATTGAATTTGGTTTCCTATGGTATACGTTATCTAAATGTGCAGCATAAGTCACGACTGAGAAAGGTCCTTATACAGCATTTAAGTGGGTGGACTTCAAATCTGTGTGGAGTCTCTATATTTGCGAGCATTGAAAAAGAAGACCTGCAAATGTAATGTAACGCAATGAAAGTTTTTTTGAACGTCTTTTTGAAAAACTGTCAATCAGGAAAGAAATTTGTTCTACGCTTATTAGAAGAACATTACAAAAAAAGTTATGAATTAGCATGTCAATTCGAGTGTTAAACTTCCAATTCTTAGCCATTTTTGCTGTTAATCCCATGTTCCACTTTTAACTTGCTATTCTTATTCTTTTTCATGGCCTGGTCAAGACTCGTGGAAGAGCTAGGACCAGAGCATTACCAGGACACATAAACAAAGGGACAGCAGGAGAAAGGGGAAATGCCAACAGCAGGGATGAGGGAGAAGGTAGACGGAGATGTACAACAAGGGAGGCACGGTGATGGATGAGGTAGGGGACACACAAGGAGTGGAAAACAGGATCCATCAGCAAAATTTTTGTGGGGGGGGGGGGGGGTGAGGATGGTTAATGGGAGCGCAGAAAGATCATGGCTTTGGATGGGGATGAACATGAACAGCTTCTTGAAGACAACTGGAGTAAAGAATGAGATTGAGGAGAGTGTTGAGGTGGTTCCACAGACAGGTAAAAAGAGAAATAAATGAGTGAGTGGAGATAGCAGTAGTTCTGGATTTTAGGCAGTTTCACCAGGAGGGGGTTGCTGTGGGACTGCATGAGTCCTGCAATACTTGGGGGGGGGGGGGGGGGGGAAAGAAGTGGAGAAGGCAGAGTGCAAGCCAGAAATGAGGCAGAAGAAGACAGAGAGAACCGAACTGTCGGTGATGGCCGAAGTGATTAGGCCCATAGTTTCATCTTCATCATGAGAGATTGAACCTGGACTTGAAGCTTCGTATCCCACAGCATAAGCTGACCGATGTGAAGCAGGGAGCCAGCCAAAGGGGGGGGGGGGGCAGACATAAACGCTTGCAGATGAAAGTCCTTGTAGGCGGATAGGAGCTCAGGTGTGCCAAGGAAAGGATTTGCATGACGGAGGATGTTCAGACAGCAATCTGCTTGGGAGGCCAATTTGAAATGTGGGCTTGCGCAAGAGAGATCATGGCTGAATAGTGAAACCAGGAGTTGAATGACTGACTTCCTCGGCGATTGTTAAGAAATAGACAGGAGGGTTCTGCCAGATGGTCGAGAGAGAAAGAGAGAAAGAGAGAAAGAGATTTTTCAGGATTGAGACATATTCCAAGTGTTTGACCAATTATGATTTTGTCAAGGTCTTGAAGAAGAGGGAAAGGCTGCAGCTGTCTATCAGAAGGATGAGAAATGTCACGGCAGAGAGTGGAATCATTAGCAAAGAAAATGAAGGGATTTTCCAGTCAGTGGGATCAATGGCTGGAACGATTTGAGTAATGTAGGGCCGAGAAACTGTCTTGGGGTACCCAAGCCTTGACAGGGAGAGGAGAAGAAGGGTTTTTTTTTTTTGTATACCTTGTCGAGGCTCGTATGAGAAGCTAACACACAACGCACAGCAAGGGGGCATACAGGGGACGGGAGTGGAGGGACAAAACATGGGAAACAGACCATTAGGAGATCTGTGGAAGGGAGAGGGATGGGACGGGGACATGAGGAATAGAAGATGGACATTAAGGGACTTTCAGCGAAGGAAAGCAGGGGAATTGAAGGAATGGGCTTGGGTGGATTATCAGGGTAGCAAAAGATCGAGGATTTGGATGGGGGTGATAAGAGGTGGTGGTGAACAGCTGCTTTTGAAAGCCTGGAGGAAGAATGGGAAAAGATAGAGTGAGGGAGTTTAATTCCAAAGACGTCAGGGAAAAAGAGGAATGAAAGAGTGAAGGTGAGCAGTGCTTCGTTGATTTTGGTAGTTTCACCAGAAGGGGGTTGTTGGCGGACCTTGAGGCCTGTGGAAATGTGGTTGGGGAAAATCGCAGAGGGAGAGAGGGGGGGGGGCAAGGACTGGAGAGAGACGGTAGAAGACAGAAAGACCACCGACAACTGCGGTGATTGAGTGAGAGGCCCAAAGACAGCTCATCTGGCGGGAGATGCCGATGATCTAAATGCCCTGGTTTTCGACAGCGTGAAGCCGAGAAAGGTGGGAGGCAGGAGACCAGCCCAGAGGGGAGGCAGAAATACTCCATCAAGGCTACGACAACAAGCTTTGTAAGTGGTCAGGAGCTCAAGAGGGCAGAGGAAGGACCTTTGCAACGACGAGGTTCCCAGTCGGCGACTGGCTTTGGAGGCGAGGTTGGAAATGTGGACTTTCCCAGGAAAGATCATGGCAGATAGTGGACCCAGAAGCTTGAAAGAAAAGACTTCTTCCAGAGGATTGTTGAGAAAGTGGATGGGGGGGTTTTCTAAACGGTCTTTCGAAGAGAATAGTGAGAGTGTGAGATTGTCTGGATTGAAAGACATGTTCCATGTGTTTGGACCGTTTGTGATTTTATCCAGATCTGCAGTGAGCGAGAAAGCTGCTGTTGCGGTCTGAGGGATGACAGATGGTGCGGCAGAGGGTGGAGTCATCAGCAAAGAGATATAGAGGATTTTCACAGAAGTCGGGAGATGTTGATGAAAACCAGAAA
Organism: Eptatretus atami; assembly: GCA_035128595.1. Taxonomy (NCBI): domain Eukaryota; kingdom Metazoa; phylum Chordata; class Myxini; order Myxiniformes; family Myxinidae; genus Eptatretus; species Eptatretus atami. Next base: position 127,543,833 of record CM068960.1, on the reverse strand, counting down.
AAGACAGGGCCCAGAGCTACCTTGAGGACTACAGCTGGACAGGAAAGGGCGGATGAAAGAACTCCATTTAGGGCCACACGTTGACTGCGACAGGAGAGGAAGTCCGAGCCATGAGTGGAAGATGGCCTTGGATACATGGAAGAGAGTTTGGTGAGTAGGGCAGGGTGCGAGAACTGTGTCAAAAGCACGTGATATGTCTCAGGGATACGGCTCGGATTTCCCTGTCTGGCTTGAGGACCTCCATCATGATGGGGAGACACAAGCAGCATATCCAGGGTAGAGTGACCTGGTCTGAAACGCAAATTGATGATCGGTACTCAAGCATGAGAAGAGGAAGGCTTTCATGTCTGAACGGCGATGATGGATTCCATAACTTGCTGATGTTGGAAGAAGGCTGATTGGTCTGTAGTTGCAGGGATCTGTTTTTGCACTTTTTTAATGCAGGGCAGTGATGTTTGCAGATTTCAAGCAGATGGCAGATGACCTTGAAGCAATGAGAGGGTGAAGAGTCAGAGAGAAGGCTGAGCAAGAGCAGAGAGCAGGCTTTGAGGACACGGTGGGCTGATGCCGTCTGGACCGGTTGCAGAATCTGAGTAAAAGGTTTGAAGCAAGCTCTCCCACCTTGTCAGGAGAAAAGCACACAGGTCCAGGGACAGTTGGGTGCATTGGGTAAGGTGGGTAGAGAAAGTGATGGGTTTTAGGACCAAGATTTAGCAGCAAACACCGAGTTTTAGGCTTCCAGCTTTTTCACGTGCGGTAATCAGCCGTGCGGCCATTTTGAGGTAAGGGAGGGGATGGAGGGGGAACATACACAGAAACAATTTGATTAAACGCACCAGGATTTTGAGGAGGGAGAGAGGTTTGAGAGTTCAGACTTCAGATGAAGAAAAGATGTTGTTTTCTGGCTCTCCTGAGGGTAGATACACTTGTTCCGGGCTTTGTGGAAGGAACTGAGATTGCCCTCAGTTGGGTTTGCTTTCATGAAGCAAGGCAAGTTGTTTCAGGACAATGCCTCGCACAAGCTCAGTAACCAGGGCGGGAGGTAGGGTAGGACACTGAAGACGAGAGGGATAAATCTGTGATGAGGGAGAGCAAGTTTCTTTGAAAGATTCCCAGGATGAGTTGATGTTTGAGAGTAGTGATAGGAGACCAGTCTATAAGTTTGATGGCTTGCTTGGAGACCTGCCAGTCGGTTGAGTGAAATGCCAGACTCGACGGCGGTGAGGTTGGTTCTTCTGATAACAGCCAGTGAGATGTCACTTTGGACAAGGACGTGGTCAGAAGAACCGATTGGAGCAAAGAAGAGCAGGCAGATATTGTCAGGGAAATTTGTCAAAATCAGATCCAACCATTGGTTGATCAAAATCAACCATTGGTTGAGATCCGGGTGGGAAGTTGACCGATTGAGGCAGTCCCATGAGTCGCAGAAAACTTTTTGCTGAGGTTTGCCATGAAGGTGAGAGAGGTACCCACACCTACCAACTGGCATGATGACAATTGAGTTCACCACATAAGAGGAAGAGAGAGTTTGGATGAGAAGATAAGAAGATGGTCATGTTTTCGGCCATAGTGAGGTGTAGTTGGAGTCATCACACTGTAGGTGGACGGTACAGTACACATATAGACATGAGGTGGGAGTGGAGGGAAGCCGTAGCCAGAGGTATTACTGGGGGTGTGGGAGTGAGGGCAGTGCATGGAGAGTGAGATAGAGATCTTTGATGAAGAGAGCACACTCCACCAGGACGAGGCTCAGGTCTGTCCTACCGGAGAGGGAGAACCGGGGAGGATACTTGGGGAGTCAGACACGTCTGGGGAGGAAAGTTTACTGTTAGGCAGATTATGTCTGGTTTGTCAGTGGCAGCTGTATGGAAGATCTGAAAGGTTTGAGGCGAAGGCCCCGGATTTTGAGGTCCACACTTTTATGAAGAGGTAGGGGAGGAGGCTTTGGGTGAGGGGGTGTGGGGGGAGGGGGAGGGTAAGGACAGGGACGAGTGGGGAGTAAGGAGGGTTGTTGAAAGAGTGTGGGGGATTGCAGAATAGCTAGGGGAGGGGGCCGATGAGGAGGAGAGAAAGGCTCTGTGGTGCTGGGGGGAGAGGGGGACTAAGAGAGGGGGAAGAATGCAGTTGAGGATTTGAGGAGGTGGAGTGAAGAGATGGAGTGGGCAGGGCAGTGGAAAAGGAGGCAGCTTAGTGGATGAGAGGGGGGGGACACTTTGAGACGATGAGTGGAGAGGGATGAAAGGTGGGAGAAAGGTGAGTGGGGGAATTTTTGAGAGAGGTGAGCGGGGGCTTTGGAAGTGAAGGCCCGCTGGGCCGGTTACTTTGAGCGGCTGTACCAGGCTGACCCACCAGCTGTCGAGTTGGATGTCAATGGTGTTACTGTACCTATTGCTGACGCTCCAATCAACTGCGATCCACCTTCACTTGTGGAAACACGGACTGCGGTGAACCGGTTGAAACAGGGTAAAGCTCCAGGGATCTGTGGCATCAAGCTGAACTTCTCAGGGCTGGTGAAATGCTGCCTCGTGTCATTGCATGCAGTTTTGTGCTTTGCCTGGAACACAGGCGTCATCCCAACTGATTGAAGAGGGGCCTTGTTGTCCCTCTCTGGAAAGGGAAGGGTGATCGCCAAGACTGCAACAACTACCGAGGAGTGACGCTGCTCTCAGTGCCGGGCAAGGTCTTTGCTCGGATAATTCTTGACAGGGTTCGCCACCATCTGCTTGAGCACCAGCATCCAGAGCAGTCAGGCTTTACACCAAAGAGGTCAACGATAGACCGTATCCTTGCTCTTCGGGTCCTCACCGAACGCAGACGAGAGTTTCGGCAGGGGCTGCTTGCAGCCTATGTTGATCTCTGTAAAGCGTTCGATTCAGTGAATCGGGATGCCTCTGGAGGATTCTTGGTCATCGTGGGTGCCACCAAAACTGATCGATCTGATGTCTGAACTCTACTCTGGTACTGAGAGTGCTGTGAAGTGTGGTGGCACATCTCTGACTTATTTCCAGTTGTTACTGGAGTTCGTCAGGGGTGTGTACTGGCCCCCACATTTTCAGCACTTGTATGGACTGGATTCTAGGGAGGATGTCGGAAAGATCAAGCTGCGGTGCATCGTTTGGGAATGTCAAGATCTCGGACCTTGATGTCGCAGATGATGCAGTCATCTTTGCGGAGATTTTAGATATCCTTTTGGGGCCCCGAGGTGCTGAATGAGGAGTCGGAGCCGCTGGGATTACGGGTTTCTTGGGTCAAAACTAAGATCCAGGCTTTCAATGACATCTTGGATGCTGCTCTCCTGTCTGTGTCTGTTTGTGGTGAGGATGTTGAGGTCGTGGAGAGATTCACTTACCTTGGCAGTGATATTCATGTCTCTGCTGGCTGTGAGTCAGAGGTCAATAGACGTCAGTCGGGCCTGGGGAGTCATGGATTCACTGGATCATGGGGTGTGGCGCTGCCAGTACCTGTGCGGGAGGACGAAGTCCAAGTCTTCAGGTCCTTGGCTTCCAGTCTTGCTCTATGATGCGAGACTTGGACTCTGACCAAGGATCTGAGACAGAGACTTAATTCTTTGGTACAGGTTCTCTTCGGAGAATTCTTGGCTATCGCTGGTCAGATTTTGTGTCAACGAGCGGTTGCTGAGAGAGACTCGGATGAGATTTGTTACCTGCATGGTCCGTGAGCGTCAGTTGCGGCTGTATGGACATGTGGCTTTTTTCCTGACGCTGATCCTGCTCACCAGATTCTCTCAGCGAGGGAGTCTAGTGAGTGGAGGAGGCCAATGGGCCGACCAGTGCCTCGTGGTTGCAGCAGGTTGACCAGCATCTCAAGGAGATGGGGATGCCCTGGCATCTGCCTGGGGGAAGGCCAGACGGAGGCCCCTGGAGTACCGGCGGAAAGTGGATGCAGCGACGCGCTGTTCTGGCACATGCTCCATACCTGACCTGACCTGACTGGAGTTTGTCAGGGTGTGTACTGTCCCCACACTTTTCAGCACTTGTATGGACTGGATTCTGGGAGGATGTCGGAGAGATCAGCTGCGGTGCATTGTTTGGGGAATGTCAAGATATCTGACCTTGATTTCACAGATGATGCAGTCATCTTTGCGGAGACTCTGGATATCCTTTGTGGGCCCTCTAGGTGCTGAATGAGGAGTCGGAGCCGCTGGGATTATGGGTTTCCTGTGGAAAAACTCAGATCCAGGCTTTCAATGACATCTTGGATACTGCTATCCTGTCTGTACCTGTTTGTGGTGATGATGTTGAGGTCATGGAGAGATTCACTTTCCTTTGCAGTGAAATTCATGTCTGCTGGCTGTGAGCCAGAGGTCAACAAATGTCT
>CM068960.1:127468285-127481270 GCA_035128595.1 Eptatretus atami | reverse complement strand
GAAAAATATCAAATTAATATGCAGAAATTTAAACAAAAATTAGTGCTGAATATATTTTTTCCTGCCAACGAATATGATAAATGAATAATCGTGTTAAAAACACATGTGTCTAATATGAATCAAAATCATAATAAAAATTACAGAACGCTTTGATCATTGACCCTGACAAATTGGCAGTATCGCGGGCCGGCATTGTAATGTAAACTTAATATGGCATCGCGGGCCGCATAAATCCGTCTAAGGGGCCGCATGTGGCCCCGGGCCGCAAGGTTGGAGACCCCTGGCCTGGAGGGAAGAATGGGAAAGAATAGAGTGAGGGAGTTATTCCAAAGGCGGGAAAAAAGAGGAATGAAGAGTGAAGGTGAGCAGTGAATTCGTGAATTTTGGTAGTTTTACCAGAAGGGGGTATTGGCGGACCTTGAGCGCCCTGTGGAAATGTGGTGGGGACAGACAAATCGCGAGAGTAACAAATCGTTTGAAAAGCTAACTATGCATTTTCTTGGTTAAAAATTAATATCTATTAACTTGGTTGGAAAATGAATGATGGATTTACTTGGTTGTAAAGTTAATAATCTATTTCTTGGTTTGGAAAGTTAATAATCGATTTACTTGTTGGAGAGTTAATAATCCATTTCCTTGGTTGTAAAATTAATAATTTATTTACTTGTTTGGAAATTAATAATCTATTAACTTGGTTGGAAAAATGAATAATGGATTTACTTGGTTGGAAAATGAATAATGGATTTACTTGGTTGGAAAGTTAATAATCGACTTACATGGTTGGAAAATTAAGAATTTATTTACTTGTTGGAAAATTATAATCGATTTATTTTGAACAAAACATGGTGTACGTTAAAACTTGACTCGAGGGCCCGTTTGTCCATTGACCAACTTTTCATTGGTTTTCACGGCCTTGGGCGTTTTGTGTCATCTGAACAAAAATAATAGGTTTTCCAGCCTGAAGCCTTGGAACCTCATAATAATCGATCTATAATTCCAGCAATGTGTGTGTGTGTGTGTGTGTGTGTGTGTGTGTGTGTGTGTGTGTGTGTGTGTGTGTGTGTTGGTGGTGTTGTTGTGTTGTGTTGTGGTTGTACGCTGTTTCTTGACAACCACTGGTCCAATCTAATTGAAACTTGCCAGTATATTGCTGGGGACCTGAGTCTGTGTCTTTCAAGGTTTATATTAATCGGCAATATGGTTCCCAAGTTATGGCCATTTTTTTACCAACCAATGACAGGACACGTTGCTGCATAGGCGTGGCCGTTGGGGAAGAGAACCTCAGCCGCATTCCCCATTACGGGTTACAACGTACGGACTTCCGGATAGTGATGACCGTGTATTCTAATAATTTTCGATTTCTTATGCGCATTTATAGAGAACACACAATGCCCCAATCCAGTCGTCGTTTATGAGAGCGAAGGAACGGCCTGTGTGGTTGTTGTTTCTGGCACGCGGTTTGAAATGTTTTTTTTTTTTGCACATATGGCCACGCACTAGAAATAATAATAAATAATCTTCTTCTTCTTCTCTCTTGCGTATGGCAGCTTAGCTGCGGGTAGCTATCATTTCTTGGAACTGTCGCTGATGCAGTGCCCTCCACCAGTACACACTGGTACTCATTTCACTGACCTCAGAAGGATGGGTCACCCCTGGTGTATTAATTTAGCGCCAACGGGGATTGAACTCAGGACCAAGGATCCCAAGCCACCACCCTCACCACGAAGCCAACACCAGGCTAATAACTAACGATAATAATAATTATTGGAGGTCTTTCGGGGTTTTGGTCGTCTGAAGGGTCTTAAGTGGTGTTCAAAGTCAAAGGAGTCCAGTAGTCTCAAGGGTCAAAAAGATAAATTCCAACAGTACGTAATTAATGGACACAAAAAACATGACACTGAACACACACACACACCTCATCCATTTATTGTGAAGCCTGGGTGTGTTCCATGTCCAATCTGCTTGGATAGCGCTCGCCAAGTGGCTTAAGCACTCAAGCAAGCACTCCAACGAAACTGTTGAAAAAGAACTGCTGGCTTGGCAAGCGATAGCAAGCCACTTGGTAGTGGACACACTCGTGTTTTAAAATCCCCCTTTACCTGTTTGAAGAAGAAGAAGAGGAATCGGTAATGGTAGCTTCATTAATCCGGCGGAATGAACGGGAGTATTTATTAATACAGTACTGTATACTGTATACAACATCTGGAAACTTTTTAGGACATAGAACACAAATAATATATATATATATAATAAATAATATAAAAAATAAAGATATATATAAAATAAATATATAAATATATAAAAATATATTTAAATATAAAATAAATATATATAAAATAAATATATATAAATAAATAAAAAATAAAATAAATATATATATAAATAAATATATATATATATAATAAAATAATATAAATAATAATAAATATAAATATAAATCATAAATATATAATATAAATATATATAATAAATAAATATATATAAAATAAAATATATAAAAATAAATATATAAATATAAAATAATATATAAAAAATATATATTAAATAAATATAATATAAAATAAAAAAATAAAAAATAAATATATAATAAATAAATATCGCGGGCCGCATTGTAATGTAAACTTAATATGGCATCGCGGGCCGCATAAATCCGTCTAAGGGGCCGCATGTGGCCCGCGGGCCGCAGGTTGGAGACCCCTGGCCTGGAGGGAAGAATGGGAAAGAATAGAGTGAGGGAGTTTATTCCAAAGCCGGGAAAAAAGAGGAATGAAAGAGTGAAGGTGAGCAGTGATTCGTGATTTTGGTAGTTTTACCAGAAGGGGGTTATTGGCGGACCTTGAGCGGCCTGCGGAAATATGGTGGGGACAGACAAATCGCAGAGAGCTAACAAATCGTTTGAAAAGCTAACTATGCATTTTCTTGGTTAGAAAATTAATAATCTATTAACTTGGTTGGAAAATGAATGATGGATTTACTTGGTTGTAAAGTTAATAATCTATTTTCTTGGTTGGAAAGTTAATAATCGATTTACTTGTTTGGAGAGTTAATAATCCATTTCCTTGGTTGTAAAATTAATAATTTATTTACTTGTTTGTAAAATTAATAATCTATTAACTTGGTTGGAAAAATGAATAATGGATTTACTTGGTTGGAAAATGAATAATGGATTTACTTGGTTGGAAAGTTAATAATCGACTTACATGGTTGGAAAATTAAGAATTTATTTACTTGTTTGGAAAATTAATAATCGATTTATTTTGAACAAAACATGGTGTACGTTAAAACTTGACTCGAGGGCCCGTTTGTCCATTGGACCAACTTTTCATTGGTTTTCACGGCCTTGGGCGTTTTTGTTCATCTGAACAAAAATAATAGGTTTTCCAGCCTGGAAGCCTTGGAACCCTCATAATAATCGATCTATAATTCCAGCAATGTGTGTGTGTGTGTGTGTGTGTGTGTGTGTGTGTGTGTGTGTGTGTGTGTGTGTGTGTGTGTGTGTGTGTGTTGTGTGGTTGTGTGGTGTGTGTGTGTGTGTGTTGTACGCTGTTTCTTGACAACCACTGGTCCAATCTAATTGAAACTTGCCAGGTATATTGCGGGGACCTGAGTCTGTGTCTTTCAAGGTTTATATTAATCGGACAAATGGTTCCCAAGTTATGGCCATTTATTTTACCAACCAATGACAGGACACGTTGCTGCATAGGCGTGGCCGTTGGGGAAGAGAACCTCAGCCGCATTCCCCATTACGGGTTACAACGTACGGACTTCCGGATAGTGATGACCGTGTATTCTAATAATTTCTCGATTTCTTATGCGCATTTATAGAGAACACACAATGCCCCAATCCAGTCGTCGTTTATGAGAGCGAAGGAACGGCCTGTGTGGTTGTTGTTTCTGGCACGCGGTTTGAAATGTTTTTTTTTTTTGCACATATGGCCACGCACTAGAATAATAATACAATAATCTTCTTCTTCTTCTTCTCTTGCGTATGGCAGCTTAGCTGCCGGGGTAGCTATCATTTCTTGGAACTGTCGCTGATGCAGTGCCCCTCCACCAGTACACACTGGTACTCATTTCACTGACCTCAGAAGGATGGGTCAACCCCCTGGTGTATTAATTTAGCGGCCAACGGGGATTGAACTCAGGACCAGAGGATCCCAAGCCACCACCCTCACCACGAAGCCAACACCAGGCTAATAACTAACGATAATAATAATTATTGGAGGTCTTTCGGGGTTTTGGTCGTCTGAAGGGTCTTAAGTGGTGTTCAAAGGTCAAAGGAGTCTCAGTAGTCTCAAGGGTCAAAAGATAAATTCCAACAGTACGTAATTAATGGACACAAAAAAACATGACACTGACACACACACACACACCTCATCCATTTATTGTGGAAGCCTGGGTGTGTTCCATGTCCAATCTGCTTGGATAGCGCTCGCCAAGTGGCTTAAGCACTCAAGCAAGCACTCCAACGAAACTGTTGAAAAAGAACTGCTGGCTTGGCAAGCGATAGCAAGCCACTTGGTAGTGGAACACACTCGTGTTTTAAAATCCCCCCTTTACCTGTTTGAAGAAGAAGAAGAGGAATCGGTAATGGTAGCTTCATTAATCCGGCGGAATGAACGGGAGTATTTATTAATACAGTACTGTATACTGTATACAACATCTGGAAACTTTTAGGACATAGAACACAAATAAATATATATATATGGAGGAGATGTTCACACCTCGTGACAGGGTGGAAAAAAGAATTGCGTCGCTAATTTAAAAATACTTTTCTACAGAAAGCGACTCGGAATCTGGCGTTATCAAATATTTTGCTTTGAAATTACAAAGAAAACATAACCTTTGTAAAGCAAATCTGGTAAATGCTTTATAAACAGGCACGAGGACAAAGGAAACCGAAAGAACTCCAAAAGGTACGGGATGAAACTTTGCCACCACGGCACCCGTAACAGGCATGGCATGTCACACACACCGCGAAGTCGCTAGATCCAAATCTATCCATATGTACCACGTCTTGTTGTGTGCTGAATATGTACCTCTACTTGTAGTAACAGTCATCTGTACATCCGATCGGGGCCGCACTGTTCTGTTCAGCTCGGTAAGTGGCTTAGTACTCAAGCAAGCACTCCAGAGGGAACGCCTGGCTTGGCTAGCGATTACCAATTTCCGTCGATCCAAACGATGCACCTGGAAACCCATGCAATCGTCCGAAATGGACAAATGAACACTTTTTTTCGGAGTTGGAACTGCTGATACTCTTCAAATCTGGAGGCTTACATTTTCTAATAATGCTTAGTTTAAGGATTCTCTCAGTTATTCATAAACGCAATTAATAATCCACAAATGCTGGCGTCTCCTGGCGTTTATCAGCATTGCAATATACCAGCGTTCATAGCTATGATGAACGGCATTCGATAATATGAGTGAGGAAAGTGGAAAAAAACTTTAGCGTTAAGAATCGTTGCGGCTGTTCACAGTCAAAGCGTGGTTGAGCAGGCCAAAAAACATGGCGGCTTCAGACGACCCGTGAGGTTACCGCAGGAACGCCTTAAGACCCAGACAGCGAGGTGGCCGAGGACCACCTGATGAAGGATATATTAAATAAGGCCGTTAATAGGTTTTATGGTTTTGGAATATGGAGGAGACACATTGAGAGAGACAACACACACAACACACACACACATCCACACACAACACCAACACACACACATGCCTTTTATTAGTATAGATGAAGACATAAGAAATATTTAACATGCAGATATAAGGCAATACGAGCTTTAAATGCTCTTGTTCATGTTTCAGATAATTACTTACGTACTGATGTAGGTGTCTTTCATTCGTCACCACTGTCTGATGAGTCCTGCTGGTCATGCTCTGGCTCCTCATCATCACTGGCTATGTTGGAGCAAGTGTGCAACTTACACGCTGCTGTACATTTCAGGCCATGTGATGGCATGAGCAGTCAGTTGGTCAACAAGAGCGAGAACACTCGCACGATATCAACCTGAGAACAACTCCGGGAGCGGGGGATCCTGTCACCACAGATAACAAGACTGCCATCTTCATTTGTCCATCCATGCCTTGACTGGGGTTCGAAATATCTGGCGAATTGACTAAACTCCATGGCATATGGCGCCTGGTAGTTGGATCGACGTATGTGCTGTAGGAGCGTTTCTTCAGATAGTGGAAGCTGTGCTGATTCGAGCTCCCCTCGTGTGATGCGGAACATTTGGTGTCTGAGTTCATAACTTTAGTCACTTTGGTATTGCAACAATAAAGTTTGACAAAAGAACTCTGGAGGATGCAGAACACGTCACTGGTAATGTTCCAGCTCCTTCCAAGTGAATGCAGAGACATCTATGAACTTCCTGATCACGCAGGAGGATTTTCAAAGCCTTCATTTTTCCTGCCCGCAAATGCACTGAGGGCGTCACATCCAGTCCAGGATGAAGTCCTATCAATGCCGCACACGTACATCGCTACCCAGTGCAGAAGCAAATTTTGTGATGTCGACAAGCTTAACAGATGATTTTGAGATCCACAACTGATTAATATTTTGCTGTTCACGTCTTCGCTCATCCGAGGGCAAATGATGAATCCATCCTTGTCCTCCTGTGATGCAAGCAAGTGCCAGGAAGTTTCCTGCAGTATTTTTGACAGGCAACGGATGCGTGTATCTGCTCTGTTTGGCTGGATTGGAGTCCAACCATTAAATACAGTCCAACAATAACTCGAAGGTAGACCAAACAAGATGTCTGTCCAGGTATCGCTGCCCCCTTAATTCGTCTGTCGCCATGAAATTACTGATTAGGGGCCTCCGTGAACAGTTGACATCCTCTGTGAGGCGTTACTGATTGGCGGTGGCGGTGGTGGTGGTCCTCTGTTTCTATCTTCACTCGCCTGAGCTGATACTGAAACGTTGAAAGAGTGCAAGCAGAACACAACATCGTGTACCTTACAAACGAGTGATCCTCACGAGACACAGAGAAAGGTGTGCCTCGGCCGAGCTTTGGTTTTTATACTTCGCATTATCATTACATGAGGTGTGTGGAATTTCAGAGTTAATCTCGCTCCAACAGTACATAGGCCGAGGTCTACGCGATACTATAATGGTATTTTAGGGTTATACCCTTCTTCACGTTTCACGAGAGGTGCCCAATTTTTCATTCACTTCCTGGCCGGATAGATGTCTCCGACACTGTTGACGACAGCTGTGATCGACAAACACGCTTCCTCTTTACAATCATTTGTTAGGGTGTTTGAAAATTTACTCCTCGAATGACCTGAAATGATCTTCTGCCGCCGACACTGCATATCTCTTTCGGTTGTAGTAAAATTTTCCTTCTCTTTCTAGCTTGACTGTCTTCACCCACCATTACTGTTCGCAAGCCGACGACACAGTGCACTTCATTGTGGGATACATATGTCAATCAAAGCTTTAACCAAAACTTTACTCACCAACAATGGATGGAGGCCCTCAATGTCAGCCATGAGTTCAGGGCTGTCTCTTCAGACATATCTCATGGTTTGATACAGTCCTGCTTTACTCTCAAAGCTCTCTGCCGAGGATGGAAACCAAGGCCAATCCACACATGGCTTAACGACTTCCTCTACTCGTCGCCAACGTGTGGTTCTCAACGGAATCCTTTCATCTCCTCTCCCTGTCAAGGCTAGAGTGATCCAAGGCAGTGTTCTGAGCCCAGTCCTATTCCTGATCTTCATCAATGATCTCTCTGACTCTCTGAGCACAACGGGAGGACACGGAACTCCACTGTCTACAGTCTGCAGCCATTTTGCATAAAATTTGCGTGGTATCACTCCCAGAGCCAAACACTACCCTTGTGTGGTGATACATTGACGGGACAGTCACACCCTTTCCTTCCTGTAGCATTCTGTCGTACAGTCTTCAACACTTTTCACTCACTCGCACACACAGGCATTCGAGCGACCCAGGGACTCATCATCACACGCTATGTCTGGCCACACATCAAGGCTGACGTGCGACGTGCCAAGCAACGTCTTCCAATGTCAACACTCCAAGATCTGTTGCATCATCGGTAGCTTTTCACACACAGATAGGCGTTTTGACAGGGTCGCACCTGGATCTTGTCGGTCCATACCACCTTCAAAAGGGCACCGCTATTTACTGACTTGTGTTGACCGCTTCACCCATGGTCGGAGGCCTGCACCGATAGCTGACATCACCACGCCTACATCACCAGGGCCTTTTTTCCACACTGGATTGCACGTTTTGGTGTTCAATCAACCATCACAACGGATCTGTGTAGCCAGTTTGAGTCGGCTCGTTTCTTTACATCCCGATAGGAGGTGACTCGTGCTTTTTGTTTAACTTGCAGAATCGAAACTTATCAGATTGGCTCAGTCCCATGATCTTCTTAAAGCCATCCGTGTAGTTTACCTAATCTTGGGTATTTATACTGATTCGTTCTCCATCCCAGTTGAGCGGACATCTTCTTAGCAATTCCAGTGATCTCTTGTTTGTCTATGCCCAATTGTCCAAGTCTTCCCCCCCCCCTGCTTTTATCTTTCTCCCAGTTGTCACTGTTTGTCTGTTGGTATTTTGTCTTGTATTTTTCTTTTGTCTTTTTTTGCAATCGTTGGGCTGTATTTGTTACTGTTTGAGTTTCCTTGTGTCACACTTTCCAATGCATATGTTTTTGGAAGTTTTTTGCAAGGTGAGTGAGAGACACCTTTTCTGGCTTGTTGTGCTCATGCTTGTGTACAAATTGTATTCGGTGGTCTGTTGAACTTTTTACATACTCTGCTAATCTTACAGTCATCGCTCTGTGGCACTTGATTGAGTTCTATATTAAGCTAAAACCTTCTTCTTTCCTCGGCAGGTACATTCTCCGGATGCATTGATTTTCTTTTTAGAACATTTTGTGGATAGTGAGGAGTTTGCTTGTTTTGATAGGATTATAAAGGGTTTCTTGATGTCGTATAATAATAATTAGAACATCACTCGGTAGAGTGAATAACTCTGCCAGGCTGAACAGTTTCTGTTTTGTATCCACTGAAAGGCCGGATCTGGATCCAGACGCGAACCAATCTCGAATTGGCTTGTTATTCTCACCTAGCCACCTCCACCACCAAGTTTTCATCCGAATCTGTCCACAACTTTTTTGAGATATCGTGCTATATATTCGTTTTTTGGCCCCATCTCTCATGGTGAAGAATCCACTTAAAAAATTCTCGAATCCGGATTCGATCTTCACGAAAAGCGAATCAGTTCGTCCTTGTAACACTCCCAACCCGTCCACCAACTTCGTCGAATCCATCCATAACTTTTTGAGATTATCCTAGTCACAAACACATGGACAGGCATGAAAATATAACTCTGTCCACCTTTGGTGGTGGAGATTAAAATTGCATCATTGGAAGTTAATTATCGATTTACTGGTTAGAAAGTTAATTATCGATGTACTTGGTTGGAAAACTAATAATCCATTTCCTTACTTGGAAGGCTAATAATCCATTTGCTTGGTTGAAAAGTTAATAATCGATTTACTTGGTTGGAAATTAATGATGGATTTACTTGGATGGAAATTAGCAATGGATTTACTTGGTTGGAAAATTAGCAATGGATTTACTTGGATGGAAAATTAGCAATGGATTTACTTGGTGGTTAACTAATATCTATTTACTTGGTTGGAAAGCAATAATCTATTTGCTTGGTTGGAAAATTATAATGGATTTACTTTGTTGTTAACTAATAATCTCTTTACTTGGTTGGAAAACTAATAATCCATTTCCTTAATTGGAAAGCTAATAATCTATTTGCTTGGTTGGAAAATTAATAATGGATTTACTTGTTTGTTTGTTTGTTTGTTTTTTTTGTATACCTTGTCGAGGCTCGTGTGAGAGCAAATACACAATGCACAGCAAGGAGGGGCATGAGACAAGAGGGGAGGGAGTGGGAGGGACAAAACAGTGGGAACAGAGACATTAGGAGATCTGTGGAAGGGAGAGGGATGGGGCGGGGAACATGGGGAATAGAAGATGGACATTACAGGGACTTTCAGGAAGGAAAGCAGGGAATTTGAGGAGGTGGGTTTGGGGTGGATTAACGGGGTAGAAAAAGATCAAGGATTTGCATGGGGGACGATAAGAGGTGGTGGTGAACAGCTGTTTTGAAGTCTTGGAGCAGGGGTCTCCAACCTTTTTGGGCGGAGGGCCACAAAACCAAAGTGGTGAGGGGCGGAGATCCGCAACAAAAAAAGGACGCTAAATTCCGAAAAAAAAATATATATTAATATGCAGAAATTTAAACAAAAATTAGTGCTGAATATATTTTTCTCCTGCCAACGAATATGATAAATGAATAATCGTGTTAAAAACACATGTGTCTAATATGAATCAAAATCATAATAAAAATTACAGAACGCTTTGATCATTGACCCTGACAAATTGGCAGTATCGCGGGCCGCATTGTAATGTAACTTAATATGGCATCGCGGGCCGCATAAATCCGTCTAAGGGGCCGCATGTGGCCGCGGGCCGCAGGTTGGAGACCCTGGCCTGGAGGGAAGAATGGGAAAGAATAGAGGTGAGGGAGTTTTTTCCAAAGCGGGAAAAAGAGGAATGAAGAGTGAAGGTGAGCAGTGATTCGTGATTTTGGTAGTTTTACCAAGAAGGGGGTTTTGGCGGACCTTGAGCGCCTGCTGGAAATATGGTGGGGACAGACAAATCGCGAGAGCTAACAAATGTTTGAAAAGCTAACTATGCATTTTCTTGGTTAGAAAATTAATAATCTATTAACTTGGTTGGAAAATGAATGATGGATTTACTTGGTTGTAAAGTTAATAATCTATTTTCTTGGTTGGAAAGTTAATAATCGATTTACTTGTTTGGAGAGTTTAATAATCCATTTCCTTGGTTGTAAAATTAATAATTTATTTACTTGTTTGGAAATTAATAATCTTTAACTTGGTTGGAAAAATGAATAATGGATTTACTTGGTTGGAAAATGAATAATGGATTTACTTGGTTGGAAAGTTAATAATCGACTTACATGGTTGGAAAATTAAGAATTTATTTACTTGTTGGAAAATTATAATCGATTTATTTTGAAACAAAACATGGTGTACGTTAAAACTTGACTCGAGGGCCCGTTTGTCCATTGGACCAACTTTTCATTGGTTTTCACGGCCTTGGGCGTTTTTGTTCATCTGAACAAAATAATAGGTTTTCCAGCCTGGAAGCCTTGGAACCCTCATAATAATCGATCTATAATTCCAGCAATGTGTGTGTGTGGTGTGTGTGTGTGTGTGTGTGTGTGTGTGTGTGTGTGTGTGTGTGACCGGCTGTTTCTTGACAACCACTGGTCCAATCTAATTGAAACTTGCCAGGTATATTGCTGGGGACCTGAGTCTGTGTCTTTCAAGGTTTGATATTAATCGGACAATGGTTCCCAAGTTATGGCCATTTATTTTACCAACCAATGACAGGACACGTTGCTGCGTAGGCGTGGCCGTTGGGGAAGAGAACCTCAGCCGTTCCCCATTACGGGTTACAACGTACGGACTTCCGGATAGTGATGACGCGTGTATTCTAATAATTTCTCGATTTTTATGCGCATTTATAGAGAACACACAATGCCCCAATCCAGTCGTCGTTTATGAGAGCGAAGGAACGGCCTGTGTGGTTGTTGTTTCTGGCACGCTTGGTTTGAAATGTTTTTTTTTTTTTGCACTATGGCCACGCACTAGTAATAATAATAAATAATCTTCTTCTTCTTCTTCTTGCGTATGGCAGCTTAGCTGCGGGGTAGCTATCATTTCTTGGAACTGTCGCTGATGCAGTGCCCCTCCACAGTAACACTGGTACTCATTTCACTGACCTCAGAAGGATGGGTCAACCCCTGGTGTATTATATTAGCGGCAACGGGGATTGAACTCAGGACAGAGATCCCAAGCCACCACCCTCACCACGAAGCCAACACCAGGCTAATAACTAACGATAATAATAATTATTGGAGGTCTTTCGGGGTTTTTGGTCGTCTGAAGGGTCTTAAGTGGTGTTCAAAGGTCAAAGGAGTCTCAGTAGTCTCAAGGGTCAAAAGATAAATTCCAACAGTACGTAATTAATGGACACAAAAAAACATGACACTGACACACACACACACACCTCATCCATTTATTGTGGAAGCCTGGGTGTGTTCCATGTCATCTGCTTGGATAGCGCTCGCCAAGTGGCTTAAGCACTCAAGCAAGCACTCCAACGAAACTGTTGAAAAAGAACTGCTGGCTTGGCAAGCGATAGCAAGCCACTTGGTAGTGGAACACACTCGTGTTTTAAAATCCCCCTTTACCTGTTTGAAGAAGAAGAAGAGGAATCGGTAATGGTAGCTTCATTAATCCGGCGGAATGAACGGGAGTATTTATTAATACAGTACTGTATACTGTATACAACATCTGGAAACTTTTAGGACATAGAACAAAATAATATATATATATAATAAATATAAATATAAAAATAAAGATATATATAAAATAAATATATAAATAAATATAAAAATATATTATAAATATAAAATAAATATATATATAATATATTATATAAAAAAATAAAAAAATAAATATATTATAATAAATATATATATATAAAAATAAATATAAATATATAAATAAATATAAATATAAATAAATAAAAATATAAAATATAAATATATATAAATATAATATAATATAAATAATTAAAAATAATATAAAATAAATATATAAATATAAAAATAAATATATATAAAAATATATATTAAATAAATATATATATAAATAAATAAAAAATAAAAAAAATAAATATATATATAATAAATATATATAATATATATAAATATAAATATATAAATATAAATATATAAAATATAAATATATAAATAAATATAAATATTTAAATAATATAAAAATAAAATATATATAAATATATAAATATATAATAAAATTATAAAAATATATAAATATGT
>CM068960.1:127451665-127468260 GCA_035128595.1 Eptatretus atami | reverse complement strand
GATAAATAAAAATAAATAAAAAATAAAGATATATATAAATAATATATAATAAATATAAAATATATATAAAATATAAAATAAATATATATAAATATATATATATATAAATAAAATATAAAAAATAAATATATATATAAAATAAATATATATATATATAATAATATAATATAATATAATAATAATAAATTATAAATATAAATATAATATAATAAAAATATAAATAATAAATAAAAATAAATATATAAATATAAAAATAAATATATATAAAAAATATATATATAAATAAATATATATATAAAATAAATATAAATATATAAATAAATATAAATATAAATATAAAAATAAATATATATAAATATATATAAAAATAAATATAAAAATATATAAATATAAATATATAAAAATAAATATATAAATATAAAAATATATAAAATAAATATATATAAAAATAAATATATATAAAAATAAATAAATATAAATATATATACTTGTACGAGCTGTACTTCCACAACAACACTGTTGTACTAATCCTTCTTAAAGCAATCGAAAAATATATAAAAATACACGAAAAGGGAACAAACACCAACACGAAGAAGAAGAGTAAAAGGAGGAAAAAAAGATGAAGATGACGAGGACGATGTTTTGAAAGATCCTTTTGTTCGCGAGTTTCATTACTCAGTGGACGTGTTCAAACGCGGTCTGAACATATACTAGTGGTTGGAGGGGGGGGAGGGGTCGTTTCTGCCTTCACGAGTTTGCAATCCCCTCCCCCCTCTAATAAATAAGTTTATTAATAATGGACGAAACCCGTACAGACCGGAAGACATAGACTATGGTGGACACAACTTATCCTTCCGTACTGATGACGCTGATGATGACGACGACGATTGATTTTTTACGTCGTCACTGAGTGGGGAGCAGGTGCTTTGAGCGGTGTATAGGCACACCTCATTAATTTCTCCGCTCTCTTTTTAATGTCCTCTTTGAAGTGCGATGTTATAAAATATGTTAGAGTACTTCTTCTGCAATCCATACAGGTCCACGAACCCCAACAACGAATTTGAGTGGACTTTCTGTGCTGTCTGTGTGAATCTTCTTCATCTTCCAAACACGTGTTACCGGCACGATGGCTGACGAGGAAGTTGAAACGACGAGTGCGTTGATGGTGTTAACGAAAAAGCAAAGGAAAGAGAAAAAGGAATTACAAGGTGTGTTTTCTTCTTTTTCTCTGTTTCCTTCTTTTCTCCATCAGGTTTTACCTCTTACCTCACATGTCCTTTACCTCACATGCCCTTTACCTCACATCCTTTACCTCACATCCCTTTACCTCACATGCCTTTACCTCACATGCCCTTTTACCTCACATGCCTTTACCTCACATGCCCTTACTCACATGTCCTTTACTCACATGCCCTTTACCTTCACAGCTTACCTCACATGCCCTTTACCTCACAGTCCTTTACCTCACATGCCCTTTACCTCACATGTCCTTTACCTCACATGCCTTTACCTCACATGCCCTTTACCTCACATGCCCTTTACCTCACATGCCCTTTACCTCACAGGTCCTTTACCTCACATGCCTTTACCTCACATGCCCTTTACCTCACTGTCCTTTACCTCACATGTCCTTTACTCACATGCCCTTACCTCATGCCCTTTACCTCGCAGGTCCTTTACCTCGCATCCTTTACCTCGCATGCCTTTACCTCGCTGCCTTTACCTTCGCATGCCTTACCTCGCATGCCTTTACTCGCAGGTCCTTTACCTCGCATGCCCTTTACCTCGCATGCCCTTTACCTCCGCATGCCCTTTACCTCGCATGCCCTTTACCTCACATGCCCTTTACCTCACAGGTTCTTTACCTCGCATGCCCTTTACCTCGCATGCCCTTTACCTCGCATGCCCTTTACCTCGCATGCCTTTACCTCACATGCCCTTTACCTCGCAGGTCCTTTACCTCGCATGCCCTTTACCTCGCATGCCCTTTACCTCACATGCCCTTTACCTCACATGCCTTTACCTCACATGTCCTTTACCTCACAGTGTGCCGTCGCTGAGAGTCCCACCCGAGACCTGGATCCTGTTCTCGGAATTCATCGCCACTGAAAACGCTGGGACGGAGTTTGTGTTTTCACCCCCGATCTGTCTGTCTGTTCTGTCATCTCAAAACGTTATGGATGGATTTGGACAAACGTGGTGGACATGTTGGGTGTGTGACAAGGACGAAGTGATTCGATTTCGGTGAGATCCGATCCGAGTGGTTCTTCACCGTTGAGAGATTTAGGGGCGTGAACGATATCTCAAAAACTTGTGGACGAGTTGTGACAACACTTGGTGACGAGTTGGTTAAGTGACGAGAACAAGCCGATTCGATCTTGGTTGAGCTCCAGATCCAGATCCGGCCTATCGGAGGGGGGGGATACAAGACGTAAATATCAGCCTGACGAGGGTAATGCGGCGCTACCGAGTAGCGTTCTATTTTGAGGTTGTGACGAGCCGATGAAACAAGTAGCTCCATTTTGGTAGTCTAACTTCCTGGGTGTTGTTTGATACCTCCATTGAGCGCTGAGTGTTCGATCACTCTTGTGATGGTGGAAAGGTCTTGTGTAGTGTAGTAGATAGTAGAAAAATCGTGCAAATATGATACAAGCGCATCAAATTTGGCATTTCTGTTCTGCAGGCTTTCTCATCAAATCTGCCTGATTGGCCATTTGAAAATCCAAATTTTGAAAAAATTGAAGAAAAAAAAAACTTCAAAAAAATTTGAAGTCTCAGCTGGCTGAAATTCTTGAAGCGCGAGTGAACATCCCAGACAGAGAACCAAGGGGAGAATGCAGTCATCATTGATGGCTCAGCACTTATCAATGCCCTACCTCCACGCACTTCAAAGATATTGATGACTATGCTAAAGAAGACATCATCCCAAAGGTGGAATCCTATGGTGCCAGGTACGAGAGGGTGGATGTAGTGTTTGATGTGTAGAAGAAGTCAAGTCTGAAGTCCGAGGCAAGGTCGAAAAGGAGGCAAGGAATCAGAAGAAGAGTGACAGGAACCAGTAAGATCCCAAGTAACTGGAGAAGCTTTCTTCGAGATGACAGCAAAAAGACTGAGCTGTTTCGCTTCCTTGCGGAAAAGATGTGTGAAGCACAGACGACAAGCACAGTCATTGTCACAAAAGGAGAAGATGCCATTAGCAACACAAGGAAGTCACTGGATGCTGTGTCTCCATGTTGTCATGAGGAAGCTGACACTCGAATATTTGTACACGCCGGGGATGCAACGATGGATGGTAGCAAGTCCATTATCATTAAGGCTAATGACACGGAGTACTAGTCATAGCAATATCTGCACTGCCATCCTTACAGGAACTAGGTCTTGAGAACATGTGGTTTGCCTTTGGCCAAGGAGCCAAGGCGCGATGGATTCCAGTCCATGAGGTAGTTTCTGCAATAGGGCCTGAGAAAGATAGAGGGATCCCATACTTCCATGCGTTCACTGGATGTGACGTCGTGTCTGCCTTCCGCGGTAAAGGGAAGAAAACTGCATGGCAGACTTGGAACGTCTTTGATGATGTTTCTGAAACTTCTCCAATCTCAGCCAGCATCCAACATTGATTCGTGATCTTGACTGAATTTATTGGATTTTCAAATGGCCAATCAGGCAGATTTGATTAGAATCCCCTGGAGAACCTGGAGAATGTGCCAAATTTGATGCTTGTACCATCATTTGCACGATTCCTCTCAAAAATTGCCGTTATCTGCCCCACTAGTGGGGTCAGTTCGTCAGTCACTCGTGCTTTAACCTGCTTCTGTAGTCATGGTGGTGTTGTGCCTCCTAATCCAGCTTTGGTCATTTGGTGACCCCCCCTCTCCTCTCAGAATCTTTACAATGAATGACCCGGATGGTGATGCCATTCGAAGTTTTGGGGACATCTCTCTTTAAGAGATGGTCATTACTTGTCACTTCACAAGCATGACTTCCACTTGTCAGCACAAGCTTTGATGTTGAGCCGTTGCTGCAGAGTGGCAGTCTTCATGATTCGAGGTGTCGTGAATATTGCTGAACAATGAGATTGTCAACAACCAGCACTACACCTGAACTTGTGGTGGATGTAAGGTCTGTTTGTGGATCAACTGGATCAAGGATACTGCTCTGAGTAACACCTGCTGTTATCTACTGGGGTGATGATGATTGTTCCCTGATAAGAGAGGTTTTCCTCACTCAACTGAGGTTACCTTCCTTGTATTGTAATCTGAAACTATCCCTACCCTACCTTACCCGTGTGCCTTCCTTCGTTCCTTGTACTGTAATCTGAAAGTATCTTTTCCCCTAGCTTATCCATGTTTAACTGGAAGGGCACTCGGTAGAGCGCATACCACCATCACGTAATGCCTGATCCACGAGAACATGTCGGGCCCAATACATTTTTGAAATATCATGCTATACAGTACTATGTCGTTTTTGGCCCCATCTCTCAATGATGAAGAATCACTTAAAAAAATTCTAGTAGTTTGATCAGGATCTGGATCTTCATCAAAATCAAATCAGTTTGTCCTTGTCACACACCCAACCTGTCCACCAAATTTCATCCGGATCCGTTCACAACTTTTTGAGATATCCTGTACGCAGACAAACACAGAAAGGGATGAATACAGAACCTCCTTCACCTTCGGTGGCAGAGGTAACAATAATTCCCTTGTTCAAAGACAGGCCACCACAACCAAGTGTTTATCTCAATGTTCCCATCTGACCACTTGACACATGCTGTCATGACCCCATGTTGAAATTCCATACACCTTGTTGATTCGGTCATTGTTTTTGTTCCGATGTTCTTGTTATTTCAATGACAGTACACCCAGTATATCTTCGACTCCTCATCCTCTTCTCAATATTAGAGGTGAGGTCTGATGGTACCAAGCTTCTGCCTGACTTTGACCATGATTCTTTTCCACTTACCTCTGTCCTCAGCCAATTCTCTCCACTGTCCAACCACCCCCACCTTACTGATGTCCCTCCTCCCACAATTCTCCCATCTCAACCATGTCTACCTCTCTTCCTCCTACCTTGCTCCCTCAACCTATCAGCTCTCTTCCCCATTCTCTCTTACCCCATCCGTACCAAGTGTCCAGCTCATCTCGGCTGGCATTTCACCAACCTCCCCATCAAATTCATCTGCATACCAATCTCCTCCCTCAGTTCATCCATCCTCCTCCTATCCACCCTCTTCACTCCCGCAATCCTTCCGACCCAGTTGTCTCTCTATCAGTGCCACCGTCTCCAAACCGTAAAGGTAGGCCGGTGTTGCACACGATATCGGAACCTTCCCTTTCAATTTTCTTGATATCCTTCTGTCTGCTGTCACTCCCTCCACCCTCCTCCATACATTCACACCCACCTGAATCCTCCTCCGCACCTCTGCCTCGGACTTACCATGCCCAGTCACTGTTTCTCACAGATACTCAAACCTATTTCCCTGCCTGATCTCCTTCCCCTCTAACCTGATATTAATTTATTTTCTCTGTTGCTCGACCCACATCACCTCAGTCTTCTCCATGCTCATCTTCAGCCCATGCTTCCAAAATGTTTTCTTCCACTCCCCTATTACTTCCTGTATCTCCCACCCAATCTCTACGACAACAGCCAGATCGTCTGCATTCAACATCCTCTCCATACTACCCCTCATGTTTACCTTCCTGCTTACCAGCTCTATCACCATGATAAACATGAGTGGGCTGAGAGAGCTTCCTTGAACTCGTACATTCTAAGACTAATCAAAACTCTTCCCTTCGTTCTCTTGTGCATCCCTTCCACCATCCTAACTTCTGCTTCCGACACTCCCATCCATGTCAGTGTTGCTATCATCTCTCTCGGTACTTTGTCGTTGGCTTTCTTCAGATCCACAAATCCCAATGCCATTTCACCTTGCACCTCCAACCTCTTCTCCACCAGCTGTCTCAGCGTGATCATCCCATATGTCGCCCCCCTTCCCTTTCTAAACCCTTTTGCTGCTTTTCTCTGATCTCAATCTTCACACTCTTCCTTATCCTCTCCAGCACCTTCATTTCCCCGGATCTTGAAAATCTCCCTTCCCCTTCCATATCGGCACAATTAACCCTGTCCTCCACTCCTCCGGAATTGAACCCTCGTACACATGTTCAACAGTCTTTTCGTCCAACTGACTCCAACTTCTCCCGCTGCAATTATCGGTCCACACCTCGTCAATGCCTGGCGCTCTTTCCTTCTTTTCAGTGCTGTCTGCACCTCCTCCATGATCTCCACCAACTCAACTTTCCCCTCTACATAGCATGGTAGCTCCAGCTCGCCGTTGCTTTCTTCCCATTTCAACAACTCCTTGTAATATCCTTACCACACCTTCAATACTACCCCCTCTCTCTCTGTCACACCTCTAACCACCACCAAATCCAGTTCTGTTCTATGTTGTCCATTCCGATGGGTAATCTTATGGCTTTCCCGCTTTTGAAAGAACAAACCAGCCATGGGCATCCCATTCCTCACCACCAGCTCTTGACCCTCTTTATTCCTCGAACCCCATCCAAATTTACCAACACATTCCTCTTCACCTGACTCCGCGACTCCCACATGCGCGTTAAAGTCCCCCACAGTGCACTGCATCACCTCCAGCTCGACCATTCCCATCATCATCTCCAGTGTGTCCCTGATTTCCTGCTTCTCTGCCCGAGTCCTTCCTGTTTGTGGCCCGTATACACCGACAAACCATTTGCCTCTGTACCACCACACATGCCATAACTATCCATCCCTCCAATCTTTCCACTCTAGCCACCTGCTTGCTGATCTCTTCTGATACCATTATCCCCACATTCACGCAACAGCTTGTATCCTCCTACCAACCTCCTCACCATGTCTCCTTTCCATTTGGTCTCCTGCACACACAACACTTCCAACCTCCTCCTCTGCATCATCACCACCACCTTGACTCTTCTCCCCCACATTGATCCCACATTCAAACTACCTAGCCAGACCTTGCCTTTTGAACCGCTGCCCACCTGACAGAGCTAGTACCATCTTGATAAATTTGGGAATCTGATCATCAATCGGCAGTGCTGCCCGAGTTGACCTGACCTATATCCTTTTTATTTATTTATTTACTTTTAAAACATTTTTTTTATGAATAACTACCGACAACAAAAATCAGTGCCCACTTGTACAACGAAAACCAACCAACTCGAACTTGGTGGAACGCATACCTCTGCCAGGCTGAACAGTTTACATTTTGTATCCCACTGATCGGCCAGATCTGCATCCGGACCTCAACCAATATCGAATTGGCTTGTTCTTGTCAACTAACCAACTCATCCACCTAGTTTTGTCGTAACTCATCCACAACTTTTTGAAATATCCTGCTATATATATCGTTTTTGGCCCCATCTCTCAATGGTGAAGAATAATTTAAAAAAATTTTTAACTTCTTGTATCCGGATTCAGATCTTCACCAAAATCTAATTTCGTCCTGATCACACACAAAACCTTGTCCACCAAATTATGTCCTAATCCATCCACAACCTTTTGAGATAACCTGTTCACAGACAGACAGACAGGGGTGAAAACATAACCTCCGGACACCTTTGATGGTGGACGTAATAATATTATCACGACTATTATAAGCGTACAATAGGCTCTGTCGGTATCGATTTATTTTTCGATATCGATGTCATTTAAATAATAACAACAAAAAACAAATTTATTTTTTATTTATTATTTATTATTATTATTTTTTCAACGCAGGTTCAGAAATATCAAATGGTGCATTAACGTATTCGTATATGATGTACACATCATTGACACACGGTAATTTTTCAAAGTATTCCTACACGGGGCTTTTTTTATTTTTTTCACCCATGATGAGAACGGTTATTTTACTTCCAACTTCAACTTCTATTAAAACTGATTTTGTTTCAAAGCGAGATCAATATTGGTAACGGCACAGGTCGAGAATCGAGATCCATCGCTATCGCCGTACCGGTATGATTATCACGTAACGCTGTACCGGTATCGCCTTCATGGTTCATACCGGTATCACAGATCACTGACTCGGCACAGGGTTTCTAAAGCACACCCGATTCATATTGTAATGATCGGACCAAAACACAGGATCAAAGCAACGGCTTTGATAATTAAATAATCCCAGAAGGAAAATGACGACATATAGTTCCGGTAATGCCAGATGTACAAGATCTATTAGCAACACCCACAACACACATAAAATAATAACCAATTGGCAATTGCTTTAAAACCAGCCACGAGGGCAAAGAAAAACACGATTACTTGTACGGGTGCTCGGATGCTGAGGGTTAAAAGTTAAAACGTGCTGTACATATACCTCTTGGTACGTCTTGACGTCATAAGTTTCAATGTTCCTGTTCCATGTTTCGCCGAGTGCATAAAAGCTTTTGTTTGTCTTTGTTTGTCTCCACACAGAATGTGAGTATGTATTAATTACGTTAGACCCTTTAGAATTTAGATAGAACATGACCTTTGAGACCCCTTAAACCCCCCTCAAGATCCTTTAGAATTTAGATCAAGAAGGTTCCAGCATTCTGTGCACGTGCCATCACGCCTGCGATAATTATCGTATTTTATGCGATTATAATTATTGTACGTCTTACAAAAACGGTTGTCGGACTGTACGTAACATTCCACCGTTAACCACACCCGTTTAGGAGTGATTGGCCCTCGGGAAATTTTGTCGCAATGAGCCCACCCCCACCAAGCTGATTGACGAGCGTGGTCCCGCCCACTCCTCTTGGCCTTGCATTGCCCTAAGCGTAGGGATGCAGCGATGCTTCCTCCAAAATGCTTATTTTATGGAATCCTGTCGAGTTATGAAAATCTCAGTCATGGACCTTCCCACTATAAATACAGTCGATTCATGTTTAAACAAGTTTTGTGTTGGGCTGTGTGAAGATGGTAAGCGTTACAAGCGGATTGTTTTGGGTCGGTCAGTTTTGGAGTTCAGCGATGCTCCCCAAGAGTTTCATGAATATTGTTGGATGTGAAATTCTCCGCAGATGACTGGTAAATCCTTGAAAGGTTGACGAGTTTGTATTTTGGTGGATTTTATTTTTTTAATTATTATTTATTTTTCTTGAGGATTTGTGTTGTATTAAACCTATGGAGTGTCCATACCATCCCTCCATAGGAAGTCCACTGACTTCCTGATTGGTATGATTATTCGGTGGTAAATTGACTGACAAACTGACTTGGATTGGTTTTATAATGGTAAATACAAATGTACATTTCACCGATCCAATTTCAGGTGTATTTGAAGAGGATATTTTATTCGGCTTGTGTTTACCTCCTCTTTGTAAATATCCAGCGAGAGTGCAGGCCATGAAGAATGTAGTACCAAAGAACGACAAGAAACGGCGCAAGCAGCTTATTGAGGAGGTGGCGGCGTTGGAGAGCCAGCTCGAGGCATCCCATGAGGAGGAGCGCCGGGCTCTGAGCGTACGACTCGGTGACTGCCAGGTATTCCTGTTGCCGTACCACTCTTTCATGAGTAGGATGTTTGTGTTCCTCCAAAGATTGTTAATCCATACAACGGTGCTGCCAAGTGTTTCTAATAAACATGAAATTGTGCGAAAGCCAGATATTAGTGGCTTGGAGTCTCCCCCCCCCCCCCACCGTTTACATACTTTCCTGTGACCATCCATACCTTGCTTACATATGTTTTGGTGTAAACAAGGTCGGTATGGTCAGAAGCTTCAGAAGTTTGTGGGGTGTTGCTTCCCATCCATGAAAATGTGCTTTTCCACCATGATTAAACCGTACTTTTGACTTCAGCAAGGCCACACACTCCGAGCAGCTAGACTTGAGATTGGAGTGTGTTCTCTCTACTGGAATTATTTTTGTCTCGTCCTAAAACGTCTGAGCATATCGGAACAAGAGTGACAACTTTCCACCATTCAAACTTTTATGATACTTTTTTAATTTTTTTTAGCTCACCCGGACTTTAGTCTGGTGAGCTTATGCGATCGAGCAGAGTGATTGAGTGAAACGGAAGATCAAGAAGGAACCCGAAGAGGTAAAGAGCACAGATGGAGTCATCAGGAGGATCCTGGATAGGATTCGGGTCTCAGCAGCTACTCCGCCACCCTCAAACCCATCTAGGTGCAGCCAAGTGAGCCTTGCAGAAAACATTCTGCAATAATTCACTTCTCCTTAGAGAGGTAGATAACGAATGAAAGAGAAGATAAAGCAAGAATTAGAATGAATAAAGAGGATTATAAAACAAAAATTTTTTTAATGTGTGAGTCAGTCAGTCAGTCAGTCAGTCCGTAAACACTTCAGTCATTATCGCCTGACACAAACACGTTGCCTCATGAAGGTGTATTGACTGCATCAAAATCTGTGCTTATTAAAGGGGTCTACAGGGAGGGGGGGGGAAGTTGACCCCCCCCAAAATAGGTATTTTCTCTCTTCTCCAAAACTACACACACTATTTTGATGAAACTACACCACAACCTTCATCACCCGTGATGTACCAAAGTTTATCAATCGGATCAAAATCTGCACTCATTAAAGGCGTTGATGTGGGGGTGGGGTTGGATCCCCTCCAAATAGGTATTTGTTCCCAAAGTTTGTTCATGGCATGCAAAAAGAAAAAATAGGACCGCATGTCCTGATGCTCACCTGGATCGGAAGCAAGTGTCGCTCAAACCCCCTTGTAGACTCCTTGGACCCTGATTTTTTAATTTATTATTATTATTATTATTATTATTATTATTATTTTTAATGCCATGAACAAACTTTGGTCCATCACTGGAAATGAATGTTGTGGTCATGTTTCATCAAAATTGTGTAATCTTATTTCTCATACTTGCACACCACATAGACGCCGAGAATTGCAGCTACCTACACAAGTCCTACTTGGAGAGTTTACACCTGTGGAACCAACTTTCGGTTGGTGTGTGTAATTTCGGAGAAGAGAGAAATATTTGGGGGGGAGGGGTCAAACACTCGCTCATCCCTCCCCATATACCCCCTTAATGAGCGCAGATTTTGATGCGGTCAATACACCTTCGTTAGGCATCAGATATGAAGCTTGTGGCGAAGTTTCATCAAAATCGTGTGTTTGATTCAAGCGATAATGACTGAAGTGTTCACTCACTCACTCACTCACTTGCCTCCAGTCACTGATCGATCGCATAAGCTCACCGGATGGAAGTGTAGGTGAGCTAAAAATCAGAGTCTAAGGGGTCTGCAGGGGGGGGGGGGGGTGAGTGACTGTTGCTCCTGACCCAGGTGAGCTTCATAACATGTGGTCCTATTTTTTGTATTCAGAGTCCAAGCTCGTGGCAGAGCGAGAACACAAAAATATCAGGACGAAACAGAACAAAAGGAACAGCAGACAGGGAAGGGGGAAATGCCAACAGTTGGGCTGAAGACTGATTTGGACAAACAGGGGATGCAGGTAACGATGAGGGGTAGGGAAGAATGCAAGGGGTAGACAAGATGGATACAGAAGCAAGATTTGGGGAGGCGATGGTTTCACGTGTCTGGAAGACATCATGGTTTTAGATCAGGAGGTGGGCTTGAGGAGGGTTAGTGGGGGTAGAAAAGATCATGGTTTTTGATCGGGGATAATCTGAGATGGTGATGAACGGCTGTCTTGAAGACCTGGAGGGGAAGAATAAGATTGAAGAGGATGTGGAAGTTGGTTCCACAGGTGTGAACTCTCCAAGTATGACTTGTGTAGGTATCACTCGATACCACAGTTGTGACGATCCTTTGTGCGACGTCTCAAGCTGTTGTACACATAAAAAGGGCTGTTTGTATTTGATAAAGTCAAATCTTTGAATGAAAATCAATAAAACATCTGGGAAATCAACAGATAAGATTCCACTTCTTCTTCCTCTTCTTCTTTACTACATTTTTTTTCTTCTTCTTTTCATGAATCACTTTTGGGTTTTTTTGTTCAGTCGCAAGTCTCGACTGTCGTCGACGGATTACAACATCTTGCTGTGACGTCGGACGCATCTGCAGTCAAGTCCACAGTGAAGGTGTCCAAAGCGCAGCGCAGACGTGTGAGTTTGGTGTTTGTCAGACACTCCCCAGCATTCACTGCGGAGCATGTGCACGACATTTTGTCCACAAACAGTGCGGTGAATGCTTAAACGCCGGCCTATCACGGGTTATCATCTTCATTTGTCATTATGAAGATTACGTGTACGTTTGGGCTTTGGTGTAGTTTGGGCCAAAGGTCGCTGCGTTTCATATCCCGACATAATCTTGGATAATCTACCTGCTGATGATCCAAACAAGCTCTTAATCACCGAAGCTTCCCGTTACACGTGACACCAGTCGGCTCGCCCTTCCTCATCGTTCCTTGACAAATGTCCACTTGGTTGAACCGGTGCAACAGATCTGCAAAGTTTAAAGAGGCCCGTCCTTAGACGAATGCCTTTTTCTGTCCCACTTTTCTCGCACGTCATTGTGTTTCTGGAGACATTGGCCTTTGGAAAATAAACCTGACGAGTTTGGACACATTCCCAGAAATTTGCAAAGGACGTGTCATTTACAATCTTTTTACTAACTTGCAGCGTCCTTGTCAAACCCTAATGTTGTGTTCTCGAAGCGCGTCGCATCCGACGGATCAGCAGTGCGGGATTTAAAATCTTTGCTGGAAAGGGGTGTTCAGTAGAAATTAGCACCTTTGTGTTGCGTTGAATGATTTAAAAAAAAGATCTTCTGTTGATCCCTCCTGCCACCCACCCCCCCCGCCCCCCCCCATGCCTCTTCCTTTAGGAGAAGAAAGAGTGCCAGGAGCGAGAGCGGGCAGCACGGATAGCGGAAGCGGATTTGGAGAACGAGCACGGCGCACGGTGCCAGGAAGCACGGGCGGTCACGGAAGCCCTTGCCGCTCGTCGGCTCCGTCTGTACCGGATGCTGCCAGACGGGCACTGCTTGTTCGCTGCACTGGCTCACCAACTGGGTGTGACGAGCGGCTATGACGTAGCAAAACTGCGTGCCTCATCCGCCTCATACATGAGGGAGCATGCGGAAGAGTTTCGTCCTTTCCTTGTGGATCCTACATCTGGCGATACCTACTCAAATGGTCATCTTGCACAGTTTTTATTGGTGATAGTGGATTAGTTGTACAAATATGACTTGGCTAGAAACTCCAGGTTATGGGCATTTTGTTGTGACCTGCTTGTACTTAATTAGTCACTTCTAATTGACTGGCCAATCTGGTGATGAATGCTCATGATTGGGTGATCCTCGAGACACCCGAGGACGTGTTGGACAGACTGTGAGTTAATTGTCAATGGTGTGTTTTATTTATTCACAGAAAGGTTTGAGAGGTATTGTGAAGAACTGTCCAGTACTGCAGTGTGGGGTGGTCAGCTGGAGGTGAGTTTTAATGATGGAGAGAAACGTACAGACGAGAGGAGACGAAGGACAGTGGAAGCGAGAAAAGGCAGGACTGAATAACCATGGAGGAAGAAGACGCACAATAACGGACATGCGACTTCCTCCGATTTGGCGGAGTTGATTATTTTTGAATAGAAATTGCTGAATTAAGATGGGAACTGGGGTTGGGGTGTCCTGCCTACTTGGGGTGGGGCACAGTGAGGGCTGGGGAGGGGTTTGGCCTTTTAATTGCTCCTGACTTAATGATCGTGCTTTGTTCGAGTTCATCGTTTTAAAAATACTCTTCGCACCTCTATGCTGGAAACCTATCTTCTTGAGCAACTGTTTGCATTTAATTTAACATTACCGAATAACGTTCGCGCCACAGCGCCTGCCGCTCACAATTATATAGTGTTGATTCGTCTTTGTTTTATTTGTTTTTTTAAATTATTATTCAATTACACGTTTCTCCTGGCACATCTTGTTCGTGTGTGCTGAACAGTTGTGTGCGCTGAGCCACGTGCTGAAGCGACCCATTGAGATCCTGCAAGCCACAGGAGCATCCATTACAATTGGCGAGGATTATGGAGAACAGGAAGGACTCATTCTTGTGTAAATATCTTCTTCCCACCCCCCCCCCTCCCTTTTCTTTTGTTTTTTTGTAGACAGGTTTTATCGGTGATTCCATCTTACGTCGAAACCTCTTTATTCTTTGCTCACCCGACTACCCAGTTTTCTGCATCACGAATTGGGCCTCGGGCGGCACTATGACTCTGTGCAGGCAATGAGTGAAGGACAGGAGGATGACGTGGAGTTGGATCACTGTGATGGCCACAGCTGATCATGTGATGTGTCCAGCAGAGGGAGATGGTAAGTGTGGGATTGGGTAATTTATGTGGGTACAGAGTTGTAAACGAGGACACTCCCCGGGATTGTAAAATAATACGGGTGAAGTGAATTAATCGAGGTCGGAAGGAAGGAAGGAAGGAAATTGGGGAGACCAGAGCAGTTGAGAAAGAGATGAAAGGAAATGTAAGTATGAGGGAAGAAAAGTGATGCATATCGATCGAGGGAGGACCCTGTTATAAAGGATGCCATTTTGTGTCGAGAGGCCCCGAGCACCAAAATAAATATTTGAATGAATCGATCATAGCGTTTGGCTTGCCTTTTAATGTGAAGACAGGTGTACGACAGGTGTATGATTGCCAACATGTTGTATACAACATAGCCTGTGTTCATTTGAATACGTTTACAAGACCGTGACACCCCCAGAACCCTCCCCTGTATCTTTACGCACGGGTGTGTGGTGGTGATGATTCATTTTGTGTGTAGCCTGTGGCTGCTGGTTTGCAACATTGTTGGGAGTGTGGCTGTGCCGCTGATGCAGTGCCCCTTGCTGGTTAGGGCAGGAATTTGTAATTTGTTCATGGTTCCGGCGATTACTCGCCTTCTCTTCGCGCAGGAAACCGTGGTATCTTTAACGTCCACCAACTAATGCCGGCACATGGGACGCCTGTTTAACATCCATCCGAGAGACGGCGTGCACATTGATGAATCCTGCCTGTGAAATGGATGTGTGGTGATGAAATGGAATGTCTGATTTTGCCATGACACACGCCACTTGGTACATGATGTTGTGGGATGGTATACGCTGGCCAGCTTTGGCCCACGTGACACTCAATACGTGTTTCGTAACAAACTGGGTAAAATTTGGACGGTGTGTGCCCACCTTAAAACTCCCCATGACGACCGAACCAATCTTTTGTCCATTGGCTGTAATTTGTTACCCACAATTCCCTCCCAAGGATTTTGTTGAGACATCCAGTGCTGCTTTCTGTTCCTCCCGCTGACCCGCCGTGCCATTCCAAACACTAGTCTCGGCACACTACGAGCTCAACGGGACAACAAACGAGGAAGGCTTTGGGGATGGAGAGATGCAACAAAATGCAGGACAAATTCGACTTTGCAGTGTTTGAGCATGGGGGTACTGAAGCCGTAGATTACTTTGTAACGTTTGCATGTCAGGGTGGGGCACCAATGGATTTTTGATGAGAACCCAAATAATGCTTTTTCCTTCGGTACATGAGAGGTACTTTTTGAGTGCGGAGTCTTCATTTGTGTGTTTGCTATAAAAGTCTTGTCTTGTTTTGTCAAACCCTTCTTCTGGTTGACAACGGT
This sequence comes from Eptatretus atami, assembly GCA_035128595.1. Classification (NCBI taxonomy): domain Eukaryota; kingdom Metazoa; phylum Chordata; class Myxini; order Myxiniformes; family Myxinidae; genus Eptatretus; species Eptatretus atami. The sequence continues at coordinate 127,452,687 of CM068960.1, read as the reverse complement.
TAAATCGTCATGAAGTTATGCACTCATCGTACACCTCTCCGCTATATTCGTTTGGCAGGAGGTTCTGTGTGACCGGCGATGTGGGGTCCTGGACCTTGGGAGGTCACATGATGAGGATGGCCTCACGGAGTGCTTCGCGTGTTGTAAAGAAAGAAAAGCGGAAAACGTAGAACTTTGCGAAAACCCCCAAAAGGGCAACTGAAGGGATAACTTGGTCAAGGTTGCTGTGTTCATTTGCATAACCAACTTGGCTGTGGTTTGATCTGTGGGTGTTTGTTTTTGTTCTATTCTGTAATTTTACTTTACTTTGAGCAACATTTCAATAAACAGACTTCCACACACCCAAGTACTTGCACCTCTTCAACACAGAGGTCATTGCTTTGGAGATCGACGACCGTGTTCTGCATTGGGTTGCAAAAAGGAAACAAGACGAGCAGGAAGTGTGTGAACAGGCGTGAATGAGGTTTGTGTTTCAGCATGGATGCAATCATGCACGTACGAGATGGCCAATCATCCATTTTGGGTCCTGGTGCTATTTTGTGGATAGTTTCTGCCGTGAGAGGTATGTGGTGTCCACCGATGTCTCGTACGAGAATCTCATTTCGTGGTTTGTAGTGAGTAATGAAGTCAGACATAACCAATTTTGGTGGATCCGTGATTTCGAGCAGACACTCAAACCACAATTGCACCAAATCTGGTCAAGTTGAGAAGTCAAACATTCCCATTGCAGACAGGTCGGTGGTCTCTCTGTCTTCCACCGCCTCCTGTCTGGTCTTACACCCTAACTGCTCTTTCCATACTTTGTTGCCCACTCCCATCCTCAGGTTCCTGCATGCCACACGTGGTCCAACAGTAACCCCCTTCTGGTGAAACTACCGAAATCCAGGATGACTGCTCACCTCCACTCATTTGTTGTTGTTGTTGTTTTTTTCCCCCACCTATGGAACAAACTTCCACATTCTCTTCAATCTCATTCTTCTCTTCATAATCATCTCTGATCACCGTGTCCTTAATGCCCGCCC
>CM068960.1:127441416-127451655 GCA_035128595.1 Eptatretus atami | reverse complement strand
TTTCCAGTTTTTCCTTCCTTCTGTATCCATCTTATCCACACCAAGCATCCATCCCTCCCCACACCCATTGTTCGTCCAAGTCTCCCTCTATTTTATCCTTCAACCTTACTGTTGGTGTCCTCCCTACTGTTCCTTTTGTTCTGTTGTGTCATGAGCCATTCAGTTTTCTAGCTCTTCCATGAGCCTAGACTCAACACACACAAAAAAAGTTAACTTGTGCCACTCAGAACCACAGGCTTGCTCACTGTGGGGAAAGTTTATTTTTCATAACTCGTCCTGATAAGGGTGAAATGCTCATGGAGGAGCAAAGCTAATATATAAAGTACCACTTGTAGGATCAGGTTCAGAAGAGATGGTAAATTTGGTGTTGGCTAAACGGTTAAGGTGGCTGGTTTAAGATCTTAGGGTCTTAAGTTTGAGCCCCTGCTGGGCCATTGAGATAACACTAAGTGAGTTGATTCAGCCTCTCATCCTTCAGGCTGGCAAAAATGAGTACCAGCTTACTGATAACAGGAGCACTGCATCAGCGCCACAGCTGCGCTTCCAGAAAATGACGCAACCAGCAGCCGTGGGTTGCATCCGAAACAAGAAGAGGAGGAGGAGGAGATGGTATTTTTGCATGAATTATTTGAGTTCATGGAACTTGGGATTTGAACCTGGGTCCCAGCAATTATTATTATTTTTAAACATGTTTCAAGGCTGATGGCGGAGCTGTTAGACACAAACACATCAAACAACACGGGATTTGACTTCAGACACCCATCCAATGGTCTATGTGTTTGTGATGCAACTTTCCAGAAAACGGGTCCAGTGACACCATCTTGGGACGTCTCCTTGTAATGGCTCTGCAGCCCGAAGCAGTGTGGTTTTGGGTTGTCCGTCCGTCCGTCCGTGCGTGTAGCAGATTTTCGTTGCCATCATAATTTTGAATCCCTGCAGGGATTTTGACCAAACTATTGGTACAAGTATGAACTGCAATCCAAAGATGAATCGATTCAATTTTGGGTTCACCAGATCAAAGGTCATGTGCACTTTGAGAATAATTTTTTTCGATCATCATCTCCATCTGTCAAACTCACACACATGTGACCTTTAATAGAGATCAAATGTAACTGGCTTTACATTTAATGGGGACGGAAGCATATCCATTGACACATTCATGTCAAATTCTATTTTCTGGTGTCTTTTGCAAGCAAGTCGCAAAGCGGGATGGCTCGCACTCAACTGAGCAATGTAGAAGCTGCCCCCAACCCCCTCTCTCTCTTAAAGGATGCCAACTCGTGGGGTTTGTCCATGCTTTAAAATGCTGAGCATCACCCGAGGAAGCAGCACGTACCATCTTTAAAGTTTTCATCATCATTCTGCCAGGTCAGAACTGACCTGTGAGCTGTGACCTCCTAAAGCAGCCACTCACTCGAACCCACAATTCCACCAAATCTGGTTGAGAAATCAAACAGGCCAGCCCAAACTACGACATGATCTTTGGCCATGCACGAGTGAGTACAGATTAGACAGTTGAAAAGCATGCACTGATCAGGGAATCAAATTCAAAGCGAGTCTATTCACTGCTCAACCATCAAGACTTGCATTAAGTAGCAGCCATTTTGCAGGTAAGCAGATTTACCTGGAAAATAGAAAAAGGTTTGAATAAAAAATAAATAGGTGAAGTGTTATTATTTCGTACGCAGCCTTTGGCTGCTGCTTGCTTCATTACTGTAAGCACAGCCCCTGTTTCCAGGAAGCTGGTTCTCATTTTGCCAACCTCGGAAGCGTGACGGGCTGAGTCAACCCACCTGGTGTTAAGTAACCGCACGGCAGGGATTCAAACTCAAGACCCTAAGATCTTAAGGCAGCCACCTTAACCGTTAAGCCAACACCAGGCTTGTATGTGATTAAAATATTGTGTATAAGTGGCGAATAGTGGATTAACCAATTATAAACAGCTGAATCAGTGGAAAAAAGCATTGACCAGTTAAAAGTTGAGTGTGAGAGATGTCATTGAGTGATGTACGGTCGATATCCCTAGCAACCTTTTATCTACCTTCCCTGTCTCTCCTGCAGGCCCAATCTCGTTTTTTTCTTGTCCCATGGATTTGCAACCAGTACGCATCCATGTCGTTTGCAAGAGAAGCATTCGATATTCATTTGACATCAAAACATTCTTTTTTTTTTTTACATGCACGCATCATTGTGCGGCCTCCGTTTATAACCCGTTTCCAGCATGACCTTCTGAAACCACTAAACTGTGTGATTGGTCTTCGTTCGTCGCACCGATTGTGTGCTTTGAACCAGAAGTTCAAATTCGATATGGACCGCTCTTCTTACCTTGATTACACAAATTATTCCTTTAATTCCAGGGGCGTTTGCTCTGCACCAAGCATCGCCACAAAGCTGGCCGACTGGTTGGCACTGTGTTCTGTGTTTCCAATGGTGTTACAGATCTTAAACCAACTAATGAACTCCCACTCTAGAGGCTGTTTCCTTAACGAGTTCAGATGTTCTGCTCAAGTCTGGTCGGGACGTGCGTTCGGGTCGGCTCGGCTCGAGCCGAGATGTTCCTTAAGGTACATTCTGCATTTGTACTTTAACTCGCTTTTGGAGTTCCATTTCGAGTACCTCCTTTGCCAAATGAATGAGTTGATGGGTTTGAGACGAGTGACCCCTCGACTCGACTCATTTTGAGTTCCATTTATCGGACAAGTCACGGTCGTGGTTGATGTGGATGAGTTTGTTAAGGTAATCACACCTGGCCCTGCAGCAGTGCCAGGTGTGATTACCTTGAACTGTGTCGAATCCCCACAGGAAAAAAGAAGCTGAACAACGGATAAAACAGACATTCATTTTTTTATGAAGCATAACAAATGTTTAAAAGAAACTACAGAGGGAAGTTTAAATGGTGGTGAACGTTTTTATCAGATGTTTTAGCAGGTGGAAAGGTGGGTTAGTAGAATTTTGCTAAAGTTTTGTGGCTTTGAAAAGAGAAAAAGAGGAAACCAGCTGGTGCTTAGTTCAAGATGTTAAAGGCATTTAGGGGTCAACGGGGATGTGAGTTTGAGAATACGGTATTAAAAGGAATTGATTATAGAGGACGATGATTGGTCGAGGCATTTGATGCACCGTTTGCGCAACTTGACATCTGGATAATTCGCCTAACTGCACATATAACACCTGTGACAGAATGTGGCCAAAACTGAAGATACATCAAAGCAGGTGACCCACCTGAAACAGGTTCTAGCAAATTTGCCACAACAGAACATTGATCTGCCACCTTGCGCCAGAAAGAAATGGCTGGCATAACTTCTTGGTCGCATCATCACCATTGTGGTTTGTCGAGAAGGAAGCGATTCCTCCTTGCAGTTTAGCAAGTACAGTGAACAGGCCTGCGGCTTACAGGCTGAGCACTCTGCTTCCTGAGATAACTTGACACGACTCGGTTACAAGGTAGCAGCTGTTATAGCCGATTTAACGTTATGGCTAAGGTTATGAAGATGCTTTCATGTCCCGTGATGCATGTAATGGAATTGAAACACGTGGTCCATTTGTGGACGAGGTAGACGTGCTTTCTTGAGAGGGTCACGGGTCGAGGGCAAGAGGGGATGCTGCAGCTGTGAGGCATCCAGCATGACATCACGCTTCCAGGCAAATGATTCTCACCAAAAGTTCCCTCTGTGAGTGTGGAGCGTAACATGGCATACACCATGAGGGTTTAAGGTTCCAAACAGCTGTTCTTATTCGCCACACATTCTGAAGCACGTTTCGCCTGCACGACTTGGCTTGTATTTTTACCAATTAACCTCTGCACATTCGTATTACTCGCCATGAGAGCCCACGGAACAACTATCAGAACTCGGACCCATTGACACAACCGTCTAAGTGTACAACCCATATGTACTCCATGCTTCAAATTTCCTGAGCTTTGACTGCAATCAAGAAAGTGCACAGAATGAAACGGAGCAGAAGCCATTTGGATCAACGAGTCAAAAGTGATATCTTCGGCATAACCTCAGGAATCGTAACCGCTGTTCATGATGACTCTGTCGCCGGTCGGCTCGAGCAAAGTGGTGTTCCCCGCCTCGTCGAGCACATGCAGCAGAACCCGAGTGCGCTGGGCCAGTTCCGAGATGCTGCTAGTTAGTCGGCTCAGAGCGTCGGGATCACGGACCCTGAGCCTCGCTGGAGCTTCACGTGCCCTCGCGGCCACATTGCGCAGGGCTCCAAACAACGCCCGTGTGGCACCCAACAAGGTGTCGTGCAGGTTTGGCGTCACCGCAAAACGACACGCCGCGTCCCCCACGAACAAGACGCCGTGCCCAGCAAGAAGCAGCGTGCGTGCGAGCTGCAGGAGTTGCTGGGTGTCTGGTGGTCCCGCGGATGGCTCACAGGCCCTATTGACAGCGGCTGCGGCGCTCTGCAACAAGGCGTGCTGCCCACAGCACTGTTCTGTGTAGAACTCCAGCATGTTCAAGTGCATGGCTCCTTCCCAGGTCTTCCCCCCTTTGTTTTGCTGCCTTTGCTCTCCCTTGTATTCTTGCTGTTCCTGCGGCAGAGATGGTTAGGTTTAAATCATGCCTGTTCGCTTCACCATAATCACTGGTCTCACCTGCACATATGCCCGTTTAACATGTTGGGATTAAAATAAATGCAGGACAACATCTTTCTACGACTGCTCACTCTCACCAACACATACTTGGCAAGCATGGTCGGTGTGCCAAACACCCTTCAAAGCAAATCGAAGGAAGTCTTTGTCCTGTCGACCTGGGTTAACTTTGGGTTTTTTTAACTAGCAGTATACAAATTAAATGTTCATGCGGTTGTGAAATTGAACTCCAGAAAAGGCCAGACTGCTTAGCTTTAGGCCTGTATTCGTGGGACCTCGATGTTGTTTCAAAATGATGTTGCAACAGGTAAAACGAGGAAAGGTGTGGGGGTGAATAAGACAGGAGGAAAACCCTCTGTATGGATGAGGAGAAACATTTCTTTTGTGAAATGTATACAAGACTAAACAGCCTGATGAACCGATGCTCACAGTCACGTATTCCCAGAAAATGCACTCAAGGCCTACAACAAAACCTGTCCCTACCTGTCTACATTCCAGCACCTTGTACCATCCTATTCTCCATACCTCCATGTTCTTGCCTGTGCTTTTATATAAACTTGTTATTAACAGTGATCCTCACCTCAACCTGGGCCGCCGGGATTGCCTGGAGGTAGCCTCCAAGCTAGGTTTGAATCCCGAACCGGCTGTAAACTGTCATCCCATTGTTTCACAGGCAGAGCGATTCATCAATGTGTGCGCCGTCCCTCGGATGGACATTAAACTGGGTGACCCGTCTGTCGACATTAGTTGGTGGACGTTAAACATCCCACGGTGTCCTTCGCGATGAACAGGCGAGCTGTCGCCGGCACAATGAACACGTTACAAACTCCTGCCCTGACATCTTGTGTCAGAGTGGTGACCTGTCCTAGATTGTTACCCTTTCCAAGAAACTGCTTTGGCAGCACCGACACCCTTTATGGAGCATGGCACACGATGATTATCTCAACACTGTCCCAGGATGCTCTTCAAAAAAACACAAAAAACAAGTTTTATTTATTTTGTCCCTTCCTTTACATGGTCAAAGTGTTTCCTTGTTTTCTATTAAACACCAAAAAAAACGTTCATTGTATTCTTCAATCTTACATTGTGTCCATCCTGTATTGTCTCAAGAATGTCTTTGTGAAATCTCATTTCTCCCGTGTAAACTGCCCTGATTTGACCGTAAAACGTCACGTTCTCGTGAATTTAAACTTAAACCCCCTCGGTGAAACGACGTCATTCTCAAATCATTGCCCGTCACTGTGTTGGGGTCTCTCTCGGCAAAATCGGTGCAATTTTGACCCCCCTTTCATCTGCAGTTTGCCCATCGCTACGAACAGCTCACAGCGCTCAATCCTCCCAAAACGTCAACACCACTTCCACTTGGTCAGGCCTATTTTATGTTGTTCGTATAGAAGGGTCAGGTAGGCATAATCATTCAGAATGACCTGCAACACCGGATGGAAATAAGAGTCACCAGCAGTGAGTGAACCAGAATCACATCATCGAACAAACCAGGTGGGGCAGGCAGATTATCCCACCCTGAAGGTCCTAACTCGTCTTCCTGAAACTACGAATCCCAATCCATAAGACTTCAGATGAATTTGAAACCACAACCTCGAGGATTCCAGTGCAGTCCCTACAATACCCAGAGAAAAATGTTTTCAGCCATTCCACTGCCCAACCAGAACGCACCTGTGTACGATGATGACGCACTATTGTCCCACCCATCAGGACACCTAGATCTCCATTTAGTGTTCCCCTATCGGGATGGAAAATCATGCAATAAATTGCGCAGCACTGCGGTGGAATCTCTTCAAAAGGCAAGGAATGAACGAGACTCGTGTCACCAATCGATTACCTTTCACAAGTAAGCATACACGACAGGAAGATTCCGACGTGTCCGTTACACCTGTCACGTCCATCACTCTACAGGCAGTATATATTTGTCCAAGGTATGAATCAAGAAGCCAACTATTGTTTGAAAGCATTGATGCTACATTTAATTGCTGTGGGAATGCAGACAGGACGGCCAAACTAACATCCCCACCCCATCCATGCGATGCAGGCAATGTGTTCAAAGATGCAACGCTCATTTGCTCGCGTCAGACCAGAACGGACGTTTTAGTCAAATTTGACTCTGTTATCAAAGTTCGAGCAAACAAACAAGTAAGTAAATAAATGAATAACTTGCAGGTGAACCATCCAAAGTGAGGCATCCTTTCAGGAAAATAATTTGAGGAAAAAAATCTAATCCAAACATAGTAACTTCTCAAGTTTCCTTTCAATGGTCCCATCACAGATTGGTGTAAAGGTGAGTAGATGTGACAGCGATCAGCATTTTGGAGGTAAATAAACAAAACAAAGTGTTTTACCTGTAACTTCAAGTCTTGTACTCCTTTGGCACATTCAGCTTGCGGGGACGATTCGAAGCCGGCGCAACTGTCCATCTTCCAATGTAAACGCGGTGTCCGCAATGGCTGGTGGACGAGTAGCTTGTTGCAGGTGGAAGGCAACTCAGAGGGGTACGGCGCATGCGATTCGGGCATAGGTGTCACAGAGTGCTGCAACGAAGTTCGGGATTTGCCAAGATGCGTGTTGGCACATGCCGAGTCTCGTGTGACCTGTGAGAGAGTTGATCGAATGGGGTTTGTGGTTGCAGTGCACAGCAGTACACTCCATCTCTGCATGAGCACCAACCTACAAACTTTTAATTTAAAACAATTAGAATATGAACATTTAAACCCAGGGAAAAACAAATAGTACGATAGTTGGTACCCGTGGTGGTGTGTCGTAGTCACTGTCGTTGCAATCCTGGGAATCCAGTGAGTCTTCATCCACATGATATCTCGGGTCTCGTAGATCTTCCACCTTTTCTCTGCAGCCAAGAAGCCCGGGTGGCTTCTCATCCTTATGACCAATGTACCAATGTGACTTCTCGATCCTTTGGCAATGAGAGCCGGATGGTTTCTCACCCCTGCAGTTGTGAGGTCCAGGTGACTTCTCACCCGTGTGACTGCAGGGCTCCAGCAACTTCTCATCCATATAACCACGTGGTCTGGATCGCTTCTCATCCACGTAGTTGTGCACCTTGGATGGCCTCACGTCCCCGTCGCTGTTGCAGTTGTGAGGTCCAGGTGACTTCTCACCCGTGTGGCTGCAGGGCTCCAGCAACCTCTCATCCATATAACCACGTGGCCTGGATCGCTTCTCATCCACGTAGTTGTGTACCTTGGATGGCCTCTCGTCCCCGTCGCTGTGGATTTTATATGGCTCAAAGCTCCCACAGCTCGAATGCAAACTATCACTGCTGCTTTGGGATCTCAAAGACACACCATTCATACGGCCCTGCATACTAATCGTTTCCTTCTCTCTGGGCATGTCGGCTTTCGGTAGTTCTCCATCTTTGCTACCTCGGGGATAGGTTTCTGAAACGCCGAAGCCTTTCACAGATGTGGGGTTGGCACAGGAGGAAGACAGGGCGTTAATTTGAATCCTTCGATTGTTGGATACTGGTATGTCATAATCGCTCTCGTTGGTTTTCCATGCAGAACTCGTAGGCTGGAGATTGCAGTAACTGCTGGCATTCTTTACCTTCGGGACATCATAGTCCTGCGCAGGGAGATGGTGTGAAGTCACACTGTTAGAACACAAGCTGCTACAACTTTATTCAACTTACAAGCACTGTATATTCGACACATCATAAAGTGCCATACAAAGGATCTACGTGTTCGAGTCCCCACACAATCCAAGCTGAAAACGAGCACAGTCGGGATCCAAGAAACACAAGAGATCATTGCAAATGTTCCTGACTCGTACACATGGCGGGTGGTTATCGACTGTTCGAGAGATCATTACAAATGTTCCTGATTCATGTATATGGCGGGTTGTTGGCGGGCCTTGCAGAGATCACCCCGAATGTTCCGGAATCAAGAGAGATCACCCCGAATGTTCCCGATTCATTTCCACCAGCCTTGAGAAGTTCAGCATGGATGCCACAGATCCCTGGAGCTTTACCCCATTTCAACCGGTTCACCGCAGCCTGTGTTTCCACAAACGAAGGTGGACCACAGTTGATTGGAGGGTCAGCAATAGGGATTGTAACACCCCTGACATCCAACTCGACAGCTGGTGGATCAGCTTGGTACAGCCGCTCAAGGTAACTGGCCCAGCGGGCCTTCACTTCAGACTCCTCTGTCAAGAGTCAAGAGCCCAATGTTCCCGATTCATGTATATATGGAGATCACCCTTCGCAGTCGTGTATTTAATTGCGTCTTTCACTGCAACTTAAAGGCAGGCATCTTACCAATCCACCATAAAGTCCTGGAGGCCTATCTCGTCACAAACGCTACGTTTCGGGCCTTTTGTACAATCTAACTGAAATCGACTGAAGAAGAGAGAGTTTGTTCTCATATCAAGCAAGTTTCTCTCAATGCACTTCAAACACGAGAAGGCAGAGGACCTTCAGCAACAAATTCATGGACCACGGAGGATAAAACACAACCGGCAGATGTAACTTCATCAACCCATTTCAGAAACTATGCACATATCAAGTATGGAGGAATTTCTTCTTTTTTTAAAATTTTAATCCAACCTCCCACAAATAGTCATCATCACCTCCCTTTTTACTCTTATTTTTCTCCATCTACTCCGCTCCGTCCCCGACTCCACATTGCCCGTGTGTTGTTTTGTAACATGTGAATGTCCCCTTACTGAGCCCGGCACTGGAAATGCGAGTATTGTCAGAGTAATCGCCCACGATACAAATCATTGGACGTGTTGTTAAGAAACCCAGGCCAAACATCCACAGTTCTACACAATGTCCTTTGTTTTTTTTTATACAGGGGTCGAAGGCTCATGGAGGTACCGGTGCCCTCTGCGTTCTGACGATCTCTTGTGACGTCATATTCTCTCCACAGTGGCACAATGAATGAAATATCTACTCACTGTCCCGCTGTCCCAAACTCCATGGGATGCCATCCCACAGTGTTTGTCCATATTCGATCCTTTGAAATGCTGAATGTGAAGCAACGAAGCAGCACACACCATTCTTCAAGTCTTTGGTATGACTCGGTCGGGGTTCGAACCACCGACCTCCCAGACTAAGAGTGGACGCTCTAACCATGACACCACCGAGTTTGCATACAATACAATACAATACAAAGTGCATGATATACAATATGTGTGCAAATTAAATGTCATTGTCATGTGAACCCTCTGAACCCCGATGGTCAAAAGCCGTTAGGAGAGCGTTCAAATCTCCACCGTGAGAAATATATACATTTCATCTTTTGCAGAATAAGTTATTTTTCTTGAACAAATGCAGTTAAAATGAGTTCCTTCACCCCTTTGCTGAATGAAGTGAAAACTAACTCTCTGTGTCAATAGAGTCTTGGAAAAGGTTAACCCCTCTCCACCCCTTATCCCCCCCCCCAACCCCAACCCCATGCCGACTAAAATGTGAAAATAATAGCTGGAAGCAGAACTTGAACAGCTTGTTCTCCTTGTTGCGTCAAAAAGAAAGTCTTTGTGCCCAATATGGACTGTCCCACTTCAAACGAGGAAACGTGGACAAAGTGTGGCCGATGGGTTCACTCAGGTTCCCACCACCCTTAGCATCGACATGTTCCCACCACCCTGAGCATCGACATGTTCCCACCACC
>CM068960.1:127411607-127432612 GCA_035128595.1 Eptatretus atami | reverse complement strand
AGAGATCCCAAAGGCCAACCTTTTTGGGTGTGTAATGGCTGGAATAATCATCAGGGTTGTGTGTACTAATAATACATATGCATTGATTAATTATCGGATGCCTCTTCGTGATGGTTGAACCCACCAACGGAAGTCGGGGGCCAAATCTTTCGCACTCCTCCCTGCTGCTCGGATTCATCAGGGAAGCATAGACACAATTGTAGCCCAATCGGTCCCCAGTGAACTGGCCCATCCCTCCACCCATTCCTCTTCCTCACAACATTTTGCATGTGAGGAACTCTCTGGTTCGCTCCCAGGAGGTCAATCGGCTGCTCTGTGCTGCTGCCCTCTTCGTGCAGGGCAGGACAGGGCCAATCGACAGCAACTACCACACACATATTTCTATAAAGTACGTACTATTTAGAATAACATCATCTATAATGTACAGTACCAATACAATGTGAGCACGTCTATAAAGTTTGCATTAAAACATTTGTTAAATCAGTAGCAGATATAGTTAACTAAAAGGACATTCGGTCTAGAAGCATATCTCCGCGCCCGCAATGCCTGATCCACGATAACATATCGGGCCCATTACATTTTTCGAAATATCATGCTATATGTCGTTTTTGGGCGATCTTCTCAATGGGTGAAGAATCACTTTAAAAATTAAATAATCATCGTATCCAGGTCCAGATTCGGATCTTCACCAAAATCGATTCAATTCTGCGGTGATCACACACCCAACCTGTCCACCAAGTTTCATCCGAATCCCGCTCTCAACTTTTGAGATATCATGCACAGACAGACAAACAAGAAAAAGATGTGCAGAGCACGATACTTGCAAAATCCACCCCCTCTCAAAGGTTGCTAATGGATACATCAAATTGTCCATTCGTTAAGATTAAATATGACAATCTTAATCAAAGCTCAGGTCAATCGGATGAAAATGATTATTTCATTTTGAAATTGATGATTTTAGAAGTTTGACCTTTGAGTTGACCTTTGACCTTTTGACCTCAAAAAGCTGGTCTCCAAATTGCGATGCACGATGCAAATCTGGCTTAACTTCCAGGCTAATGGGATGAAAATGACGATTTTTTCAGATGAAATTGATGATGTTTAGAAGGTTGACCTTGACTGATTCTCCAAAATACTTGGTTTCCCAATTCAGTGACACAATGTGCAAATCTTGTTCAAATTTAAGTCAATCGGTATGAGAAAAAAATGACGATTTTAGAATTTGACCTCAAGATGACCCTTTGACCTCAAAATCCATAGGCTTCTCAGTTGAGACGACCTCTAACAACTCGGGAAAGATTCATGACTATCGTTTAGAATTGTGACCTGCAGGGATGACAAACGAACAGACAGAATAACAAAATGGCCTGACCAATATACTTGAAAAAATCTTCGATTTTGCGACTAACAGGACAGAGAGGGGTGAAAACATCACCTTCTTGACCTTCGGTGGCGCGCGGGTAACGATGAAAAAAGGGACAATCGTAAAAAGAGGGATGTAGGGATGGTTTCACACGGATCTTTCTTGTGACCATCCGTACCTTGTTTACACACTTTTTTTGGAGGACACTCCGACATGCTTTTCCCTTTGAAAAAATATACTTGTCAGATTTCTGCTTCAAATAAATGGCTCAGCACAATCTTATAAAGCTGATAAATTGTTAACCGTTTTGTTTGAAACTTTGCTTTTTAAATATAATTTTATATTCCCCAATATACGGTACATTAGAAGAGGGTGGTTGTGGTTCACACATGACCTGCACTTTGTTTATAAAAGGTGGAATCATGTATGTAGGTTAAATTGTTTTGAGAGTTTGAGGCAATTTGTCCTTGTGGTGTTGGAAAAACAGATGACGACGAGGAGAGAAACAACAAGGGTGGCAAAGCAAATAATATGACATCGAGGATGTGATCAAACGGTTATAATTTGATGTTGAGGCCACGCCGGTGGAGTTTCGGCTTGCTGTTGGGGGTAATGAGGCAGTTCTACAAGATCTGTTGTTGCAACGAGGGCAATTGGTTGTACTGTATTGGAGTTTTCTTTTTTTGATTGGGTTTGTGTCTGTTTACAGCCAGGAATCGTACAAGGCCCTCGACCACCACACTTGCATCCCACCAATAACAGCATTTATGAAGTGCCCACACCGGTTGTGCAATGGCAAACGTACTCTTCTCGCCTGTGGCCAACAGCCTGGATGAAACGGTAACAAAGGATTGCTTATGGGAAACCGAGAATACTTTGTGGGGTGACGTGGGATTGTAATGTCCAAGAGTCCGATAATAATTCCAACCATCAAACAGGTCTCCAGATAGTAAAAGCACATTCTCGTGATTTTGCGCTGTGAACGTGAATGCAATGGATATGTCAAGCATTATGGGCCAAATGTCTCCCGTGTCCAAGTCCCCCCCCCCCCCCCCCCACCACTTGTGTTGTTCTTATGGATCATCAAGGTGTTATTAATCCAAGGGCGTAGAGATGATACATCGATGGCCAGCCTTCAACCAATTGTTTGTAATTATCCCGATGCTTTTGAAGAAAACTTGGGGGATATTGTAATCCCGGTCTGTCTGTCTATCTGTCACCCTATCTCCTCCTAAACTGTTGTGCAGAAATTCACCACACTGTAGTTATGATCACCACATTGCACAAATGTGCGAGAATAGCATCATTTTTGGCCTCGCCCACTGTGGCCCTGGGGCAGGGTCAAAAACCAAAAAAATGCAACGACGAGCACATTTTTAAACATTTTTGAAATGAAACTTTGTAGATTCAATTAACATTTGGGGATGCATGAAATACGTAATTTTTTGGGATTTGACCTCCGGTTCATGCCCCAGGGGATGTGGACTTCGGGTCATAGGGTCAAAACAAGATTTAGTAACCTCAAATTTGATCTTTGGTCATTCCTGGTGGAACTTTTTGCCATCTTTCAACTTTGCTTTGGGTGGGAAGCGTGGGATTTGCGACGACGCGCCATCGACTTCCCTCCAGCTTCCTTTGTTTTTCCTTCCAAATCGGTTTCTTTATGAGTGGAATTTTCTTTGAATGTCCTTTTCAGTTCTGTTAACAAAGTGGCGACACCAACGTTTGAGGTTGGTTTACATGGATGGTCAACCTAAAAATATTTATTGTATCCAATGAAACCTTCTTCATTTTTTATTATGTGTTCTTTTCTGCTTTTTTTTTTTTGGATTCAATCTCTACCCTTCGTTGCTAAAATACAAATCCACGCAACAGCAGTCGACTCGCCCTATATGGTTGCAGTGTTGTAGTCAAGTTCACCTGGTCTGAGTCTGAGCTGTCCGAGTCCTGTGCTGAACAAGTATTGGAAAGTGGAAAAAAAATTTTTATATGTGTTTATTGTATTATGTAAATGAAGACAATTACAGTAAATATCAAAACCTTACTAACAGTGTAATTTGTTACTTGCATCAAGATTTTATTCCATATTATGGCCCTCTTGCTGTCGTAACATTCCACATTAATGCCGTATATCTTCGAGGCTGCCTGCCTCTGGTCCAGCATTACGGAGTGTTAGAGAGAGGGTGGGGGTGAGGGTTTGTCAGATTTTTTAGCAAAAATAGCGTTAATTAATGTTTGAACAGCACCTTATAAATCATTGGCAATCACAGATCATGTACCACCATTAAAAACATGGTCTTTTACAGCACCATCCATTGGGACCATACTCTGTGCAGAGCGTTGGTGCTGCCAAGTCTCCTTGGCTGTTGGGCACAATCCTGGATGGGTCACCACTCCGACAGTATACCAGCATGATGGCACTCATTTTGCCGACCTCGGAAGGATGACAGGTCGAGTTAACCCCACCTGGTATTATTCAACAGCTGAGCGGGATTTGAACTCAGGACCCTAGGTTCCCAAGCCCACCACCTTAGCCATTAAGCCAACACCAGACATTACATTCCGACCAGTTTCTGTAATCATAGCAATCCCCTGCACACCTTGGTATGAATTTTTTTTAATAATAATATGAATAAATAAATTCATACCCTCACCGTAACCCAAACCATTATTTTTGCTCTAATTCGTTCAGGTTTGGTCAGATTTCACATTCTGGCCATTTCTGAACTCACAGAAATCCCTTTCATACTGTGATGTGACTTTGTTTTCCTAGAAAAATAACGAAATAAATAAAATAGGAAAAAACCCTTATCGTAACCCTCAGAAACCGCTGTAGTTTTGATTTCCAACAAGCTATGGTGCTCAGATTTTAACACATCCCGAGGGTAGCATTTGCGGTTAAGCATACTAAATGTCGAGGTTCTATCTCAAATAATAACGGAGATATGGAAGGCATCATCTTAGCCTATCAAGAGTGAGATATAATTGTTTATTTTTCATTGGTTTTTCAGAACACGTCAATTAACACATAACCTGCTCACATGACTGTCCAAATAATCGTCTTTTTTGTGTTTACAAGTACAACAATGTAAAGTATGTTACGATGTTTATTAGCCCCTGTTGGACTCGGGTCCAAAACGGTTGCTTCTGGATTTTGTTCTCGTTAAAACTATTTTTTTCAACATGGCTTACTTTTAAGAAAGATCGCATAAGTCGGTGTTTAAATCGATGACTCATTCACAGTTTTCTTTTACACTCCAAAAACCTCATTCTTATTTACTAGAAGAAAATGTACGTTATATTTGTGTCACGCTTCAGACAAAGCGTTGATAGCGTTTAAAGGTAAAGCCATTTTTAGTGCTTTGGTTTAAAGTTAAGCCATTTAGTGCTTTAGTTTAAAGTTAAGCCATTTTTAGTGCTTTAGTTTAAAGTTAAGCCATTTTTAGTGCTTTGGTTTTAAAGTTAAGCCATTTTTTTGTGCTTTGGTTTAAAGTTTAGGCCATTTTAGTGCTTTGATTTAAAGTTAAGCCATTTTTAGTGCTTTGGTGTTAAGTAAGCCATTTTTTAGTGCTTTTGGTTTAAAGTTAAGCCATTTTTAGTTGCTTTGGTTTAAAGTTAAGCCATTTTTAGTGCTTTTGTTTAAAGTTAGCCATTTTTAGTGCTTTTGGTTTAAAGTTAAGCCATTTTTAGTGCTTTGGTTTAAAAGTAAGCCATTTTTAGTGCTTTGGTTTTAAAGTTAAGCCATTTTTAGCTGCTTTGTGTTTAAAGTTAAGCCATTTTTAGTGCTTTGGTTTAAAGGCAACCATTTTTAGTGCTTTAGTTTAAAGTTAAGCCATTTTTAGTGCTTTGGTTTAAAGTTATTCCATTTTTTGCTAGGTTCGTACGGGTCCTTAAAACCCATAAAAGTCCAACATTTCTGAGTTGTACAATTTAAGTACTTAAAATGTCCTAAATTTCAGGAAAATGTTCAAAAGTCAATAAAAGTCAATAAAAATCAGATTTTCCTGTTATTTGGTGAAGGGTGTTTCATTTTCCTCGCACTAGTATTCTAAACAAGGACAAATGTGTCAAGAGCCGCGTCCTAAAGTTTTGTCTTCACCAGAAGAAGAAGAACAAGAAGAGGGAAGAAGAAGAAAAAAAAAACAACAACTTCCGATATTTCGTCACGTGCCTTGATTTAAGCCAATAGCGAGACCCGTCATATGTGTATTTACGTATTTACGAAATATAGTGTATTTACGAAATTACAATACATTAAATGGAATAATCTTTCAAAGATTATTCAAAGGATGGTTGAGAAAGATCCCGGCTGTCGATCTTCTGCTCGTTGTCGTGTGTGCCGCAAATCTTTCTCTGTAAAAAGCTTGGAGTTTCTGCCGTCACCGTCCATGGTAAAGGCCAAAAACATCTACAAGGTGAGTGAAACTGTGTTTGCCTATTCTGATATATGATCAACGATCTTTTGGGCACCGAGTGATTGACCGAATTGTCTCGCAGTATGCATGGTGTCTGGTATGTATTTGATTACAATGTAAATACATACCTGGTACTTTTCGATTTTTCAGCTATGAGGTCTGTAGGTTCAACTTTGGGTGGAATGGGAGATTATTTTAATACGGAGCTTGCGACAACCTCAGATGCAAATCCAGCACGTACTGCCCCTGCTCCTCAGCCTGCTGCACCTCAGGCTGCTGCTCATCCTGTTCGAGTGCCAGCTTCTTCTAGACCTGGATGTGGTGGAACACAGACTCTAATAGCAGAAGTGTTTGTGGGCAATGAAATGTGTCGAGTCGCATTATTCCTTTCGTTCGTGTGAGGGAACTTCTGATTTATTTACAAGGATGTTTCAAGGGCATCCTGTTGCCGAAACATTTGCCTGCGGTGAAACAAAATGTAGATATCTCTGCCAATTCGGGCTTGCTCCTCACTTCTCTTCTCTTCTAAAGAGTCGCATAAATAAAGACAGTGAATATGTTTTCTGTTCGATGAAAGCATGAACACAAAGACTAAAAATAAACAATTAGACATTCATGTCAGACTTTGGCACCATGACCAAGTCCACACTAGATACCTAACATCACAATTCATTGGTCATGCTGCTGCAACTGATTTATTGGAACACTTCAATGCATCAACTTCTAATCTACGTAGAAGTGGTTTGTTGCAGGTATCTATGGATGGCCCTTCAGTGAATTGGTCTTTTTATGACAAATTGGGGAAAGAAAATTAAGGATGAGTGTGATATGGCCTGATGAATATTGGGAGCTGTGGCCTCCATGTCATTCATGGGGCGTTCCAGACCGGTGCTCGTGAGACTGGTTGGGATCTTGGTGATATTCTCTCCAGTCCATACAACCTGTTTAAAGATAACCTCTGCCAGGCGCGATGATTTTACTGATGTAACTGGGTGTAAAGACTTCCCATTGAAATTTGTAAGCACAGGTGGGTTGAGAATGGTCCTGTCTGCAGCAGAGTTATTCTATTGTGGCCTCACCTGAAGTTATTTGTTGAGGCATGTGAAAGCAAAGAAGAGCCGAAACCAACCAGCAACTCTTACAAAACTCTGCATGGTGCAATGAATGATAAGCTATCTGTCGCAAAACTGTCTTTTTTCAGGTCAGTAGCCAGTGCAGTGAACCATTTTTAGCCTTGTACCAAACAGACAAGCCAATGGGTCCCTTTCTTGTTCATGATATGAGAGACTTGTCAGAAATTTGTTAGAGAGGTGTGTTAAGCCAGTTGCATTACAAAATGCTTCTACTGCATATGACTTGTTAAAGCTGGATCTTGAAAAGGAAAGGGAAGAAAACAAAAAGATTGAAGTGGTTTCAAGGCTGAAAGTGAACTGAAGTCCCTCCTGAGAACCAAGGCCATCAGTGAACGCCAGGTGTTTCAGTTCAAAGAAGAATGTAGGCTATTTGTGGTGAAATGTGTCAACAAAATCTTTGAAGCGTCTCCTCTTAAGTATAGTTTAGCCAGAAATATGGCTTCTCTGGATCCCAGGTTGATGGTGACTGATCAAGAACACTCAAAGTCCAATTCAAATGCCTGTTGGAAAATTTGGTGACTCTGAACAGAGGTTGATTGGTGATAATGTAGATATGTTGGTTGCGAGTTACAAATAATTACTGCAGGATGTTGCAGGGTGAGACTGAAGTCTAGGTTCAAGGACTTCAGGTTGAAGATGACAGGGTAGATGTGTTTACTCTATGAATGTGTGGGTAAAAACCAAGAAGTTTGAGAAGTTGCGGGGGTAGTTCGTAATAGTGTTTGCTAGTTTCCATGGTTCAGGCGTCTGTGAGAGGGGGTTTCCCTCAACAGACAGATAGAGAAGGACAACCTGGGTGAATGCATGCTTGTGGCACTGAGGCAGATTATGATTATTTTGTACTGGTAGGTGGAATGCTCAAAGTTGAAATCACAAAGGAACTGCTATCCTCAGCCTCCAGTTCTCGACATAAATACCATCAATATCTGAAGAAGAGAAAAGAAAGAAAGGGCAAGAAAGCCATCCAGAGAAAACGAAAAAATGGTGAAGATGAAAGTGGAATAAGTTTGAAAAAGAGAAAGAAGGTGTTGGAAACTGACATAGAAGTCTGACCACATTGCCGAAAAAATATGCAGACTGAGGTCCGAGGCAAAAGGGGCAAACTAGCCACAGTCTTCTGTAAAACAAATGCTCTCAGGCACTCTGCCAAGCAAAAACGGGGGAACTCAAAGTTCTTAGAAACGAAATTGAGGGAAGGCTAAATCCTTGTTCCTGCTTAGTCTAATTGATATTACAATACATGCAGCTTACAAAATGTACTGTTCGTAGTAGTTGTTAGAAGCAGTCAGGAGCTGCTGCAACTTTGCAGGTTATGAGCACCTACCAATAACACTTTTAATCTATATATCAATCATTACATTGAGAGTGCTGCCATCTGGAAACTTGTACTTGCTCTGGCTGATTCTACAGTAACTGTGAAGTGAATTTGCAATTTGGCTGTGTGGTCGCGTTGTGCCTTGTCGACTGAATAAGCATCCATGCTGTGTGCAGCTCCCGTATTAAAATAATCTCCCATTCCACCCAAAGTTGAACCTACAGACCTCATAGCTGAAAAATCGAAAAGTACCAGGTATGTATTTACATTGTAATCAAATACATACCAGACACCATGCATACTGCGAGACAATTCGGTCAATCACTCGGTGCCCAAAAGATCGTTGATCATATATCAGAATAGGCAAACACAGTTTCACTCACCTTGTAGATGTTTTCCTTTACCATGGAGCGGTACGGCAGAACACCCCAAGCTTTTCACAGAGAAAGATTTGCGGCACACACGACAACGAGCAGAAGATCGACAGCCGGGATCTTTCTCCAACCATCCTTTGAATAATCTTTGAAAGATTATTCCATTTAATGTATTGTAATTTCGTAAATACACTATATTTCGTAAATACGTAAATACACTATGACGGGTCTCGCTATTGGCTTAAATCAAGGCACGTGACGAAATATGGAAAGTTGTTGGTTTTTTTTTTTTTTTTCTTCTTCTTCCCTCTTCTTGTTCTTCTTCTTCTGGTGAAGACAAAACCTTTAGGACGCGGCTCTTGGACACATTTGTCCTTGTTTAGAATACTAGTGCGAGGAAAATGAAACACCCTTCACCAAATAACAGGAAAATCTGATTTTTATTGCTTTATTGACTTTTGAACATTTTCCTGAAATTTAAAGACATTTTAAGTACTTAAAATTGTATCAACTGCAGAAATTGTGTGGACTTTTATGGGTTTTAAGGACCCGTACGAACCTAGCAAAAAATGGAATAACTTTAAACCAAAGCACTAAAAATGGCTTAACTTTAAACTAAAGCACTAAAAATGGCTTGCCTTTAAACCAAAGCACTAAAAATGGCTTAACTTTAACTAATAGACTAAAATGGCTTAACTTTTAAACAAAGCATAAAAATGGCTTAACTTAAACCAAAGCACTAAAAATGGTTAACTTTAAACAAAAGCACTAAATGGCTTAACTTTAAACAAAGCACTAAAAATGCTTAACTCATAAATCGAAAGCACTAAAAATGGCTTAACTTTAAACCAAAGCACTAAAAATGGCTTAACTTTAAACTAAAGCACTAAAAATGGCTTAACTTTAAACTAAAGCACTAAAATGGCTTAACTTTAAACCAAAGCACTAAAAATGGCTTACCTTTAAACGCTATCAACGCTTTTGTCTGAAGCGTGACACAAATATAACGTACATTTTCCTTCTAGTAATAAGAATGAGGTTTTTGGAGTGTAAAAAGAAACTGTGAATGAGTCATCGATTTAAACACCGACTTATGCGATCTTTCTTAAAAGTAAGCCATGTTGAAAAAAATATGTTTAACGAGAACAAATCCAGAAGCAACCGTTTTGGACCGAGTCCAACAGGGGCTAATAAACATCGTAACATACTTTACATTGTTGTACTTGTAAACACAAGAAAGACGATTATTTGGACAGTCATGTGAGCAGGTTATGTGTTAATTGACGTGTTCTGAAAAACCAATGAAAAATAAACAATTATATCTCACTCTTGATAGGCTAAGATGATGCCTTCCATATCTCCGTTATTATTTGAGATAGAACCTCGACATTTGGTATGCTTAACCGCAAATGCTACCCTCGGGATGTGTTAAAATCTGAGCACCATAGCTTGTTGGAAATCAAAACTACAGCGGTTTCTGAGGGTTACATTAAGGGTTTTTCCTATTTTATTTATTTCGTTATTTTCTAGGAAAACAAAGTCACATCACAGTATGAAAGGGATTTCTGTGAGTTCAGAAAGTGGCCAGAATGTGAAATCTGACCAAACCTGAACGAATTAGACCAAAAATAATGGTTTGGGTTACGGTGAGGGTCATGAATTTATTTATTTATTATTATTTAAAAAAATCATACCAAGGTGTACAGGGGATTGCTATGATTACAGAAACTGGTCGGAATATATGTCTGGTGTTGGCTTAATGGCTAGGGTGGTGGGCTTGGGATCCTAGGGTCCTGAGTTCAAATCCCGCTCAGCTGTTGAATTAATACCAGGTGGGGTTAACTCGACCTGTCATCCTTCCGAGGTCGGCAAAATGAATGCCATCATGCTGGTATACTGTCGGAGTGGTGACCCACCCAGGATTGTGCCCAACAGCCAAGGAGACTTGGCAGCACCAACGCTCTGCACAGAGTATGGTCCCAATGGATGGATGGATGGTGCTGTAAAAGACCATGTTTTTAATGGTGGTACATGATCTGTGATTGCCAATGATTTATAAGGTGCTGTTCAAACATTAATTAACGCTATTTTTGCTAAAAATCTGACAACCCCTCACCCCCACCCCTCTCTCTAACACTCCGTAATGCTGGACCAGAGGCAGGCAGCCTCGAAGATATTACGGGCATTAATGTGGAATGTTACGACAGCAAGAGGGCCATAATATGGAATAAAATCTTGATGCAAGTAACAAATTACACTGTTAGTAAGGTTTGATATTTACTGTAATTGTCTTCATTTACATAATACATAAACACATATAAAAAATTTTTTTCCACTTTCCAATACTTGTTCAGCACAGGACTCGGACAGCTCAGACTCAGACCAGGTGAACTTGACTACAACACTGCACCATATAGGGCGAGTCGACTGCTGTTGCGTGGATTTGTATTTAGCAACGAAGGGTAGAGATTGAATCCAAAAAAAAAAAAGCAGAAAAGAACCACATAATAAAAAATGAAGAAGGTTTCATTGGATACATAAAATATTTTTAGGTTGACCATCCATGTAAACCACCCTCAAACGTTGGTGTCGCCACATTGTTACAGAACTGAAAAGGACATTCAAGAAAATTCCACTCATAAAGAAACCGATTTGGAAGGAAAAACAAAGGAAGCTGGAGGGAAGTCGATGGCGCGTCGTCGCAAATCCCCACGCTTCCCACCCAAAGCAAAGTTGGAAGATGGCAAAAAGTTCCACCAGGAATGACCAAAGATCAAATTTTGAGTTACTAAATCTTGTTTTGACCCCTATGACCCGAAGTCCACATCCCCTGGGGCATGAACCGGGGGTCAAATCCCAAAAAATTACGTATTTCATGCATCCCCAAATGTTGATTGAATCTACAAAGTTTCATTTCAAAAATGTTTAAAAATGTGCTCGTCGTTGCATTTTTTTGGTTTTTGACCCTGCCCCAGGGCCACAGTAGGCAGGGCCAAAAATGATGCTATTCTCGCACATTTGTGCAATGTGGTGATCATAACTACAAAGTGTGGTGAATTTCTGCACAACAGTTTAGGAGGAGATAGGGTGACAGATAGACAGACAGACGGGATTACAATATCCCCCAAGTTTTCTTCAAAAGCATCGGGATAATTACAAACAATTGGTTGAAGGCTGGCCATCGATGTATCATCTCTACGCTCCTTGGATTAATAACACCTTGATGATCCATAAGAACAGCACAAGTGGTGGGGGGGAGGGGGGGGGGACTTGGACACGGGAGACCATTTGGCCCATAATGCTTGACATATCCATTGCATTCACGTTCACCGCAAAATCACGAGCATGTGTTTTACTATCTGGAGACCTGTTTGATGGTTGGAATTATTATTGGAATCTTGGACATTACAATCCCACGTCACCCCACAAAGTATTCTCGGTTTCCCATAAGCAATCCTTTGTTACCGTTTCATCCAGGCTGTTGGCCACAGGTGAGAAGAGTACGTTTGCCATCGCACAAACCGGTGTGGGCACTTCATAAATGCTGTTATTGGTGGGATGCAAGTGTGGTGGTCGAGGGCCTTGTACGATTCCTGGCTGTAAAACAGACACAAACCCCAATCAAAAAAGAAAACTCCAATACAGTACAACCAATTGCCCTCGTTGCAACAACAGATCTTGTAGAACTGCCTCATTACCCCCAACAGCAAGCCGAAACTCCATCGGCGTGGCCTCTCAACATCAAATTATAACCGGTTGATCAACCTCCTCGATGTCATAATTATTTGCTTTGCCACCCTTGTTGTTTCTCTCCCTCGTCGCCATCTTGTTTTTCCAACACCACAAGGACAAAATTGCCTCAAACTCTCAAAACAATTTAACCTACATACATGATTCCACCTTTTATAAACAAAAGTGCAGGTCATGTGTGAACCACAACCACCCTCTTCTAATGTACCGTATATTGATGGAATATAAAATTATATTTAAAAAGCAAAGTTTCAAACAAAACGGTTAACAAATTTATCAGCTTTATAAGATTGTGCTGAGCCATTTATTTGAAGCAGAAATCTGACAAGTAATAAAAACATTTTTTCAAAGGGAAAAGCATGTCGGGATGTTCCTCCAAAAAAAGTGTGTAAACAAGGTACGGATGGTCACAAGAAATGATCGTGTGAAACCATCCCTACATCCCTCTTTGAATAACGGTTGTCCCTTTTTCATCGTTACCTCTGCCACCGAAGGTCAAGAAGGTGATGTTTTCACCCCTCTCTGTCTGTCCGTCTGTCTGTTAGTCGCAAAATCGAAGATTTTTCAAGTATATTGGTCAGGCCATTTTGTTATTCTGTCTGTCTGTTTGTCAATCACCTGCAGGTCACAATTCTAAACCGATAGTCATGAATCTTTCCCGAGTTGTAGAGGTCGTCTCAACTGAGAAGCCTATGGATTTTGAGGTCAAAGGTCATCTTGAGGTCAAATTTCTAAAATCGTCATTTTTTTCATCCGATTGACTTGAAATTTGAACAAGATTTGCACATTGTGTCACTGAATTGGGAAACCAAGTATTTTGGAGATCATAAGGTCAAAGGTCAACTTCTAAAATCATCAAATTTCATCTGAAAAATCGTCAATTTTCATCCCATAGCCCTGGGAAATTAAGCAGCAATTGCATCGTGCATCGCCAAATTGGAGACCAGCTTTTTGAGGTCAAAAGGTCAAACTCAAGGTGCAAACTTCTAAATCATCATTTCAATATGAAAAATAATCATTTTCATCCGATTGACCTGAGCTTTGATTAAGATTGTCAATTTAATCTTAGAAATGGACAATTTGATGTATCCATAGCAACCTTTGGAGAGGGGGTGGATTTTGCAAGTAGTATCGTGCTCTGCACATCTTTTTCTTGTTTGTCTGTCTGTGCAGATATCTCAAAAGTGAGACGGATTCGGATGAAACTTGGTGGACAGGTTGGTGTGTGCGTCACGCGAATTGAATCGATTTTGGTGAAGATCCGAATCTGGACCTGGATACGATGATTATTTAATTTTTAAAGTGATTCTTCACCATTGAGAGATCGGCCCAAAAACGACATATAGCATGATATTTCGAAAATGTAATGGGCCCGATATGTTATCGTGGATCAGGCATTGCGGGCGCGGAGATATGCGCTCTACCGAATGTCCTTTTAGTTAACTATGTTCTGCTACTGATTTACAAATGTTGTAATGCAAACTTTATAGACGTGCTCACATTGTATTGGTACTGTACATTATAGATGATGTGATATTCTAAATAGTACGTACTTTATAGAAATATATGTGTGTGTCGTTGCTGTCGATTGGCCCTGTGCCTGCCCTGCACGAAGAGGGCAGCAGCACAGAGACAGCCGATTGACCTCCTGGGAGCGAACCAGAGATTCCTCACATCCAAAATGTTGTGAGGAAGAGGAATGGGTGGAGGGAATGGGCCAGTTCACGGGGACCGATTGGCGCTACAATTGTGACTATGCTTCCCTGATGAATCCGAGCAGCAGGGAGGAGTGCGAAAGATTTGGCCCCCGACTTCCGTTGGTGGGTTCAACCATCACGAAGAGGCATCCCTGATAATCAATCCATGCATATGTATTATTAGTACACACAACCCTGATGATATTCCACCATTACCACACCCAAAAAGGTTGGCCTGTGGGCGGGCAGCCCCGCCCTCCATCAGGCTGATTGACAGTCGTGGTCCCGCCCACCCCTTTGTTCCTTTCCTCTTCCTTAATCACAAAGGAATGCAGTTTTGCATACTTTTCGTGGAATCCTTTCGAGCAATTAAAATTTTGATCAGTTTGCATCTTCCACCTATAAAATGCAGTCCGTTCATGTTTAAACCAAGTTCGTCACTTAAACCAATTTTGAGTTCGTCTGTCAGAAAATAACAACTAGGAAGCATTTGACCTTTTGACCAAACTATGAATTTGTATAAAAATACTGGATTTGTATTGGTGTATATGGCCAAGGAGGGGGCGCGAGTCACCCCCGTCCCCCCATCTGGTTTCACCTATGCATGTGACACGCTTTCTCATCTGAACATGCGTGTAGCAAGGTTCAGGTGCATAGAGTAGGTGTGGGGAAGGGCATGGCCTTGCCAAACTACGGAAGCATTGGTTGAGTACGAGAGAAGTGGCCTCTCAGATGTAGCTTAAGCAACTTTTTAGAGAAGGTAGTCCAAATTTAGTTTTGTACATAGTGGGTCGGGCTGACATTTTTTTCTGCACCATCCCTTCATAGCGAGTGCTAGCTCACTCTCTGATGGAATCACTCAAAGCATTGTGGGACATTTAACATGATACAAATGTCAGATGGCATTGTAGAGGAGATACAGCACAGCTGGAATGCCACCTTGATGAATTCAGCAGTTATAATGTTCATTCGAAGAATCTAAGCTTGTTCCTACCTTCCTGTGGTGGTAATAGCTGGTCCATGGGGATAGTGTTTGTGGTGGTGAGGAGCCGTTCTCAAAATGAGTAGGAAAGGCTGACATCGGAGGTGCCATACAGGATGCCATCCAGGATGGCACGGGCTGCTGGTAATCTGAAGAGTCCGCAGCCAACCTGTGAGCCTGGACTGGCAAGACCCCAGAGGGAAGCAGTTGCAGACGGTTGGCCGGTGCAATACCTTGCATCCCATGCAGGGAACACAACCACCACCCTTGCAGGCCTTGGAGGTCTTGCGTTACAACCCTGAGGACATCTCCACGGTGAAATGGCAGCTCTTCAGGACTTTCGGCATCGTTGTCAAACAATGCTTGAGCAAGCTAAACGTGAAAAGAAAGAAAGTCAGTTAATGCTTTCTTTGAGCCTGTCCAATAGTTGCAAAGAAAATAGAAGGAAACACACTGGCCATATGGCCCATCAGACCTGCACCATACCAACATCCACATGCACTGAACCAAAATGATGCAATAATTTTCGATAGAGTCCAGTGATATTGTACATGTTCTCATCGGCCAAACAGCTGAGACACCACGGGCCGGATCAAAGGCCTGTTTGCTCCTGTATCAAGCCCAATTTGGACACCACGGGCCGGATAAAAGGCCATTTCCTCCTGTATCAAGCCAATTTGGGACACCACGGGCCGGAATAAAGGCCCATTTCCTCCTGTATCAAGCCCAATTTGGGACACCACGGGCGGATAAAGGCCCATTTCCTCCTGTATCAAGCCCAATTTGGACACTCACGGGCCGGATCAAAGGGCCCATTCCTCCTGTATCAAGCCCAATTTGGACACCACGGCCGGATAAAAGGCCCATTCCTCCTGTATCAAGCCCAATTTGGGACACCACGGGCCGGATAAAAGGCCCTTTCCTCCTGTATCAAGCCCAATTTGGGACACCACGGGCCGGATAAAAGGCCCATTTCCTCCTGTATCAAGCCCAATTTGGGACACCACGGGCTGGATCAAAGGCCCATTTCCTCCTGTATCAAGCCCAATTTGGGACACCACGGGCCAGATCAAAGGCCCATTTCCTTCTGTATCAAGCCCAATTTGGGACACCAGGGCCGGATCAAAGGCTGTTGCTTCTGTATCAAGCCCAATTTGGGACACACGGGCCGGATCAAAGGCCTGTTCCTCTGTATGAAGCTCAATTTGGGACACCACGGGCCGGATCAAAGGCCTGTTTCCCTGTAACAAGCCCAATTTGGGACACACGGGCCGATCAAAGGCCTTTTCCATCCTGTATGAAAGCAATTTGGGACCATCACAGGCGGATCAAAGGCTGTTTCTCCTGTATAAGCCCAATTCTGACCACAAGCCGGATCAAAGCGCTGTTTCCTGTAACAAGCAATTTGGGATAGCAGGGGCCGGATCAAAAGGCCTGTTCCTCCTGTAATGAAGCTCATTGGACACCAGCGCCGGATCAAAGGCCTGTTTCCTCCTGTAACAAGCCCAATTTGGGACGCCCCAGTTCTCTCTCCACACCGAGCTACTCAAAATGGCGACTGGAGCGGTTTGTCGCGCCCAATGGGGGAGAAGTTTAAAATAGATGCTAACTGTCCCACCAAATCCGTCCATTGGAGGACTGTTAAAAGTGAAAGGTTTTATTGATCATGCCGACTCAAAACAATTCAAAGGAAACCCTGTGAATTAATGTGTATTTAAAACCAAGGGAAGGGAGAACAAGGAACACGGAAACATTTTATCCAACAATTCTATCTACAATGAAATACGTGACCTGAATATCATACAAGTGGAATGTCCTTATCAAAATAATTTAATGGCCCCCAGGCACACCGCAAGAGAAAGACCAGAAGAAGAGACAGGACTGAAACGCCTGTTGCAGCCTGCCCGGGCACCACCAAGTTACGTCCGGAGCCAACAGCTCCACTGCCCTGCCAGAGGCTCCGCGCACACCATACTCATGCAGACGAGAGGTGGGAACCCTGAACTCTCCTGGGCCCCGCCAACTGGAATGCGAACTAGGCACCCCACTCGACTCCGCATGGACCCCTTCTGGCCATGGCTGTGGACTCCGGGAACTCCCGACTGTAACAGTGAACTGGACTGAGCTGAGGAACCAAGAGCTCTAGCTGGACGTGCTAGTGGGCTTTTATCTGCTCCCATGATACCCCACCCCGTGATGCTGTCCCGCACCCATTGGCAGTTCGGCCGTCAATCAAGGGGAACCCCTCCCCTGAGCCTCTCAACTCTTTGAATGTTCAAGGCTCGCCCTTCACGCAAAAACTTCTCGGTATTACGAGGCCAAATTCCCCTTTAAATGACATTTAGGACAGATTACAAGGGAAAAATACATTTAAAAAGGAATTTTAGGGAAAAGCATTTTTAGACACAAACATGAAGGAGGGAAGATGACAGCTTTCTACACAAATATCAACGCATAATCCTACATCACAATTAAATTACCTCATGCTTATGCTCATACATGCACTAAGGAAATAACGATTGCTCAACTTTCCAATGTTAACCCCAAGAAGCCATATCCGCAACAACATGTTCCACATGCAAACGACAGTCAGGTGGCTGTCAAAGGTGGTCGTTGCTTCATAACACTCACCCTCTGTGACGACTTCAACCCTTGTGACGTTGAAATGAGAAATGATTAACCATCACCTCCTCCCTCCCCACCCCCATAGTCTGGATATAAATATATGGGTATGGTGGTTGCTTATTGGTGAGGCTGGGTTAAGCCATTGTTGTGTGTCGGTGTATTGCCACAGGGTGATGACATGCGTCCAGTGCAATGGTCTCGATCCATTGCCGCTGGCTAGCTGAAAGGGAAGAGAGAGAGAGCCGAGTGCGTAAGTCTCTCCTGCCAGTATACAGTGTGTAGCCTCTGTCTCACCAAGACTTCTGGAGTGTCTCCTCGCGGCGACACACGGTAACTCGGCACCTTGCGGACAGAGGATAATCTGCAGGGGATCTCGGAGGAACCTTGGCCCCTCGATATGCGACGTGCTTGTCCACCAGCGTGTGGACGTTCCCTGGCGTCCCATCACCCAGGTCCCAGCTATGGGTCAAATAGCACTCACTGCCTTGTGAGTCAGGCTTTGGTGAGCCCAAGGCTAAGGGAGCCTAACGCCTACAGAAAAGTTACAGTGGTGTGGAGCCCCATGAGGCGGATGGTGATCCCTTTGAACAAGCACCTTCTGGAAACTCCAACAACCAAACAGGCTGCAGACGAGGGGACTTCTGTCTTTCCTATGGATTTATCCTGTGAGGTCGAGAGGGGGTTTTAGATACTGGGCAAGTCTGAGCAACCAGAACATGCTCAGGCTTTGCAGCCACATACACACACATATACACCACACAAAATTTAATACACACACACACACACACACCAAGTTCCATTATGATCATACCGTTTATAAACACACACACACACACACCAAGTACATAAAAACGACAAACACAAAGATTGACCTATAAACAGAGTTCTTTGAAAGAGGAATTCAAGTGGGAGATCAGCAAAATTCAATTCAAAAACATATCAAGGCCCAGAACACAAAATGTCCGTCTATGTCTTCACAGCCTTCACTACCAGATCAAGGCAAACACCTGGCCGGATGGACCTTATTGTTTGTATATCTGTATCGATGTTGAAGTGAGGGGTGGATTGTATTAAAAGGAGATCGCACACAAAGGTAAAAGAAAACGATGTCCTGTAAAAAGTAGAATTTCACATTTTCAGCCCGAGACACCTCCCGAGGCACCGACCGCAGGGCACCGCGGGGCCCAACAAAGGCGGAAACGTACGTCCAATCGAGTTTATATTGAAAGCACGGATACTTTTACCAAAATGAACAACCAAGCAGCCTTGAGAGTGCTCGCAAACTGGTTTAAGCACTCAAGCAAGCACTCCAACAAAACGGTCGATCAAGAACGGCTGGCTTGGCAACCGATGAGCATCGCCTATCCTTCATAGTGAACACAAACCTCCCAGAGATACCGAAATGTCAAATATGTCCAAATTAGACAAACTAGTGCATGCCGTACGTGCGTGGCCGTACATGCAAAAAAAAAACTTTCAAAGCGCGTGCCAGAAACAACCACACAGGCCCCTTCCTTCACTCAGCGTGCCGTACGTGCGTGGCGAACATGCAAAAAAAAATAAAACTTTCAAACCACACAGGCGTTCCTTCGCTCTCGCGTGCCCGTACGTGCGTGGCCGAACGTGCAAAAAAAAATAAACTTTCAAACACCACACAGGCCGTTCCTTCGCTCTCGCGTGCCGTACGTGCGTGGGTACGTGCAAAAAAAAATAAAACTTTCAAACAACCACACAGGCCGTTCCTTCGCTCTCGCGTGCCCGTACGTGCGTGGCGCAACCTGCAAAAAAAAATAAAACTTTCAAACAACCACACAGGCCGTTCCTTCGCTCTCGTAAACGACGACTGGATTTGGGCATTGTGTTTATCTATAAATGCGCATGAGAAATCGAGAAATTATTAGAATACATTATCCGGAAGTCATACGTTGTAACCCGTAATGGCGAACGTGGCTGAGAATCTCTTCCTCATCGGCCAGCCTACGCGCAACGTGTCCTGTCATTGGTTGGTAAATAAATGGCCATAACTTGGGAAGCACTTGTCCGATTAATATCAAACCTTGAAAAGGCACATCCTCAGGTCCTCAGCAATATACCTGGCAAGTTTCAATTAGATGGACCAGTGGTTGTCGAGAACTGGTCACACACACACACAACACACACACACACACACACACACACACACACACTGCTGGAATTATAGATAGACTAGTACGTGCCCGTACGTGTGTGCCCGTGCGTGCGTGGCCGTATGTGAAACAAACAAAAAAAACTTTCAAACCGCAAGCCAGAAACAACAACGCACAGGCGTCCTTCGTCTCTGCATGCCCGTACGTGCACCCCCCCCCCCACAAAAAAAACTTTCAAACTTCGAGCCAGAAACACACAGGCCGTTCTTCGCTCTCGTAAACGACGACTGGATTGGGCCATTGTGTTTATCTATAAATGCGCTATAGAATATGAGAAATTATTAGAATACACGAAGTCATCACTATCCGGAAGTGGTGTGTGCCCGTACAGAATGTTCACATGCATTCCACGAATTATCTTGCATTGAAGTACAACTGCTGTGATACTTACACACACAGAGTTAATTAAAATCCAAATTAAAATCAAGTTTACCTCTGTCTTTGCTTGCATGACATTCGCTGCCATTGACCATTGCACTCTACGCCACGGCACGGATCCCATCGTAACCGGCACGGCACGTGACGTCATCGTCGGCAGGCCGCGCATCGGCCTACGCAGCCACGTGTCCTTTCATTGGTTGGTAAATAAATGGCCATAACTTAGGAACCACTTGTCCGATTAATATCAAACCTTGAAAAGGCATCCTCAGGTCCCAGCAATATACCTGGCAAGTTTCAATTAGATCGGACCAGTGGTTGTCGAGAAACAGCGGTCACTCACACACACACACACACACACACACACACACACACACACCAAACACACCCCCCCACAAAACACACGCACACACCAACACACACACACACACACACACACACACACACATTGCTGGAATTATAGATAGATGAACACTTTTTTAGGAGTCAGAACTGTTGTTGATAAGTTCAAATATGGAGCTCAAATTTGGTATTTCCATCCTTCCTTCCATATAGGTCAGGTCAGATCAGATCTGTGACTTGCTACAGGTATTGTGTAAACCTGTTCCATGGTCAGGTTGGCGGCGACTAAACCGTCTCCCCCACCAGGTTTTCTGGTGAAGAGGGTGTATGATATGGACACCCAGCAGGACTAAAAACAAAACCTGTCAAAGGGTGGAGGAGGTCCTTGTGAACCAACAGACATCCATATGTTGTGCCCAACTGTGTCTGCGGACGTCCTCCTGCA
>CM068960.1:127400601-127411597 GCA_035128595.1 Eptatretus atami | reverse complement strand
TCCTTATTAGGAGGTTGGTGGCAGGATTTGCAGTACGGCCACCGTAAAACCCTTCATTCCGCAAAACATTCCACAAGCATTAAAAAAATATATCTGAAAACCCACTCGGTGGAAGTACCTCCTGTGCAGCTCCCTTCGCAGGGCAGCTCACCGGATGACGGCATTGGGGCAAAGCTTTCGGGACCCCCAATCTTTGATGATCGGAGGAAAACCACGGGGTAACATTCCTGGGTCAGATTGCGGTAGTGTGTCTCGGAGTGGTGCTGAGCTGTCGTCCACCAGATGGCGGTCTCCTTGGGTTAACCTGAGGCGGTCCCTTCGGGTGGGTGCCTGAAATGTCCTATCCCTAAGAGAGGATGATCACCTGTCTCTGTTATCATCTGAGCTCCAGCATTTGAACTAGGTATTGCAGCACTCTCTGGGTTCGGAGACCGGATTGCGGAGAGATCATGGCGGGTGGTTACACCGACTATTGGTCTGGTCGCTCTGATGGTTACCATGACCAAGGAGTTTCTGTAGCTGTGTCAAAAAAGCTGACTCCAATGATAATTGAGGTAACACCGGTCAACAAGCGTATGAGACGAAGGATTCGTCACTCCTTAGGAGTCATTTCCCTGGTCTCTGTTTATGCTCCGACTGAGGCGAGTGATCTCACCGTGAAGGACGCATTCTATGACACGCTTCATGTCTGTGGTTGATCAGTGCCCCAAGGTGAGATACTCTTCTAGTCTTGGGGGATTTCAATGCATCGACTGGAACTGATAGGGATGGTTATGACACCTGTGTTGGTCCCCAAGGGTCTGGAACTGTGAACCTGAATAGCACTAAGTTCCTTCACTTTTCAAGAAGTCATGGACTTAGGGTGGCTGGTTCATGGTTTCAGTGCCCACAGGCTCATCGCTGGACTGGATATTCCAACGCTGGTGGTGTGGCAAAGGAGATTGACCATGTGCTCGTTGATGGTCGCTGGAGGATGGATCCAGAACTGCTGGGTTCTACCGGAGTGCTTAGTTCCTCAACACCAACCACAGGCTTGTGGTCGCAACTCTGAAGTTGCAGCTTAAATTCAGGAGAATGGTCACCCCAGCCTAGGCTGGATGTTGGCAAGCTCAAGGATGAGAGGGTGCTGAGGAGTTTGTGAACAGTCTGAGTGGAGATTTGGGGGGGGGGGTCTGGGTGCTTTTGGGGAATCCTGAAGAGTTGTGGAGTGCCTTCAAGACCACCGTCCTTGATGTTGCAGGTGTATGTCTTGGAATTCACCGTCGGGCGAAGAAGAGTTTTGTCTCTCAAGGGACACTGGATACCATTGACCAGAGTCGCAGGACCAGGCTGAATAGCAGGGCTGGGCGGTTCAGGGAACTGAGGCGTAAAACTGTAAATGCACCAAGGGTGGATAAGGAGGCCGACGGGGTCGAGCATCACCTGTGGTCAAGTGATTCTCGTCCTGCTTACAGGGGAATTCGTGCATGGCGTTCATCCGAGCCCGTCCCTCTGTGTACTGCAGTTAGAGCAGAGGGTGGTGGTCTCTTGACAGAGGAGTCGGAAGTGAAGGCCTGCTGGGCCGGTTACTTTGAGCGGCTGTACCAGGCTGATCCACCAGCTGTCAAGTTGGATGTCAGAGGTGTTACTATCCCTATTGCTGACCCTCCAATCAACTGTGAGCCACATTCATTTGTGAAAACACAGGCTGCAGTGAACCGATTGAAATGGGGTAAAGCTCCTGGGATCTGCAGCATCCATGCTGAACTTCTCAAGGCTGGTGGAAATGATGTACTCATGTCATTGCATGCAGTTCTGTGTTCTTTCTGGAACACAGGCATCATCTCAACTGACTGGGAGTGGGTCCTTGTTGTCCCTCTCTGGGAGGGGAAGGGTGATCGCCAGGACTGCAACAACTACCGAAGGGTGACACTGCTCTCAGTGCCGGGCAAGCTCTTTGCTCGGATAATTCTTGATCGTGTTCGCCACCATCTGCTTAAGCACCAGTATCCAGAGCAGTCAGGCTTCACACCAGAGGTCAACGATTGACTGTATCCTTGCTCTTCGGGTTCTCACCGAATGCAGAAGAGAGTTTCGGCAGGGGCTGCTTGCAGCCCATGTTGATCTCTGTAAAGCGTTCGATTCAGTGAATCGGGATGCCCTCTGGAGGATTCTTGGTTTTCGTGGGGTGCTACCAAAACTGATCAATCTGAGGTCTCAACTATACTCTGGTGCTGAGAGTGCTGTTAGATGTGATGACACCATCTCAGACTTATTTCCAGTTGTTACTGGAGTTCGTCAGGGGTGTGAACTGGCCCCCACACTTTTCAGCACTTGTATGGATTGGATTCTGGGGAGGATGTCGGAGAGATCGAGCTGCAGTGCATCGTTTGGGAATACTAATATCTCTGGCCTTCATTTCACAGATGATGCAGTCATCTTTGCGGAGACTCTGGATCTCCTTTTGGGGGCCCTCGAGGTGCTGAATGAGCAGTCAGAGCCACCGGGATTACAGGTTTCCTGGGTCAAATCTAAGATCCAGGCTTTCAATGACATCTTGCATGCTGCAATCTTGTCTGCACCTGTTTGTGACGAGGATGTTAAGGTTACAGAGAGATTCACTTACCTTGGCAGTGATATTCATGTCTGCTGGCTGTGAGCCAAAGGTCGGGCCTGGAGAGTCATGGATTCACTGGATCATGTGGTATGGCACTGCCGGTACCTGTGTGGGAGGATGAAAGTCCGAGTCTTCAGGTCCTTGGTCTTGCTCTACAGATGTGAGACTTGGACTCTGACCAGGGATCTGAGACAGCGACTTAATTCCTTTGGTACCAGGTCTCTTCGGCGAATCCTTGGCAATCACTGGTTGGACTTTGTGTTCAACGAGCGGTTGCTGAGAGAGAATCAAATAAGGTTTGTTACCTGCATCGTCTGTGAGCGTCAGCTGCGGCTGTATGGACATGTGGCTCGTTTTCCTAACGCTGTTCCTGTTCACCAGATTCTCTCAGTGGGGGAGCCTCATGAGTGGAGGAGGCTAATGGGCCGACCAGGTGCCTTATGGTTGCAGCAGGTTGATCAGCATCTCATGCAGATCGGGATGGGCCAGGCATCTGCCAAGGGGATGGCCAAACGGAGGCCCCTGGAGTACCGGTGGAAAGTGGATGCAGTGACGCGCTGTTGCAGCGCATGCTCCCATACCTGACCTGACCTTCCATATAAGTGCTGCTTCATCAGGATTAAAATTACCTCACTGCGGTTGTGCGCAGGTATGGAACAGTGCCGATACAACCAATAGACCAGTATACTGGTACTCATTTCGCTGACGTTGGAAGGATGACAGGCTGAGTCAACCCCACCTGGTGTTAATTCAGTGGCTAACATGGCTTGAACTCAGGACCGTAACATCCCAAGCCAGCCACCCTAACCACGAAGCCAACACCAAGTTTCAATTCAGCTTAGTTTAAGAGATTCTCGAGGTTAAGGCATGTGTGGAAATGAAATAAAGCCACGAACGCTGGCTTCTTCAGGCATTGATAAACATTGCAATGTATCCAGAGATTTATAAGCATTCGATAATATGAGTGAGGAAAGTGGAAAAAAAACTTTATTGTTAAGAAATCGTTGTGGCCTGTTCCAAGTAAAGGGATGGTTGAGTAGGTGAAAAAAAACATGGCGACTTCAGACCCCAGCGCGGTAATGCAGGATACGCCTTAAGACCCCAGAGAGTGAAGTGGCCGAGGTCAACTGATAAAGGATATAATTTAATAATGCTGTTAATTTATCTTTAAAAAGGGGGTGTTTTAATTAACTCAAACACCCAACTTTCACTCTTGCACTTTGTTGGAGTTCTCTTAGTCATCATGCAAAGTTTCAGGCTGATAGGTTTCATTGTTTTGGAGTTATGGAGGAGACACACTGACACATTGACATTTATTAGTACAGACTAGCACATACCACCTGTCACTTTGCTGATGGGAATACTAAGAGAGGGGGGAGGGAGAGAGGGGTGGGAAGGAGAGAGAGAGAGAGAGAGAGAGAGAGAGGAGGCGAGAGTGAATAGGCAGATGAGGAGAGTGAGAAGGGAGAGAGCAAAGGGGAGAGTGAGGAGGGAGAGAGCGGAGGGGAGAGTGAGGAGGGAGAGCGAGAGCAAAGAGAGGAGGGAGGGGGGAGCGAGAGGAAGGTGGGGCGAAAGCAAAGGTACCTGCTGTTGCTGGGCAATGGCAGGTCCCTCCTCCCTCCATTTCCCTCACCTCTTCCCCTTCCATCTCCTACCCCTCCCCTGTCTCCTCCCACCCCCCTTTCCTTTAGACTCCCACCCCATCCCTTCCCTCCTGCCACCCCTTCCCTTCCCTCCTGCCATCCCACCCCTTCCCTCCTGCCACCCCACCCCTTCCCTCCTGCCACCCACCCCAATAAAGGATATAATTAAATAGGGCCAGTAATTATCTTCAAAAGGGGTGTTTTACTTGACCCAAACACCTAGTTTTCGTTCACGCACTCCCTTGGGAGTTCCCTTCTTGTGCATACAAAGTTTCAGGCCGCTCGGTTTCATGGTTTTGGAGCTATGGCGGAGACACATTGACTGACACACAAACACACACACTCTGTCTTTTATTATATTATAGATGTCTGCACGTAGTCCAAGACCCTGAGGCTGATTGGAGTTGCACCTGAGTAATTGCTTTGCAGTGCGTTTCCCACTGGAAAATTATAAAGGGGGTAGTCGTGGTTTTAAGATCCAGTGATTATTTTATATTTGGACGGAGGGAGGGAGGGGGAGGTAATGACATCATAAGCAGCCGGCTGTCTTCCTGTACTACCAGCCAAAGGAAGTGGTAATTAGCAAGCATACAGATGGAGATAACTTAGCACTACAAACAGGCCTCTGTATGAGTGAGTACATGAGTGGGGGGCACAAAGCCTGCCAGATAACAGCCGAGAGACATGAGAAGTAGAGGGAACATATCTGGGGGTTCACAAAGAACAATGTACTGAACGTTCCACTCAAAAAAAATCAAAAAAAAATCACACTTTGCATCGTGAGTGTTATAAAACCTTTCCTGTGGCATCCTTGACTATGAAACGTAACCGTCTCACATCAACAACCACACGACATCCTGAAATATCTCCAATGATGGAACGGCTTGAGATATGCGCGGAATGGTTCAGTTTGAGATCCAAACACTGAAACATTCCATAATGATCATTACATTTCCATGATGTGGAGGAACAATTCACTATGACCCTCACTTGCACAGGACAGGGAATTGGTTGGTTGTCCAGGTCATCATTGGTTGCAATTAGTCGTCAATCATTAT
Organism: Eptatretus atami; assembly: GCA_035128595.1. Lineage (NCBI taxonomy): Eukaryota > Metazoa > Chordata > Myxini > Myxiniformes > Myxinidae > Eptatretus > Eptatretus atami. Next base: position 127,406,300 of record CM068960.1, on the reverse strand, counting down.
ACATCCTAAGATGAAAAAACAAGTCTTCAAAGTCATGCCATAGTTCACATATCACTACATTGTCCATGTCTCTGTCAATGTAATACCGACTACAGTGGCTCATTTCTTATATGTACTTCGGGAAATGTGCTATAAATAAGCCTTTTGCTTTGTTGAGTCAAGTGAGAAAGCCTCTGTTGACAACCATGGGTTCTTAGGGCTGCCAATGTCCAACTCATAACTTCCGATCCACGAGTTTATCGTATCACAGCATGAACTAAAATGGCACTCGGTGGAGCGCAGACCTCCGCCATGTAATGCCTGATCCACTAGAACATATCGGGCCCAATTCATTTTTGAAATATCAGGCTATATATCGTTGGTGGCCCTCTCTCTCAATGGTGAAGAATCATTTTGAGAAATTAAATATTTCTCGTATCCGGATCCGGATCTTCACAAAAATCTAATCAATTCGTCCTAGTCACACACCCAACCTGCCCACCAAATTTCATCCGGATCAGTCTACAACTTTTTGAGATATCGTGCACAAAAACAAACAAACAAAGACAGAGAGGAGTGAAAACACAACCTCCTTAACCATCGGTGGCGGAGGTAACAATCAGGTTATGGGCAGCATGGATCAGTGTGAACTACAGGACCATCAAACGGGCACCCGAGATGTCATACGATAGGGTGAGGCACATCGCTGGAGTACAGAGGAATTCCTGGAGCACAAATGCTATAATTAGTGTTTTGGTCAAACTCATATCTTCCATCATCGCCATCATAGGATAAGTGGGGCGAATGCGATCTTTAATTATGGATGTAAACGAGCAACAGCACACATGAGGACTTCAGGAGAACAAACAGGACCTCCACCTCACTGGCCATCAAGTCATTGTAGTGTTTCCTCCATTCGCTCATCCAATAATTAGATTAGAGCTCTGAAATCTTCCTATAAGCATCCAAGATTGACTGCCTACTGAAATGGCTCCCGTTATGGTAGTTCATTGGAGTGAGTGTGTGCAGTCAAAATGAGAATGGACTGCATTGCATTACAGGTAACTGTAGAAATAAAACAGTGGGCTCGTGGTGCCACCCTATCTCACCATGGACCCCTGGAAGGTGGAGTCCAAGACCCTCAGGCTAATTGGAGTTACTCAACGTGAGCATTAAGTGCACGAGACTCTTACTCAACGACAGCATTAAATCTACCTTCCTGTCTCTGCTGCCAATGAGAGGGAGTAGTAGTATTTGGCCCTCCTTACACCCTTGCCTTTTGAATCAACGTGACTCTTTTTCAATTCATTTCACCAACATTCTTGGTCTTTCTTTGAATCCGTCCTCTGTTGAACATCGTCTAACCTCTCCTAATATCTTGTTTCTCTCAGAGACCCAATTGTCACATGATGTTCTCGTTAATCCCTTGAACATTTTGAGTTACAACCTTCACTCGCGCTTCCGCTTCAAAGGAGGAGTCTGTGTCCACTCCACCATGAACATGCCTGCTGTATGCCTTGTGGACCTTGAATCTCCAAATGTCATCTGGCTTAACATTTGTCTCCTGACCATCATTATTTTTCTGTTGCACTTACTGCTCTCCAAACTCGACAAACTTTGTTTGTTGGCGTAGTGGTTAGTCGGCTTAGTCGACAAACTCGACAAAATCTTAAGCCTGGTGTTGGCTTAGTGGTTCGGGTGGCTGGCTTAGGATCTTAGGGTCCTGAGTTTGAGCCCCGTTGGTTACTGAATTAACAGCAAGTGGGGTTGACTCAACCTGTCATCCTTCTGAGGTCGGTGAATCAAGTACCAATGTACTGGTAGAGGGGCATAGTATGAGTGGCACAACCACGCTTCCAAGAAATGATAGCTACTCAGCAGCCAAGCTGCCATACGCAAGAACAGAACTATGCATCTTCATTCCTGCCATGAGACCATGACATCCTCACACCCTGAAGCAGAATTGCTCTATTTAGGAGACTTCAATGTACACCACAGGGAGTGGTTGAAATCTTCGCACACGGATGATGGGGGAAGTTGAAGCTCTTACCTTCTCAATTCTCAATGATTTGGAACAAATTTATCAACGACCCTACCCATGTTCCAGATCATCATGACGACTCTTCGAAAACTTTGGATTTGTGCTTCACCTCCAATCCGTTCCGTTATAGCGACACAATTTCACCTCCAATTGGTTCTTTTGACCACAATCTTGTGAACATCACTTTACTTACCACCACTCTTCCTCCGACCACTCCGACTAAACGCCAGTATTGGCATTTCAATAATGCTGACTGCACTGGTTTACGAAACTTCTTTTCTGACTTTCCCTGGGAAGACTACTGCCTTTCCTCGGGCGATGACTATCTCTGCTGAAAGTAGAGATGAAGTTATTGTTGCAGGAATGGAGGCTTATATCCCCTTCTCTTTCAAGTCTATCTATCCTACCAATTCTTGGTTCAATAATTCCTGCTCTGTGGCCATTCGTGCAAGGGATGTGGCATATCGGACATGGAAAAACTCTTCTTCCTCCGACTCGCATTCAGCTTTCATATCCGCCAGAGATCAATGTGAACATGTTATTCACGAGGTGAAGCATTCCTTTAACCAAAAAGAAATGTGACAACCTCTCATCTTCTTCCACTAATAGATCATTCCGGTCCTTAGCTAAAAGTACCTCCAACAATTTCTGTCGCTCTCCCTTTCCTTCACTTTTCCATTCCGATGATACGATCGCTGTCTCTCCGAATGATGAAGTAATTATTTTTCGTTCTCTTTTCTCCTCTATGTCCTTATTATATGACTCCAACATTCTAACTCCCCCTAACCAACCTTAAAATCTCTTTTCATGAAGTCATAAACGTACTCCTCTCTCTGTGCACAAGCAAGGCGTACGGACGAGATGGCATTCCTCCTCGTGGCTTGAAGCAGCGCGCTTCGGACGTTGCACCGGTGCTTCCTCGATCGTTTCGTTTTAGTCTTAAAAACCCAAACTTTTCCTCTTACCTGGAAACATGCCTTATAGTCCATGAGCTGAGATTGAAATTGGTACCATCTTGAGGGACCAGAAAAAGTGATATGAACTGATTTGAAGACACAAATGTAAGATAACAAAACAGCATGATGGACCTTTCAGTAGAGTAGCTCAAGTTAATTATCTCCAATTTTCTGTTTTAGACCATTAATCGCTCGGACGGCGCTTTTGTGGACAAGATTTAAGGGTGTGTGGTCAGTTTGTGCCACGTATCCTTATTCTTCCACATCATATGGCATATTCCATATACCATTGGAAAGTGGACTTAATTTCCTATCCATTGGTATATAATATGTGACTATAGGTTAAATGATAAGCATTTTTAGCTATAACATGCTTCGCTAAATAATCACGCAAGGCAAATTTGAGAGCAAAACGGTCATTAAAAGTTTACTTGTTCATAAATCATAACATTCTAGAACATGGATTATAGCCAATGTTATTTCTTCTATATCGAGTGATATCTTAATATTATTTCAGGACGTTTGGCAGCTTTCTGTGATAATTATTGGAGAAGTTTTAGCGTTTTTCATGTTAAAACCCCTTGTGTAAAGAGCGCTTTGTGCATCGACTCTTCGGCCATAATACCTGGCCTTTATCCGAGCATCGAGGGAAGGAAACTGGATTCTACATTTGGCTGCTATCCGAAGTATCATTCCTTGGTGCTTTGCATATGACAGGCTGAACTATCCAAGTATCTACCAGTCTATTACTGCCAAATGACCAGGCTCTCCGAGACGCACCCAGAGGTTCATCAGCACATGCTAGGAGGTTTCTCAGTACAATTAGGTGCAACCAATACATTTGGTAGACTTCCTGTTGACCAAACCATTGAAGAAAGTCAACAAGGACACAGACAGCCGGAGGCACAAAGGGATGGATTCAGCTTGAAGCCTGCTGCTGTTAGCAAGTACGATGTCACAGTAGAATATAGAAGTACCTGTCTTAAACAAATGAGGCTGATGATAGATGAAAGCTGCAGCAAAAGAATGGTTCACACAGATTTGTCATCTTCAAGAATGCGCAAGGATGAGACTGATGTTGACAGTTTGGTTTATCTGATGGAAGACACCTGGACAAACCATTCAGTCAAAATCCTTCAGAGCTGATAAGCATCTCAACTGGTGCTAGTGTGTCCCCAGAAGTTGCCAATGATCCTTTGACTGCTCACAAGAAAGGGGATGCAGCATATACAGATTATAAATGCAGCGTATTGAAGAACGAGAAAAACCATTCTTTGACAGATTGCCAAAGATGCAGTTGAAGACATTGATAATGCCCCACAAAAGGGTCAGCAGAAACTACCCAACAAGGAACAAGTCCTCAAAAGTGACATAAACTGTTTGGACAGATGATACTCGTAGCTTCCAGCAGAAAGTTGAACATGAATGATGTACTGAAACACCCCCTAGGCCCTTCCTTCGTCCTTGGCCAACTGTGATGGTACTATGAAGAAAACCAACAAATTAGCCCTTGCAGAAAGCTTGAAAGTAAGGTCTCTGCTGCGAAAACGTCCAAACACCCCTCAGCGTGTATCATTGATGGATGAGTATTGTACAGAAGCGGAAAGGGGAGAATCTCACTTTTGATGAAGTGGCTGATACGCTTCTTTCAGCTGTGCTGAATACATCAGCAAGTAGCAACAGGGTTGATGTAGTATTCGACGTCTACAAACAGATATCTATAAAAGATGCAGAAAGGGCCCTGAGGTCGACTGATGGAGGTATCCGCTTCACAAACATAGCACCCGGTCACCGAATACACCAATGGAGGCGTCTTCTGTCTTGCGACATCAGCAAGACGAAGCTGATCAAATTCGTCACAGAGCAATGGGGAACAGAGCCCTACAGAATAAGACTTAAAGACAAGGTCCTTTATGTCACATGTGAGGATATCTGCACCAAGATCACCGTGAGACTGTAGTTGAAGTTGACGAGCTCCGTTCATATCACGAGGAAGCAGACACACGCTTGCTACTACACTGTAAGCATGCATCGTCAAGTTTCCATTCTGTGATAGTAGCTTCAGAAGACACAGACGTCATGATGCTATGTCTGGCTTTTCATGATGACAGACTGTAATCTGTTCATCCAATGGATCATCAACCCGCACCAGACTTGTTGACATAACAAAAGTTGCTCGTGCTCTCGGCAGAAACATCTGTCAAGCTTTATTGGATTGCATTCCTACACAGGCTGCGACACAGGAAGCGCTTTCAGTGGCCGTGGAAAGGTGACAGGACTCAAACTCCTCATCGACAATCAAGGTTTCAGACAGCTTTCAGTGACTTAGGGAAAGACTGGACACTACAGGATGATCTCTTCCATGTGCTTGAGGAATTCACTTGCAAGCTGTACATTCTCAAACTGAAATCACAGAAGTTAACGAGATGCGGTTTCAGTTGTTCCCTGCTAAGAATGGTGATATCCAGTCAGGACAACTCCCTCCTTGTCAGGATTGTTGAAGCTTCATGCTACCAGAGCCTGTTACCAAGCAGCCATTTGGCACCACAGTCTTGAAGTAACTCCACGTGTACCCAGTCCACTTGACTGTAATGGTTGGGTATTGGATGACGATGGTAGACTTGACGATGGTAGATGAACAGTCGGACGGCAGAGTAGATCATGAGGACGATGACGACAGTGACGTTGACAATTGATACTCCATAATGCATATCTCTCAAATT